>JASEVX010000001.1:50663542-50787884 GCA_031761405.1 Serripes groenlandicus
CTGATTGACGGATCGCCATGAAACATGAAATAGGGCCTAATTTGCATTCAATACGTCTAGATACTTATCTAAAGGAGAGAAATAAAGTTTTCAGAAAAATATATTTTTCGTCAATTACGTCAACAAAATTGACGAGTTGAAGAATTGACGAACTTAAAGAAGCTCTTCTGAATGACTGATGGCCATTCATTTTTAAATAGGGCCTACTTTGCATTCAATACGTCCAGATACTTATCTAAAGGAAAGAAATAAAGTTTTTAGAAAAATTAATTTTTTCGTCAGTTTCGTCAACTTTATTGACAAGTTGCCGAATTGACTAATTTGCATTCAATAGTATTGTTCAGATACTTATTTAAAGGAAAGAAATAAAGTTTTTAGAAAAATATTTTTTTCGTCAATTTCGTCAACTTTATTGAGAAGTTGACGAATTGACGAACTTGAAGAAGCTCTTCTTATTGACTGATCACCATGAAACATGAAATAGGGTCTAATTTGCATTCAATACGTCCAGATACTTATCTAAAGGAAAGAAATAAAGTTTTTAGAAAAATATTTTTTCATCAATTTCGTCAACTTTATTGACAAGTTGACGAATTGACGAACTTGAAGAAGCTCTTCTGATTGACTGATCGCCATGAAACATGAAATAGGGCCTAATTTGCATTCAATACGTCCAGATACTTATCTAAAGGAAAGAAATAAAGTTTTTAGAAAATTATCGAAGCTCTTCTGATTGACTGATGGCCATTAAACATGAAATAGGGCCCAGTTTGCATGTATTCGTCTAGTAACATTATCTTAAAGAAAGAAATAAAGTTTTTAGAAAAAATGTCACAGTTCGTCACTCGTCAACCTAACTTCACGGACCTAAGAAAAGCCCACATATTGTACAAAATAAAATTGTGCTATCAAACTACAATGTTCTAAAAAGAAGAAATAAACTGTAACAAGAGCTATCACTGTGAATGTGATAAAAAAATCAAACGCTGCTCTGAGAGGAAGTAAGAAAAGGCAACTCTGTAATGAGCTTATTTATTAAATTCCATCCTGTAGTTTTAAAGTTATTCTTCAAACAAGAAAAAAGTAAGAAAGGGCAATAACTTTGTCAAGCTTAAATTCAGTTTTGGTTCTTGTACACCGCTCTTCTTCTCATTGTACTCTTACCATTGTATGAAGTTTTATTAAATTCCATCCTGTAGTTATAAAGTAATTCTTCGGAAACTAAAAAGTAAGAAAACAGTTAGAAAGGGCAATGAAAGTCATTCTCTGGACAAGTAAAAATTAAGAAAGGGTAATAACTATGTAATTAGATCAAATAGAGTTATGATTCATGTACACTACACTGCCTATCATTGTGCTTTACCAATGTATGACATTTTATTAGATACCTTCCAGAAGTTATTCTCCAGACAAATAACGGGCAATATAAATAACTCTGTAATAAGGTATAATATAGTTATAGTTCCTGTACACTGCACTTCCTCTCAATGTGTTACATCATTCTATGACGTTTTATTAAATTCCATCAAGTAGTTTTCAAGTTATGCTCTGGACAAGGAAAATTGCAACGGACCGACCGCGTTATCAACCACAGGGCGACTCCAATATACGGGTGTATAATTAATATAGAGATTTTCCATGTTATGGTTTATTTGTTTTTCAAAGTTGTCTGCTGCAGATTTGTTGTATGTTGGAAAGAGTAACATTGTTGATGAAAGGGCATTATTACCTTGAAATCCTCTTTCTCTCCTGTTTCACTGTCCAGATTCTGAAATGTTGCCGTTTTTGTTGTATGATCTACAGCAACAAGATTTCTTTTGAAGTTCAATTTAATTTCTCTGAAAAAGATAGATAGAAGATCATGCATGATTAAACATTGAGGTTTTGAACTTTAAGTGATTGCAGTAAATTACCTCTAGCCAATTTAAATAGATTTGCATTAGAAGGCAATTGGCTTTTATACATTCTGTGATATTATAATTAGAACTACATGTATATGTATATTTAAACTTGCAAATTCAAAATGCAATTTTTTTTATTATCCTCATTTTATCCTTTCCTACTGGCAGAAAAAATTTCATGCATTTGTTGCAGACAACTTTTGAAAACATTGTAGAACAAGAGGCCCAAGAGGGCCAGTATCGCTCCACGGCCATAAGGCAAAAATCAAATCTCCAAACAGCCCTGCCCCCTAGTGGCCATATTTTTTACCAACCACCATGGCTTAAAGGAATCTTGTAGAGTGTCACCCAAGGAATGTTTCTGCAAAATTATTTGAAAATCGGCCTGACACTTTCGGAGGAGAAGATTTTTTAAGTTTTCACAATAGCCATATAAGGCAAAATAGCCCCACCCCATGGCGGCCATATTTTTGAACCAATCAACATGGCTTGAAGGAATCTGATAGAGGGTCACCCAAAGAACATTTCTACAAAATTATTTGAAAATCTGCTCAACACTTTCGGAGAAGAAGATTTTTTAAATTTTCACTATGGTCATATAGAGCAAAATAGCCCCGCCCTCTGGCGGCCATATTTTTCGACCAATCAGCATGGCTTGAAGGAATCTGATAGAGGGTCACCTAATGAACATTTCTACAAAATTATTTGAAAATCGGCTGAACACTTTCGGAGAAGAAGATTTTTTAAGTTTTCACTATGGTCATATAAGACAAAATAGCCCCGCCCTCTGGCGACCATGTTTTTCGACCAATCAACATTTCTTGAAGGAATCTAATAAAGGGTCACCCAAGGAACAGAATTATGGATGGATCAAGAAAAAATTGAAGGAATTTAAGAGAGGACATTGAGAGGATGCTTCCTATGAAGTTTCAACCAAATTGGCCAAGTGGTTAGTGAGAAGAAGTTGTTTAAAGGAAAAAGTTTACGCACGCACGACGGACAATTCGCCATGACATAAGCTCGACTGGCTTTCAGCCAGTGGAGCTAAAAAGGATAAATTGCTCAAATTGACCAACGTATCAACATGGCTTGAAGCAATCTGATAGAGGGTCACACAAGGAAAATTCATTCAAAACTATTTGGAAATCGTCAAGATACTTTCGGTCAGAAGTTTGATCAAAATCCATACAGTGGTTAAGGAGAAATTGTTGACGACGGACATGAAAGGTTCTTGAAATCTTTCAAAACTAGAAATATCACTGAAGATGATAAATACCCCCAAAACAGCACCTTGACTCAAAATATGGCTTCCGACTGACCAACAAAAGGGTCATAACTCTGTAAAATAACATGCAATTGTAAGATCTTTATGATATGCACATCTCCTCTTGGTATAGAAGCTTCATGTATAATTTTATTGAATTCCACCCAGTGGTTTGTATGAAATAAGCCGAACAAAATATGGCTTCGGACAAAATATGACCAACAACTTAATAAGTAAAAGGGCCATAACACTGAAGCTTCATGTAACATTTTATTGAATTCCACCAAGTGGTTTGTAAGAAATAGGCCAGACAAAATATGGCTTCAGACTGACCAACAACCTAATAAGAAAAAAGGCCATAACTCTGTAAAATAACACGCAATTATAAGACCTTTAGGGTATGCACATCTCCTCTTGGTATAGAAGCTTCATGTAAAATTTTATTGAATTATGTCTTCCGACCGACCAACAACCTAATAAGAAAAAGGGCCATAACTCTGTAAAATAACATGCAATTATAAGACTTTTAGGGTATGCACATCTCCTCTTGGTATAGAAGCTTCATGTAAAATTGTATTGAATTCCACCCAGTGGTTTGTATGAAATAAGCCGGACAAAATATGGCTTCGGACAAAATATGACCAACAACTTAATAAGTAAAAGGGCCATAACTCTGTAAAATAACAGGTTTGTAAGAAATAGGCCAGACAAAATATGGCTTCCGACCGACCAACAACCTAATAAGAAAAAGGGCCATAACTCTGTAAAATAACATGCAATTATAAGACCTTTAGGATATGCACATCTCCTCTTGGCATAGAAGCCTCATGTAAAATTGTATTGAATTCCACCTAGTGGTTTGTAAGAAACAGGCCGGACAAAATATGGCTTCCGACCGACCAACCGACCGACCGACAGACTGCCTGACACAGTGACTCCTATATAACCCCCCTAAAACTTTATTTTTTGGGGGTATAATTATGAAACAAAATGAGCATTACTAATTGTATGTAAACCTTGGGAAACAGTACACACATTTTGTGATTCATATATAACAATAAACTATATATAGAATGAGTGGGGGTTTAGAACCCATGGTGTTTTTCAAGGTGTTCCAATGTTCAAAATCAGCATGGGGTAATTAGCACTCCCTGTGTTGTTTAGGTGCATTTCCTCACAAACAATCAACTGTTAGAGTTAACCCTTTCCCTCATACGACAATTCTGCAGCAGACGACTTTGAACATATTTTGTCAAAAAATAGAAAATCTCTATGAATGGATAACCTCTGACAAAAAGTGGAAAACATTGTGGCAAAAGGTGCAATTTCTTCTTTTGTCACTATGTTTTCAAAAAGCCATCTGCTGCAGAGGCTTCAGAAAGCGTCTATATGAGGGAAAGGGTTAATTGCTCCTGGTGAGCACTTTCTTCATTTCCCTCAATAGTTTATACTTAGTGTTACCAATTTTAATTTCATTTCTTTACATTTTTGGATCAAGACTTTCGAATCATAATATAATGGCTTAATTAACCCTTTCGCTCTTATAGATGCTTTCTGACGACTCTGCAGCAGACAGCTTTTTGAAAACATAGTGACAAAGCAATTTCTCCTTTTGCCACAATGTTTTCCACTTTTAGTCAGAGGTTATCCATCCAGTTATAGAGATTTTCTATTTTTTGACAAAATATGTTCAAAGTCTTCTGCTGCAGAATCGTCGTATAAGGGAAATGTTTAATATTCCTTGGATACCTTGAGTAAGATAACCAAGTAAATAGGATATCAGGCTCCAAGATTATGACAATAGTTTGTGTAAAGAGTTAAATATTACAGATCTTGATTTTTAACAATATGGGATGGTTGCTGTACAAAGTGTCTTTCAATTGCACATCCAGCCATACACTGTGATTTGTTTTCTTTTGACATACTGTTCAACTCTATTCTATAATCTGTTCTATGTCTTTGTCTTGAAAGTCATTTGCAATAATAATATAACACTTACTTTTCTGCCACAACTTCCATTAGACTTGCGGCATACTTCTTGACTCCGAAAATCACCCCAAGAGATGTGTTATAAAGGATTTGTGTTTTATCTCTAACTCCATTCTGTACATAGAAGATACAGCAGATCAAACAAGTATCTCCTAATATTGCAGGTAATAATGAAGTCCCCCCCACTGACAGATGCATCCGCAACAGAACAATTTTGAAAACATTGTGGCAAATGGAGAAATTGCTCTTAATTAGACTTATTGTTTTAAACACTAATTAAATATTTATACTTTCCTTCATGCATTTCTGATTTTTTTTGGCTTAAGACTTGTAAAAGTACATAGAATTTGTTTATGTGGGAGAAGGTGAAGCTACAAATTCCTTTTTAAAAGCAGGAATCCTATTAGACAATATAGGCCCAATTTTATTTTTTATATTTGCGCTCTAGATAAGACACACTTCATGAATTTTTGTAGTACACTTAACTGGTCTCTATGCACAAACAAAAATTAGGTTGAATGACATATCCATATTAACTCAACTTTTCTCTATCTCTATGACCTTGATATCATACGACATTGACCTTAACATAAATAGACCTCTTACAACTTCCAAGTTATCTCATTGTACAGGTTTATCAGAGGGCAGGTTTAAGGATAGACCTTTTTAGTCCCTAACTCCCTATCAATGATGTAGTGGTAGAGCATCCGCCTCGGGTGAGTGAGGTCAGGGTTTGATCTCCGTCCGGGTTATATCAAAGAATTTAAAAATGGTAGTAATGGCTGCGCTCCTTGGCGCTCAGGGTAATAGGGTAAGAATAATAACTGACTGGCTTGTGTCAGGATAAATGGACCAGTAGAACTGGTAACTGACCCAGGAAATGACTTGATATAACTGATTGGTTGTTGAAAGCACCGTAAAATAACAAAAATCAATGTTAGGAGGCAAGTTTTAACAAGAGGGCCAAGATGGCCCTAAATCGATCACCTAATTGATAGTAAATTAGTAGCAAATATTTAACTGCAAATATCTGGAAAATTTTATCAGGGAGTGCAAATAAACTGAAAGGAGTGGACACTTCTCAAGAAACAGCTTATCAGTAGAGGCCATTTATATCTTGAAATCTAACAAGAACTTTAATAAGAATGGAATTATAAAGTTTTTGTCATTTTGCACCTTTCCTGATGCCGCCTTGCTGCCCTGTTTTTCAACGAAATCAATATGGCTTCAACAATTTATTTAGAGGGTCTCTTAAGAAACATTTCTACCAAATTATCTTGCAATCGCACAAGTAGATTATGGAGGAAAAGGATTTTAAAATTTGGGTATTTTTCTCACTTTCTGATACTGCAGCAACCAAAGTTCTCAATGGAATTTAAATCTTTGAACAATTTTGAAAGAGGACCACCAAAGGAACATTCTTGTGATGTTTTGTGGAAATTGGTCTATTGGAATGGTAGGAGTTGGTTGTCATTTGTAGCTAAAAGTTCAATTTACCCTTTTTGTGATGACGCCTGGTTGATATGATTGTGTAACCAATCAAAACGGCTTAAACAAATTAAATAGAGGATCATTATAATTTTTATAGAGGGTCACCCAAGGAACATTTCTACCAAATTATATTTGAATCTGACAGGCAGATTCGGAGAAGAAGATTTTTAAAGTTTGGACGTTTTGTCCCCTTTCCGATGCCGCAGCAACCAAAGTTCTCATTGGAATTTTAATTTTTGAACAATTTTGAAAGAGGACCACCAAAGGAACATTCCTGTGATGTTTTGTGGTAATTGGTCTATTGGAATGGTAGAAGATGGTTGTCATTTGTAGCTAAAAGTTCAATTTACCCCTTTTGTCATGACGCCTGGTTGATATGATTGTGTAACCAATCAAAACGGCTTAAACAAATTAAATAGAGGATAATTACAGTAAGATTCATATTATATTTTCTTAAAATCAGACAAGCATTTGCATAAAAATGGAATTTTCAAATTTTGTCATTTTGCCCCTTTTTTGATGCCCCCTGACTGCCATGTTTTTCGACCAATCAGTATGGCTTGAACAATTTTTATAGAGGGTCACCCAATGAACATTTCTACCAAATTATATTTGAATCTGACAGGCAGATTCGGAGGAGAAGATTTTTAAAGTTTGGACCTTTTGCCCCCTTTCTGATGCCGCAGCAACCAAAGTTCTCAATGGAATTTAAATCTTTGAACAACTTTGAAAGAGGCCAACCAGAGGAACAGTCCTATGATGTTTCACGGAAATTGTCCTTGGAGTTTGGGAGGAGATGATGTTTAAAGCTAAAAGTTAACGCCGGACGGACGACGGACAAAAAGTGATCAGAATAGCTCACCTTGAGCCTTCGGCTCAGGTGATCTAAAAAGGGAGAAAGATTTATCTAAGATAAATCATTAACCGAATTTCTCTAACAAATGATTAAACCCTGTTCCACATACGTACGCATATGCATTTTGACACCTCTGTAGTAATTAGCTTTTGAAAACATTATTGGAAAAAGAGAAATTTCAATTTCTCCTTTTTGTTAAAATGTGTCTTCTCTATTCAATTACAGTAAATATACTTTCAATCATACAAACTTTCAACATTTCTGTCCAGATCTGCTGCTGCAGTTTTGTAATATGTAGAAATTTGTTTTGTTTTTTAGGCAGCTTTCAACAGCTAAGGTCATATTACAGTGGTCAGGAAAGACGATATTAGTCTCTAACCTTATATTAACAACAAAATAAAAATATACATGTATAAGGTTGGAAACCAATACCACTACAACTGCTGGAGCTCAAGAGCTGCATTGAATGCACTCTTTTAGACCCATTTCGCCGGCTCTTAACCCTTCCCCTCATACGACAATTCTGCAGCAGACGACTTTGAACGTATTTTGTAAAAACATAGAAAATCTCTATAATTGAATGGATAACCTATGACAAAAAGTGGAAAACATTGTGTCAAAAGGAGAAATTGCTCGTTTTGAGCAATTTCTCCTTTTGTCATTATGTTTTCAAAACGCTGTCTGCTGCAGAGGCGTCAGAAAGCATCTATATGAGGGAAAGGGTTAAGGTTCAAGCAAGGGTCAGACTGTGGCTGCCATTCTTAATGGGTGTCCCCAAGCCACAGCTTTTTATATAACTCTATAGCAGACAACACTGACTGTGAGAACATAAGTTGTTCAGAATACCATGTAACAATCTGTTAAAATAGAACACAGTTTGAGCCTATCCATGCAAAGACCTAATAACACAAAGATATGAAACGATCCAATAGACAAAGAACAAATCTCGCGAATGTTACAGTTCTCAACGCGACAGACCATGTGACCAGCGAGATTACGCGAGATTCCAAAAACCGAATCGGCAGCCATTTGCAATTTGAAGTAATGTGAAAACATGGATAATTAATTGATAACTCCTCAACAAATGTAAAGATTTGATGACTGAATGACTGAAAGACATTAATTGGTAAGTAGTTTACGTTTATAAATCATTTATATCAGGTGATGTTAATTTGATAATAAACATTAATTTTCTAACACAATGGTAAGAAAATTGCGGTCGGTGGTTAGTGGGTGGGGTATAATTAAATATAATTATTTAATTGAGCTTTCAGTTAAGTAGAATGTGTTTTTTCCTCGGTGCTGACATCAATCAATTATTCTTTTTGTTTTACCTCTTGATGTCGTGAACGGTTTTTATAAAATCGGCTTCTATTTGCTTTCATAATCGTATTTTGTCTGAACTGGATTCTGTCTTTTTTCTCTCATTGATTCAAAATTTTGTAATATCACTTTTCAAATATTTGCTTATAACTTCTTCGTTAGTCACCGGATTGATTTGATTGGGGTAATATTCTTTTCCAGTAACTTTTTTCTATTGAGTAAGCTTAAAACAAAAAATTGAAACAATGATTTACTGTGTTTTAAACAGTATTTAAGATTCCCTTTTGTATAGTGGATCTCGGTATGATCAATTGGTACAAAACAATAATGCTTCTAAGATTTTAGTTTACAGCTCTTATACATGCTAATAATAACCCAAAACATAAAATTCCAATTCTTACATCCACTCATCAGTGCTTAAGCCAAGAACTTTTAAGGTTTTATTTATTTTACTCATGTTTTGTATGCTAATAAGTTCTGAACTGGATTCTGTCTTTTTTCTCTCATTGATTTAAAATTTTGTAATATCACTTTTCAAATATTTGCTTAAAACTTCTTCGTTAGTCACCAGATTGATTTAATTGTGGTAAAATTCTTTTCCAGTAACTTTTTTCTATTGAGTAAGCTTAAAACAAAAAATTGAAACAATGATTTTCTGTGTTTTAAACAGTATTTAAGATTCCCTTTTGTATAGTGGATCTCGGTATGATCAATTGGTATAAAACCATGATGCTTCTAAGATTTTAGTTTACAGCTCTTATACATCCTAATTATAACCCAAAACATAAAATTCCATTTCTTACATCCCATTATCAGTGCTTAAGCCATGAATTTTTTAAGTTTTATTTATTTTTCTCATGTTTTGTATGCTAAAAGGTTCTGAACTGGATTCTGTCTTTTTTCTCTCATTGATTTAAAATTTTGTAATATCAATTTTCAAATATTTGCTTATAACTTCTTCGTTAGTCACCGGATTGATTTAATTGTGGTAATTTTCTTTTCCAGTAACTTTTTTCTATTGAGTAAGCTTAAAACAAAAAATTGAAACAATGATTTTCTGTGTTTTAAACAGTATTTAAGATTCCCTTTTGTATAGCGAATCTTGGTATGATCAATTGGTACAAAACAATGATGCTTCTAAGATTTTAGTTTACGGCTCTTAAATTATACAATGCTAAGTAACCCAAAACATAAAATTCCAATTCTTACATCCCACATCAGTGCTTAAGACATGATTTTTAAATCTTGTATTTAGTTTCTAATTATTTTGTATGTTGAAAAGTACTGAATTGGATTCTGTCTTTTTTCACTCATTTATTATAAATGTTGTAATAACTCCATTGATATTTGTTTTAAACTTCTTTGTACGTCACAAGATTGATTAATTTGTGGTAATTTTCTTTTCAGGGAAATAGCAGAAGAGAAAACATAAACAGAGATGATCCCTTTACCAAAGAGAAAGCGAATAACTGTTTGAATTGACTTTTCATGTTGACCATGCACTTAACTGCCAATCTATCAATCCTTAGGTTAATATTTCTCCTTTGACCACAATGTTTTCAACTTTATTCAACAATAGAGCTATCTTTTATGGAGATTTTTAAGATGTTTAGCACCTTGTTTTCAAATTTTTCAGCTGCATATGTGTTGTATGTGGGAAGGAGTTATACGTATCCCACATACATCAAAAACACAGCAGACAACTTTGAAAACATCTAGAATGTATATAATTGAAAGTATAATCAATCAATGGAGTTGAAAAGGTTGTGCCAAAAGAGGGAATTGGTTCCCTTGAGCAATTTCTTCTTTTGCAACAATGTTTTCTAAGTTCTACCGCAAAGTTTTTAGAAAGAGTCTATATGTGGGAAAGGATTAACAATGTTAAATATATTTTACATAAATACCATGATCAAATCTTATTTATAATTGATGATTTTTGTTTCGTGTTGTTTAATATCACACTTAATAAACGATGCATTATGTGAGACAATCAACTATCAAAGATTGCAAACTATATACCCAAATAAAATGTATGCTGTCAGTTGTTTGAAAAGAGATTTACCTTGATATGGTAAACTTTTCATCTTTTGGATATAATTGTTTTATTTAGCAATGAGACAAAGGGTTATGTATTATAAATAGTTCTGTTTGCCATTAAAACAGTGCAATTATGATGTTGCAATTTCGTTTGAAAGCCTTTGATGTCAAATTACATATGGTCAATCAGTGGCCTGCTAGTGTTAATCCCCAATAAGCACAATGTGTACAAACCTCCGTGTCATACTGTCGTGTTTACTTAGAGATATACCACAGTCAACTGTTTTGTTTTATAACTGGCTTTACCCCTTTTCTCAGTCCTTTATTCCTTTCATAGTAGTGAAAGTGGAAATGGGAAATTTACACATTTTAGTAGTTTTTGTTCTGTGTATTAATAATAAAATATATTGTTATTCTCTTCTTTCAAAATGTTATGAACAAAATGTATGGCAGTAATACATAGATTAATGTTTGTTCTAAATGTAATCATTTAAATGATAGTATAAAGAAATCGGGCAAAGACCATAACTTGTATGTCAGGCATTTAACAAAAGGAAGGACTGTAAAGAAATGGCCAGAATTGTTCCATTTTGGGTGTAATGAAACAGATGAAATGGAGATGACTTTGAAAACCTTTACTCCAAACTATGAAAACTCTTTACAACTGAAAGAACAATTATTGAATAAAATAGAAACAATGTGACAACAGGCGATAATTTGCTAATTATAACCAATTTATCCTTTTGCCAAATTGTTATCAAAGTAAGTCTGCTACAGAGGTGTTAGAAAGTGTATGTATGTGGGAAAGGGTAACTGAAACAGCCATTTTAAATACATTGGTAGAAAGGGGGAAATTGTAGTTATTTTAGTGACTTCATTCATCTAGAAATTATTTTCATTTTTTTAAGTGCATAATATGATTATACAGTTGTATTTACAACGTTCATACCATACATATGTGTTTGTCTGCATCTTTGTAATTAGATTAAATGTTTGTAATTAAAAAATTGACTACTTTAAATTTGTTTTGTTGGATGTCTCCTGATATCAGATCACCTATGCACATGTATTTGGTATTTCACACCGCTTTCAACAATTTTTCAGTTATACCACTGTTACCTGGGTACTTAACCATGTACTGCCGGGCCATTTAAGTACTTTTAATATCCATTGAATTGATCCGTTTATTAAAATAATAAGTTTCCAAAGTGCTATTAAAGACAAAAATACATAGAAGTATTGTTATTATGTACTTTGATGTTATATACAGTTGCTGGTAAATTACATGGAGGTGTTATAACGAATCAGAGACAAACAACATAGTTATGAATGGTCTCATATTTTTTATTTCTTTTATATAGGGGATTGATTCAAAAAGATTTAATGAAAGACGGACAGACAAACTGATTTCACCTAGGAACATGCATATACACTATGGGGAAATTCTTAAATTCTTAAATTCAACAAATACAAAAGCGTTCCACAAATATTTCTTAAATTGATGGACAGCCCCTTGTATTTACAGCAAGAAATCTAGATTATGTTTCATCTTATAGTCCTGATTTATGTAATTAACGAAAATACATGACCAATCAAGTGAATTGAAAACGAAAGAATATCGAGTGAAACTCTATGAACGAAGTATAAATAGTCATTTAAATTTGGATCGCAAATAGTCCGGGCAAAGCTTATTTTACTTAGATGACGTGAATTATCAAATAATAGTGTCAGATATCATTAGTCTTTGCCAAAGATATAGGTCTTTGTCCTCTGCCGATACAAGTTACAATGTAATTTTGAATTTCTCGAAGTCGAAATGTAATTAAAACAAACTATTATATATAAGTTAAATAATTGTTATTGTTCATATAAATTATTAATAATTTTCAACAGTCTTAATAGTACAATTATAACTAGGTATTTGGTTTTCAACCACATTTCTATAATTGTTTTCTTCTCAAGTTGATCGCTTATTTAACAAGCGATGTTTTATAAAGCGCCTGTTAAGCATCACAGCGAGATTAAAATATTTAAAGCGTCTCTGCGAGATCTCGCTCAAATCTCACGCACCTGTTTTTCTGTCACGTTGCTTAGCGAGATTTGGGATCGATGCATATCTTTGTGTTATTAGGTCTTTGATCCATGGTAAAAGGCACAAGTTGGCTTTTGGAAAGAGTGCAGATCCAGATCCCAACCATTCACATACTATTTACATAAGCTTGTTAGAAACTTTGGTCAACTTGTGCAGATTGTAATAGAGACAGGGAAGATGTACAGGCTGATCCGAACCTGCATTGTTCAGAAATACCAAGAATTAACTTTTTTTCCATGCACCGACTGATTTATGATTTAGATCACACACCTTTCTCCAGTATTCGTCTGCTAGGTACATGATTTTCTGTGGAGCACCTGCACATTTTATAGGAGTGTTTGGAAATGTGAAAATGGCATTGCCTCCCTTAAAGTTCTGAATGGCCGGGAAGGTCTTCTCTACAGTTTCACGTTCGTAGTTAGAGCAGACTGTTGGATCAGCCTTCAAAGCTTCGACTAGACCTTCAACCTGAAATACAGAGGCAATATTACGAATAGTCTGGCATCTACCTGACATACAGAGGTGATGTGACAAATAATCTGTCATCTACCTGAAATACAAAGGCAATATTACAAATAATCTTTCGTCTACCTGAAATACAGAGGCAATATTACAAATAGTCAGTCATCTACCTGAAATACAGAGGCAATATTACAAATAATCTTTCGTCTACCTGAAATACAGAGGCAATATTACAAATAGTCAGTCATCTACCTGAAATACAGAGGCAATATTACAAATAGTCTGTCATCTACCTGAAATACAGAGGTGATTATTACAAATAGTCATTCATCTACCTGAAATACAGAGGCAATATTACAAATAGTCAGTCATCTACCTGAAATACAGAGGCAATATTACAAATTGTCCGTCATCTACCTGAAATACAGAGGTGATAATTACAAATAGTCTGTCATCTACCTGAAATACAGAGGCAATATTACAAATAGTCAGTCATCTACCTGAAATACAGAGGTGATATTACAAATAGTCAGTCATCTACCTGAACTACAGAGGTGATATTACAAATAGTCAGTCATCTACCTGAAATACAGAGGTGATATTACAAAAAGTCAGTCATCTACCTGAAATACAGAGGCGATATTACAAATAGTCAGTCATCTACCTGAAATACAGAGATGACATTACAAATAGTCTGTCATCTACCTGAAATACAGAGGCGATATTATAAATAGTCAGTCATCTACCTGAAATACAAAGGCGATATTACAAATAGTCTGTCATCTATCCAAATACAAAGATGATATTACAAATAGTCTGTCATTTACCTGAAATACAGAGGCAATATTACAAATAGTCAGTCATCTACCTGAAATACAGAGGTGATATTATAAATAGTCTGTCATCTACCTGAAATACAAAGGTGATATTACAAATAGTCTGTCATCTATCTGAAATACAGAGGTGATATTAACAAGAGGGCCAAGATGGCCCTAAATCGATCACCTAATTGATAGTAAATTAGTAGCAAATATTTAACTGCAAATATCTGAGAAAATTTGATCAAGGAGTGCAAATGAAACTGCAAGGAGTGGACACTTCTCAAGAAACAGCTTATCAGTAAAGGCCATTTATATCTTGAAATCTAACAAGAACTTTAATAAGAATGAAATTATAAACTTTTTGTCATTTTGCACCTTTCCTGAAGCCGCCTCGCTGCCCTGTTTATCAACGAAATCAATATGGCTTCAACAGTTTATTTAAAGGGTCACTTAAGGAACATTTCTACCAAATTATCTTGCAATCGCACAAGCAGATTATGGAGGAAAAGGATTTTAAAATTTGGGTATTTTTCTCACTTTCTGATGCCGCAGCAACCAATGTTCTCAATGGAATTTAAATCTTTGAACAATTTTGAAAGAGGACCACCAAAGGAACATTCCTGTGATGTTTTGTGGAAATTGGTCTATTGGAATGGTAGGAGTTGGTTGTCATTTGTAGCTAAAAGTTCAATTTACCCCTTTTGTGATGACGCCTGGTTGATATGATTGTGTAACCAATCAAAACGGCTTAAACAAATTAAATAGAGGATCATTACAGTAAGATTCGTATTATATTTTCTTAAAATCAGACAAACACTTTCATAAAAATGAAATTTTCAAATTTTGCCCCTTTTCTGATGCCGCCTGAGTGCCATGTTTTTCGACCAATCAGTATGGCTTGAACAATTTTTATAGAGGGTCACCCAAGGAACATTTCTACCAAATTATATTTGAATCTGACAGGCAGATTTGGAGAAGATTTTTAAAGTTTGGACATTTTGTCCCCTTTCTGATGCCGCAGCAACCAAAGTTCTCAATGGAATTTAAATCTTTGAACAATTTTGAAAGAGGACCACCAAAGGAACATTCCTGTGATGTTTGGTGGAAATTGTTCTTGCGGTTCAGGAGGAGATGATGTTTAAAGCTAAAAGTTAACGACGGACGACGACGGACGACGACGGACGACGGACACAGTGATCAGAATAGCTCACCTTCAGCCTTTGGCTCTAGGTGATCTAAAAATAGACTGTCTTCTACATGAAATACAGAGGCAATATTACAAATACCGGTAGTCTGTTTTCTACCTGAAATACAGAGGCGATAGTACAAATAGTCTGTTCTCTACCTGAAGTACAAAGGCATTATCATAAATAGTCTAGCATATAACTGAAATACAGAGGCAATATATATAACACAATTAATAGTCTGTCATCTTTAATTTTTGGCAAAGAGCGAAATTGCTTATTATGAGCATATTCTCCATTTGCCACAATGTTTTCAGCTCTGTTAAATAATAAAACTTTCTTTACCAGAAACTATCTATACTCTAGCCTAGAGGTTTTGAAAGTCGTCTGCTGCAGGGTTGGTGTATATGGGAAAGGGTTAAATAAATGGTTGTTGATGCGCATCAATTATAGATATTATCACACTTTTACATAAATGTTTTCAACGTTGTCTGCTGCAGGTTAGGGGTTTATTTGAAAGGGTAAAATATCAAAGTAATAACCTAAAAGCAAACCGAGATAATCATCAAACAGAAGCCTGAATCCATTACTTTATCATTTCCTACTTGTTTTTTGTAATGTGAGTCAGCTATTAACTACATCATCTGGGAATATTATTTGAAAAGCTTTAGAACAATATTTAATATAAATTATATGTCCATTAACGTTTTCCAACTAACACTTTCTGGTGCTTTCTGATGCCTCTTGTGCAGGTGATTTTTGAAAACAATGTAGCAAATGGAGGAAGTATACTCATGAGATATTTCTTCTTTTGACACAATATTTTTAACTCTTTTTAATAATAAAACTCTCACTCAAAGACATTTTCCATAATTTTTTACCAAATGTTTTCCATTTCATCTGCTGCAGACTTGTTGTATTTGGGAAAGGGTTAAGTAATCAATCCTTTATAAAACATTGACATTATACAGATGACTATCATGCCTTTGCAGTAGATAACTTATGAAAACATTCAGGTAAAGAAAACATTGCTAAAAAATTGCTTTCCAAACAATAACTTCAATGAGTATTGAATATCGAAACAGTAATGGATGCTTAGGCCTAGCCATTATCCTTTTCCCACATGCTGACACAATCATATGGACACATCTGCAGCAAGTGACCTTTAAGAACATGATGAGAATTTTCTACTTCGCTTAAAATATGTTTAACTTTATTCATTGTGGAAAAGTAAGAATTGCTTTTATGATTTATTTCTAATTTTGACGCTTTGACGCGTCTGCAAAAAATCAATTTATGAAAAAGTTGTGGCAAAAGGATAAATTCCCCCTTTCGCAATGTTTTCAATTCTTTTCGATAATAATTCTATCATTCAAAGAGATTTTGTACATTTATGTCTAATTTTCAAAAGTCTCTGCTACAGATTTGTTGTACATAATTATGTATGAAGAAAAAAGTTTAAGAAGTATGAAAATCCAACTGTCTCAGTACATATAGTACTTTGATTACCTTGTTTAAATTGATCTGTATTCCTAATCCAACGACCAAGTAATCATAGCCAATCTGAAAAATAGAAAACAAAAGTATTTACTTCATTGAAATTTTAAGACTAGCTCACTTTTAAAAAGAAGCATTGCAAAGAGAAATTGCATGTCATATATCAATATATAAATATTGCATGGCTTCCTTGAGTGTGACAGTACATATTGTCAACATGAGGAAAATACTGTTACCCGAGGCGAAGCCGAGGTTAACAGTATTTACCCGAATGTTGACAATATGTACTGTCACACTGCTGCATCATTATTTAACCCGTTCCAATATATGACATATCTGCAGCAGACGACTTTGAAACATCCAGAATACTTTTAGAAAATCTCTGAAAATGAAGGTATAATTACTGAAAAGAGTTGAAGAAATTGCTTGTTTTGAGCAATTTCTCCTTTTGTCACAATGATTTCAAAAGTTGTTTGCTACAGATGTGTCAAAATGCATCTATAGGTGGGAATTTGGTAAAGGGTTAAAAAGTGATCATCTTCTTGTATCATTCTGATATAAAAATTTGTTTATAAATATGTTGTATCATAAAATGACAGGTAGATTTGGATATATGATTAGTTGGCTATTAAGTTCATGCAGATGTCTGTCTCTGTAACTCTTTATTGATTGTAATTTGGTAATTTAATGTTCTTGAAGGCTATCTGTTGTAATTGATTGATTGTTTGATGTTTTATGCCGCTTTCAACATTTTTTCAGTTATATCAAGGCATTTCCTCGGTAAGTTACCAGTCCAACTGGTGCTGCATTTATCCTGACCCCAGCCAGGCAGTCGTAATACTAAACCAGCAACCATAAGCGCCAAGGAAGGCAGTCATTACTACCATTTTAAAAGTGTTTGGTATGACCCCGCTGGGGATCAAACCTACGACCTCCCACACCCGAGGCAGGCGCTCTACCACTACACCACCAACTCAGACAGTCTATCAGTTGTAAGACCATTACACAATACATGACTCACTTTGTGTGAATCAATTTCTGCTCTTCCATTTATGATCGAGAATGGACAGACGGACAAGGGGAAATCTATATTCTCCCTCAATTTTGAATAAAGTTGGGGAATAATACAACAAATTGTTTATGTTTATGGAAAAAGGAGACATTGCAATATTGTGTACTCTTTTTTAGCATTTGTCAAAGTTTGCATCTTTTAATGACCTATTTCTTCTTGACCATGATTTTTTTCAGCAGACTAAGTTAAACATTTCTAGAATGATATATTGAGTTATACATGTACCAAGTTTTTCAAGCAAACACACTATGTTAAACATTAGAGATAAATGGCTTATCATTGTGTTATGTGAGAAAGGACTTCAATTGCCTTTTTAACCCTTCCTAATTACAATACTAGAATGGAGTGCTCCGCGGAGCACGTGTGTCACCTGCACCTGCTCATTGAAAGTGTGACGAAAAAGTGTACGGACAGACAGACAGATGGATGGACAGACAGATGCCAGACAAAAACAAATGTAATCCCTAAGTGCCTACCATGCTACGCAGGGGTAACACAAAAAGGGCAGTAGCTCACTTTGAAAACATCTAGGCAAAAAATAAGGTAAAACTCCATAATTGAAGGTATAATTATTGGATAGAGTTGAAAACATTATAGCAAAAGTATAATTAAAGAGCAATTTTTTCTCATGTCACAACATTTTGTGTTTTCGAAAGGCATCAGCTATAAACAAGGCTGTAGGTGGGAAAGGGTTAAAACACAAGGTCAAGGTTAAGTCACATTCACATGCAAGGTTCATTAACCATTCATAAGTTACAAACGGCAGTCACGTTTACACCAGTCTTCCAGCATGTTGACAACAAATAAACAAAACATTGGGTTAACTCTTACTATACTCAGGACACACACTAATGGCTGATCTAAATGATGTTAACATAAACAAATTGTTTATGAAGCAAGGTTATATATACAATTATATGCTTAATGGTTGAAGTGTGACATCATTGACTGTATACAGTATATATTTTTAAATCATAGGAGTTGATTAACAAAACAATTTTATTTTTTTATAAATAATCAACCAGCCAAAATATAGTGTTTGGGGTATAATGTACTATACAGAATCTATTTATAAACTTTTATTTTGAGAACTTGACAAATGTAAATTGTATTTTTTCTTTTTTCCACAATGTTTCTGAATTTTACCTGCTGCAGAGGCATTTAAAGTCATTAGCTCAAGCAATTTATGTTTTTTTTGTAGTTTATTTTTTAAAATTCTAAACAGGAAAACATTGTTTTAAATTCAAAACAAACCTCCATTAAAAAGATATTTTACACAATTTAAAAAGTTTTAAAAGTATAATCTGGAATAACTTTCCAACTATTAACCCTTTACCTCATGTAGAAGCTTTTCTACTTTTCAAAACGAGCAATTTCTACTTTTGCTACAATGTTTTCAACTCTTTTCAACTCTCATTTATGAAGATTTTTCATGTTTTTGTCAATATATATTTGTTCATCAACATTCTCAAATACAAACCAAAAGGAGACAATTTGAAAATATCAAGTTAAAAATGTAACAAGAGGCCCATGAGGGCCTATGCTCTACTGGTATGGTTCTTTGGTCATTTTCAATCCAGAGCATGTATGTATGGTTTAGATCGGATAGTAAATGGAGGCTCTTTTGTGTTCACAAGCTGTATTATAGCAATTTTTACAATTTCATGGGCCATAATCCAGTCTTGCATGGGCGGATCTGGCTGATTTTCAAAAGGAACCAAGCTCTCATCAATATTTAACTACTATCTAAGTTTGGTGAAGATCAGATAGTAAATGGAGCCTCTATTGTGTTCACATGCTCAATTATAGCAATTTGGACAATTTCAAGGGCCATAATCCAGTCTTGCATGGGCGGATCTGGCTGGTTTACGAAAGGAACTGAGCTCTCATGGATATCTAACTACTGTATAAGTTTGGTTGAGATACAATCAATAGTGAAGACTGTATCGTGTTAACAAGCTCTTTTATAGCAATTTTGACCATTTCAAGGGCCATAATCCAGTCATGCATAAGCGGATCTGGCTGGTTTTCGAAAGGAACCGAGCTCCTATAGATATCTAACTACTGTATAAGTTTGGTTGAGATACAATAAAAAAAGAAGACTGTATTGTGTTAACAAGCTCTTTTATAGCAATTTTGACCATTTCAAGGGCCATAATCCAGTCATGCATGGGCGGATCTGGCTGGTTTTCGAAAGGAACCAAGCTCTCATGGATATCTAACTACTGTATAAGTTTAGTTGAGATACAATCAAAAGCACGCACGCACGCACAACAGACAAATCGCCACGACATAAGCCCTTCTGGCCTTTGGCCAGTAGAGCTAAAAAACCTCAAATAATGAATGAAAATGATAGCATTTTGGCAAGAGTCATCAGAATATGTCGGAGGGTTGGAAAGGGTTAACCCTTTCCCTCATACGACAATTCTGCAGCAGACGACTTTGAACATATTTTGTAATGAAATAGAAAAGCTCTATAATTGAATGGATAACCTATGACTTAGAGTGGAAAACATTGTGGCAAAAGGAGAAATTGCTCGTTTTGAGCAATTTCTTCTTTTGTCACTATGTTTTCCAAAAATCTGTCTCCTGCAGAGGCGTCAGAAAGCATCTATATGACGGAAAGGGTTAATGTGCCTAGATGTTTTTCAAGTCGCCTGCTGCAGACTTTGTGTATGTGAGAAAGTGTTAACTTAACCCTTTCCCTCATACAGAAGCTTTCTGACCCCTCTGCTGCATATGACTTTTGAAAATGTTGTGCCGAAAAAGACCTTGCTCATGATGAGCTGTTACTCCTTTTGCAACAACGTTTTCAACTCTTTTCAATTATTATAATACTTTCTTTTGCAGAGGTTTTTCATTTTTTTGTCAAGATGTTTATAAAGTCATCTGCTGCAGATTGGTTGTATATATGGAAAAGCGGGTTAACCCTTTCCCACAAATCTGCAGCAGACGACTTTGAAAACAGATTGACAAAACCTGAAAAATCTCCATAAAAGATAACTCAATTATTAAATAAAGTTGAAAAAGCTGGGAAATCTACAACAGACGACTTTGAAAACATACCAAACTATCACTGAAGATGATAAATACCCCCTAAACAGCACCTTGACCTACACCATAACTTAATAAGTAAAAGGGCCATAACTCTGTGAAATAACATGCAAGTGTAACCCCTTTAGGACATGCACATCTCCTCTTGGTATAGAAGCTTCATGTAAAATTTAATTGAATTCCACCCAGTGGTTTGTAAGAAATAGGCCGGACAAAATATGGCTTCCGGCCGACTGACCGACAGACAGACAGCCCGACACAGAGACTCCTATATACCCCCTCTTCTTCGAAGGGGGTATAATAAAATTGGTAAATCCCTATAAATGAAATTACTATAATTGAATAGAGTTGAAAACATGTAGACAAAAAGAGATTTCAGCAATTTCTTCTTTTGTCTACATGTCTTAAAACAGCCGTCTGTGTGTCTATATGAGGGAATGGGTTAAACCCGAAATATATTTCTCACCTTATCTCCATTACCCAGGGTAATGGTGTTGTTATCTGGGTCAAATTCTGTGACATATTCTGAAAATCGGTGACAGTTTTTAGGTAGGACTTCATCCATAAGTTTTTGAGACTGTTCTACAGTTTTTACCCCACCTCCCACCAACGTCCACATAGGCTGGTAGTAGTGATGCTGCAATTATAAACAATTAACTATTAGCAGTTTCTGTCTTTGGGATTTTTCCCAAACAGACTTGATAGTCTACAGGAAGCGCTGGTTAATTTAACCTTTTCCCACATATAGACGCTTTCTAATGCCTCTGCAGCAGACAACTTTTGAAAACATTGTGACAAAAGAAGAAATTGCACAAAACAAGCAATTTCTCCTTTTGACACAATTTTTTCAACTCTATTCAATAAGTATGTCTTCATTTAGGGAGATTTCCCATATTATTTTTTAGATGTTTTCAAAGTCGTCTGCTGCATAATTGTTGTATTTGGAAAAGGGTTAATGATTATTCACTCTTTGTTTGTTATTTTTGTTATTGTCTGCAACAATTCCAAAATAAATAAAAGGGAGCTGGTCACCCAAGGAACATCCTTGCATTTTTTTGTCAAGGAAGTGAATGTCCTTTATTGAAATATAATTGAAGCCTTTCATTGTTTATGATCAATCTCCATTCTAAGGTAGGTTGACCATACACACAGCCAACTAATTATTGATCATAAACAGTAATGGAAATGAGTAATCCTGCCAATCATTAGTCTTAGTATGTATACAGTGCTTTCATTAAGGAATAATTTTAAGATTAGTGAATTCCACATACACTTTTCAAGATGTCTGTCAGAATATTTGAATTTTATCATTTATCAACAAGAGAAAGTTGATGCAACGCATCAATGTCGCCGGATATCCATAGTGCAGTTATGCATAACACTAACATTATAGTAGTTGAATAAACAGTTATCAACTGAGGGGCATATTGGAACATCAGGGGTGGGGTCAAGTGAAAATGTATCATAACTTGCATTGTTTTGTCAACGAAGTGAATGATAATTGAAGCCTTTCATTGTTTATGATCAATCTCTATTCCAAAGCAGGTTGACCATACACACAACCAACTAATTATTGATCATAAACAGTAATGGAAATGAGTAATCTTGCCAATCATTAGTCTTAATATGTATACAGTGCTTTCATTAAGGAATAATTATAAGATTTGTGAATTCCACATACACTTTTCAAGATGTTTGTCAGAATATTTGAATCTTATTATTTTTCAATAAAACAACAAAACAGACAATTTAGGATTTGCATGCAATAGCACGTCATTTTACCTTTCCTGTTTTAAAGTCAACAGTGAACACCTTTGCAGCAATCTACTTTTAAAACAATGAGATAAGGGTTAAATCGCTGAAGACATGAGTTTTCTCTTTTTCTCAAAATGATATTAGCTTAGCATCCTAATTATATCATACTTTAACAAATGTTGAAATGTAGTCCAATATTTATAAATTAGACCACCTTCGAAATATAATATCAACTAAACAGTTAAATCTCATTGAAATTGTTGTATAATTTAAACTTAATTTCGAACATAAACTGAGCCCTACAACATGTTAATTTATTTTAATTCTTTCCTTCCTTTTTTATAATGAAAACAACAAACTACTCATGTTTTAAAATTATATTATGATGAGCGCCCTTGTGTCAATGATGCATAACAATATGCAGATCGGAAGCAATATGCCTTTAGGGAATTAAATGACACATTTAAAATTGTCAAGGACGAAATAATTTTGTACGAAAGACCCGATTCTTTCTTATTTGCAGAGGTGTCGTTTTTGAAACTCTCTTTATAGGCAGAGAGTGTTCGTTCAAAGTCATTTTTCCATTAAAACCAGTTTATCTTGGTTTGTTCTTTTCTTCATTTGTTTCGAACCAAATAAACATTTTAAATCACCTGTAATTTACTATTTGTAAGTGAGTGTAAAGAGCGGCTCTCTGCAAAGGAGATTGATCTACGCAGTTGGTATTCGCAAGTCACGCAGGTGCGCGTAAGTAAACAAATTAGACTGTGACGTAAAGGTTTGTAGTTATCGACTTTTGATTACATGTAGTATATAGTGTAAAATAAAGTATACAAGTCTAGCTAATAGGGACTGTTTTGTCTTCATAAATAAAACAAAAAAACATAAATGCGAGTCAAAATAAAGAAACTGAAAATACCTAAAACATCGGAATATTTATTTCATTTTAGATGTGTCATTACTTAGTGTTTTTAAACAAACACAATTGTAATATGTTCAAGACATCTAAATGTGTTTCTTTCTAATAATAATCCCCCCTCCCATGTGATTTCAGAAAACCAATTAAAAATAGAAGTCGCGGGCTTCTGCCCGGCGACTAATAAAACCACAAAACAGACAATTTAGGATGTGCATGCAATAGAACGTCATTTTACCTTCCCCCTATTAAAGTCAACATTGGACACCTTTGCAGCAATCTACTTTTAAAACAATGAAAAAGGGTTAAATCGCTGAAGACATGAGTTTTCTCTTTTTCTCAAAATGATATTAGCTTGGCATCCTAATTATATCATACTTTGACAAATGTTAAAAAGTATACAGTCCAATATTTATAAATTAGACCACCCTCGAAATATAATATCAGCTAAACTGTTAAATTTTATTGAAATTGATGTATAATTTCAAACTTAATTTCGAACATAAACTGAACCCTACAACATGTTAATTTATTGTAATTCTTTCCTTCCTTTTTACGGAAAAATCTTTACAGATTATTGGTTTTTACATTCCCATCATCATCGACTTCGTGACGCAAGTTAATATAGCGCTCAGTCCTATTTCTTCACAGTTTTAACTGATGGCCGATTTATTTTTATTTTGTCTGGGAGTAACAGTTGTATTGTTGTTTTTATCTTCTAAAGACGTGAAGAAACTTGTTATTTTGCACTTTGACATCTTTGTTTACTAAATTATCAATGCACCAGCTGCACAAACTTGATAATGCGAGTCAAAATAAACAAACGCAATTGTAATATGTTCAAGACATTTAAATTTGTTTTTTTCTAATAACTCGTCCTCCCATGTCATTTCCGAAAACCTATTAAAAATATAAGTCACAGGCTTCTACCCGGTGACTAATAACAAATCTGCAGTAGATGGCTTTGAACAAGTCGAGACAAACATATGGCAAATCTCTATAAATGAAAGTGTAATTATTGGATAGATATGAAAACATTGTGGCAAAAGTAGAAACTCCTCACAATGAGCATTTTTTCCTTTGCCACTATGTTTTCAAAAATTGTTGGATATTGATGTGTCAATATAAGTCTGTCAGTGGGAAAGGGTCAATTTATCTCTTTCTGTTTGCCTGCAATGTTTTTAAACAATATATTTAACCCTTTCCAACAAAAAGGAGCGTTTTGAAGCATACGCAAAAGACTTTGTTTTAATTGCTCATCAGCAATTGTTCACTTTGCCACACAATTTTCAACTCGATTCAATATCAATAATCACACTTTCGTTTATAGAGATTTTCAATAATTTTGTCTATTAACCCTTGCCCTCATATGGACACTTACTGACACCTCTGCAGCAGACGGCTTTTTGAAAACATGGCTTCCAATTTGTTTTGGGTACGTTTTCAAAGTCATCTGCTGCTGAATTATGTAGGTATCTGTTGGCAATTTAGTTGGCAGTCATCATTACTTTTTTATGTTGAAATAATTATTTGATAGTAAACCCTTTCCCACATACAACAAATCTGCAACAGACGACTTTGATAACATCAGGGCCAAAATACAGAAAAACTCTCTCTTTAAATGAAACTAACTTATTAATTAACATGATAGTTATGACTTATGTGGTTATGACTGTGGTGTGCCACCATAGCTTTGCACTGTTTTCAATATAGTTTTAAGAGTTAAATCACATTGTTTCCCGGGTATTTTACCATTTATCGTTTATCCTTACATCGATGCACCAGAGCATCAAGGAGTGAACCCTGATTACAACCATTTTTAAAGTCTTTGGTATGACCTATCTAGGAATCGAACCTTTGTCTCCCGATCACACTACACCACATAGACGGTCTTAACCCTTTCCCTCATATAGACACTTTCTGACGCCTCTGCAGCAGACGGCTTTTTGAAAACATAGTGACAAAAGAAGAAATTGAACAAAACGTGCAATTTCTCCTTTTGCCACAATGTTTTCCACTTTTTGTCATAGGTTATCCATTCAATTATGGAGATTTTCTATTTTTTAACAAAATACGTTCATCTGCCGCAGATTTGTCGTATGAGGGAAAGGGTTAAAGCAGTTTGATCTGTCTGATAATTTAAAGTTTT
This sequence comes from Serripes groenlandicus, assembly GCA_031761405.1. Taxonomy (NCBI): domain Eukaryota; kingdom Metazoa; phylum Mollusca; class Bivalvia; order Cardiida; family Cardiidae; genus Serripes; species Serripes groenlandicus. The sequence goes on from JASEVX010000001.1 coordinate 50,689,406, forward strand.
CTAATTTAAGTACATCTTAAGAAAATATGAAAACTTACCCCTTACCCACATGCAGACTCAGTTTGAAAACATTGTGGCAAAAGGAAAAGTTGGTCATAAAGATCAATTACTCCTTTTACTACCATGCTTTTAAAGCTATTCATTGAATGACATAATTTATTTATATTTTAATTATCATTTAAAGAGATATTCCATATTTTGGATTTTTATGAGGCCATCTGCTGCAGATTTGCTGTATGATTAAAGACAATTTGAAAAAATAATTTGAAAGTCAACAAGAGCGCCAAATTACGCCCGTCCTGTTTTTATGAGACCAATTAAGTATAGAGATAATTGGTTGTACATCAGGCAAATTTAGAGAGCAGACACTGTTAGTACAGTTTGGGCCATTTCGAGGGACATAAGTGTGTAGTGACTAAGATAACGTGATAGGTTATCGAACTTGTCCAAGATATTATAACAATACACTTTCTGACAAAATTTGGTGATGATTGGACAAAGGCTTCTAAAGTTATTGACCTGACAAGACCAATTTTAGGTAATTTCTATAATTAAAGGGCGATAACTCTCGATTGACTAAAGCAATATGGCTAGTAATCGAACTTGTTCCGAGATATAATGCCAATACACATTCTGAATAAATTCGGTGAAGATTGGACAAAGGCTTCTAAAGTTATTGAGCTGACAAGACCAATTTTAGGTAATTCCTTTAATAAAAGGGCGATAACTCTTGATTGACTAAAGCGATATGGCTAGTTATCGAACTTGTCCGAGATATTATGCCAATACACATTCTGACCAAATTTGGTGATGATTGGACAAAGGCTTCTTAAGTTATTAAGCTGACAACATGCTGGACGCCGCCCGCCCGCCGTCCTGCCCGTACGCCGCAGGTAAAACTATAATACGATCCGTTTTTTCAAAACGGCATATAAAAACATTTCAGGAAAAGGAATTTTTTTTCATAGCAAGCAATTTCTCTTTTTTCCAATGAGTCGTCTGATGCGAAGTTGGCACATATGTCTTCTGTTTATATAGTATAATCACATTGATGTTGCAGACATGTGTTAAATGTGTTAAATAAATGCTATAATCACATTGATGTTGCAGACATGTGTTAAATAAATACTATAATCACATTGATGTTGCAGACATGTATTAAATAAATGCTATAATCACATTGACATTGCAGACATGTGTTAAATAAATGCTAAGTCCATGGTTTAAGGACATGATAGGAGATTATAAGTTAAATTGTAAAACCCTGAACACTAAACCAGCCCAGGAAAAAAATGGTATCGCTTTTTAAAAATATGAATAATTCATTTAGTTTTGATGAAGATTTTAAAACATTGAAGGTAAAGGAGCCTTTATTTTGTTCTTTATTGTTTTTAAGAAATTGTCTGCTGCAAAGGTGTTAAATGTTGTTTTTTCAACAGGGAAATGACTACCGTTAAGTTTAAATAGGTCAAGAGTTAACATACAGGACAATTGTTTGTTAAACTCCCATTTATGGAGGTTTTCAAAGTCGTCAGCTACAGATTTGCTGGATACGGGAAAGGGTTAGCATTTTTTCATTCAACTATTATCTAACAAAATTTAGCATATATCTTAAATCTGACAAGATTCAATAATTATATTGAAAAAAGATTGATTGGAGTTAAACACTGTTTTCAATGGTATTTCAGTTTTATCACATTGGCCTGCAGGGGCGTAGCTCCCTTTAGGCACGTGCCTACACATTCTTTCTTAAGATGCCCCATAATGCAGCTGCGGCGATAGACACCTGCGTAAAGTATCGACCAGATCAGCCTACGCTGTCCGCGCAGACTGATCCGGCCGACACATTCCGTCTTAGGGGGATAGATGTATAGAGTAGTGATTCCTGAATCAGAAAATCCACAGGAGGCGAAAAGTGTCTATCAAGATAGGCCTGTGTGGCATGCTTACGCTGATCCGGGTCGATACTTTACGCAGAGTCCACAATGTTGATTTTCTCACGAGACGGCCTACACATTGATTATTGCAAAGCTGGGCCCCTGGCCAGTTCACCTAACATGTGCTTGTTGGCTTTAGCACACCAGTTTTTCAGACAAAATTCTTCCCAGGCAACTGGCTACCTTTCCATGTAGTCTTTTTGGCCCATTGGTGGAAGACGAATAACCCTAGTAACGATGACTTTGGTGTAGTTGTATGTGAGAAAGGGTAAATTTTATTTTTTTAAGTTTCTGAATATATATATATAATTAATTAGAGTTTAAGTTCTGACCCTGGCATGTCAATGATAAGTTTTCAGACTTCATCTTCTTCGTCAAATTGACCTTGAGGGTTACAAATTTACCTCTCAATCTGTTTGCATACATCATGCACCTAGGAATGCATCAGACCGTCACTGACAAAAGTTATGAGTTGGCAAGCTTGTGTAAATAATATTCAGATTGTGCAGATGCACAGGCTAATCTGGATCTTTAATGTTCACAAGGCAATCTTTTACATATTTCCTTTTACATTCTAATATATCACAGAGCTCTAGATAAGGGGCGTTTTGCATGTTCTTAAATCCTTATTTGACCCTCTAACCCTATGTTGTGGGTACTCAAAAGAATCGTCTCATTGAGACTATTCTTTTGAGTACCCACAACATAGGAATTGCTTTAATAATAAGAGAGAAATTGTGGGTAAAAGAGCTGAATACCCCATCTTATCTGTACCTCTGTATATCAAAACGCATATTGATCCAATTGTACATAATATAGTGTAGCTCTTCATACACAGTCATGTACACGTAACTTATTGGATGTGTTTGCACAGATGTACAAGTTCAAAATCACAGCTCATTTATGTTGTCAGAAGGACAGATATCTTGATACTGTCTGTTTAAGGTCAGGTTCAGATAGTATGTACATCTTAACTTTAATCTTTTACCCTACACTGATGACATTTGTCACCAATCCCTTTCCCATATGATATACAACACATTTAAAGCAGACAACTTTGAAAACATTTAGGTATTAATATAGAACATCTCTATAAATAAATAGATAATTATTAAATATAGTTGAAATCATGGCACTTCACAAAGGAGAGATTGCTCTTTATGATTAAGTTCTCCTTTTGCCACAATGTTTTCTTATGTCATCTACTTAATATGTGTCAAAATGTTTCTGCTAGTAGGAAAGGGATATATTGCAGAGAACATAACCCTTTCCCACACAGTTTTGCACCTGCAGCAGGCAACTTTTGAACACATCATGATAAATGAACCTTCATTTGTTGGTTCTTTAACCTCCCCTTTCCCCCTTTCCCACATACAGTAAATCTGCAGCAGACAACTTTGAAAACATTTAGAAAAAATATGGAAAATCTCTGAATTTTAAGAAATTTACAATAATTAAAAAAGAGTTGAAAACATGGTGACTAAAGGAGAAAAGGAGAAATTGCTTGTTTTAAGCAATTTCTTCTTTTGTCGCCATGATTTCAAAAAGCCACTCAAAGTGTCTATGTTAGGCAAAGGGTTAATTTAAGCTTAATACATGTTCCTGCTGGAAACTTAGCTAATTTGCTCTCAAGATCAAATGAAAATGATAAAACATATATACAGGCAAGAAAACAACTTTGTGGTTAAAGATAAAAAAACAAACACGTAACAGTCAAGAAAACAACTTTGTGGTTAAAGATAAGAACACGTAAGTTCTAGATAGATATTTACCTTAGCTGGTTCCACAATTGCAACATTTCCTTTGCCTAACGCACGAGACGCTCGTGCTGCCACTGAACAACCGCCTGCCCCACCGCCCAATATCACGAGTGGGAAATGTTTACCGACATCCTTAGCTTTAGTGCTAAAACACTTTCTAGCACAATTTGTGAGAAACACAGAGTTACGTCCGCTTAAACTTAACATGTTTCACTCAATGTACTTTTGTTTAGTTGTTATCAAAATCTACGTAAATAAAGCAGACGAAGTTCAGTGTCAACAAAAAGCTTGCCCTTCGTTGCAAAATTATCGTACCGAGTGTAAACGGTTTACATACTAAATGTGCTTCATATGATCACGTAGTCAAAAATATTAATCCCGTCTGAAGGTCACTTCGTTGTTGGTATCATTTATTGAAAGAACATCCAAAACTAGTTGTTTAGAACAGAGATACCCTTTTAGAAGATATATATGTATTATTAAATAATTCATAAGATATAGTATAATCACAAACAAAATTGCACCCAACAGTTAGAGGCAGACAGTCAAGCCCCATGCAGTACTATTCTAGCCCTGTACACAATGGATGAAAACGTGCTCAGCTGTGTACATGTATACTAATAAACTTGTTAAACACGCACCGATTATATGGTAGGTATGAAGAGAATAGTACTGCACTAGGCCTTTGATGTTAATTGGGCACTGCTGATATTTCTGTTAAGAAACGCTTTTATTGAGTTTACCTGCTTTGTAACGCATTCTTTGTGTCTTTCAAAATTGAGGTTTTTCTAATAAGTAACTCTTCAGTAATTTGTGACCCTATGAACTTGCCCAGATTGAACCTTGTCACCATTTATATTCCCATTATAGACGTTTATTTAGGACATGATGCAAAGAAGTATGTTTTTTCATGCAGTCATCAGCGAACAGTTGTATGGTCGATCAGACGGTTTATGGTTGGTCTTTGGTTAAATATTAGTAATTAAGAGCTGGTGGCATAGGACAGTTCGCTGGGCATCTCCGGATGAGACAGTGGTTGCAACTGTAGATTGTCTATCGAGCACGACACGTGTTGTGCTGCCCAATAGGATGCTTGAACAATCAGAAGTAGTTTTTGTGGCATTAGGAAAGTTCAACTGCTCCCCACATCCGGGCTTTTTGCTAGGTCGTTGATTGGCAGAATAAGCTGTGTTTTTGTCAAACTATGTTTTCCGAAACAATGGTCCTAAGACTGTTTACTAGGCTGTGGACAATATCTCCCTGGACCTTTCAGCACACGAAAGTGAGTGCAACAGGACTTTAATTTTCTTGTTCACTACGATCGCCCTGTTTGAAAAGTTCGATGATAATTTGCGGATTTCTGTCACAAGTTAATGATGATATATTACATATACCCTTATAATTATGTTTGTATAGTTGATATGTTATTGGTGAATTATTTCCAAATGCATTTATTGCTGAACAATAATCAATAATATGAACAAGTTTGCATAACAAAAAACCGCAGTTTCCACTCGATGGTCTCATCATCAAATTACAAGATGCCGGCTATAGGTATCAATTCCGAGACTGAGAATACGTCAAGATGACACCATTTCTTATTCGACTTCACATGCATGGTATATAGGTCAGGCTGCTAGAGCGGAAAACAGTAAAAGAATCAAGTTTCCATTTAACATGGAACTGAGCCTTTATTAACAGAGGCCTCGAAAAGGTTTGTAAGTGCAGACGTCACTTCGTGTGCTGTTTCTTTAAGTGATTTACTGAAACATTCGTCTGTATTGTGTTAGAATTAGAATTGTTTCGAACTAGTCTTTCAACAACATGGTTGATCAAGATAATATACACTGGCGGACGATGTTTTCATCCCACACCAGGCAGAGCATCAGGTGGGCTTTAACCCGTTGCCACCTGCAGACGCATTTTGACGAATCTGCAGCAGACAACTTTTGAAAACTTTGTGACTGAAGGAGAAATTGCTCAAAACGAGCAATTTCTCCTTTTGCCACAATGTTTTCGACTTTTTCTAGTAATTATACATACAGTTATAGTGATTTTCCATATTTTTAGTAGACATTTTCAATGTCGTCTGCTGCAGAATTAAAATGAGGACCGGTGTACCTGTTATTCCGTCTTTACTTTGTTGTCACTGTTCACTGTTCACTGTCGCTTCAAGGGGACAACACTACTAGAATCTGTTCGTTTGGTAAAGATAAAAAGGCGTTAAGAGTATTTGTTTCTATTACTTACGATACTGTTTACATAAAGGCCTACGTTGCATCAGGTATTGCAATGCACGTGCCCATATGTGGCATAAATTGTATATTACTATGCATCCTGAAGCATATACTCAAGCGCCGTTCTGTTACAATACAATTGTTTAGTGGTTTTGAAGATACTGAGTTCATATTGGTCGAGATTATGTCTGCAAGTTTTTCTAGTTTGCCTTTATGCGCCTAGATTCGTCTTTGATTTTGGTCGAGTGTTTGGGTTTCTGATTACGGTGTAACTTGTTATGATACGATATATCATCTGCGTCCGTACGGCGACCAAAAATGTACAAGGTCGCCGGCAAACGTGAACAAACTTGAAAAAAGCCGCGGTCCACGACCTGTGCGATCATAATGCGTTCTCACGGCGCGCCTGCCATGGCAACAGCGATACCGCGGCGCTCTAACCACAATTATATGGGGTTCTTACCATGCGTCTTCTACGTGTATAGCGACTGCACGCCGACCTCACGGCGACTATATAAGCTTGTCAGATTTTCGGAAATTTCTGATGTATGAACTTTGAAAAGCCAGATTTTATAGCAGGTCGCACATGAAAAGGATGTTCGACATAGGAGCGAAGTGAAATGGTTGAGAAATAAGCCATGGTCGTATTAACAACTCCATAAATGCAGTAGGAACCCCATAAGAACGGCACAGGTGCACTGGGAGCCCCATGTGGACGTGGTACAATCGCGCAACAGTGTAATCATCGTAGCATAGCCCTGGCAACGCCATAAGGGCTCCGAACGCGTGGTGGGTCGTGGCAGACACTCGAGAGTCGTGGTGAGGGCGCCATGAAGACGCCGTTACATGTACTGCGCGTGTACTACGTTCACGGAGATGTTATGACGCTTGTCAAACGATCTTCGATCCAATCGGATTCGCGTTCTCACCGCTTTCCAGGACAGATCGCCGAAATTTGGCGTTTGTCTTGAACATGCTCAAAACAAACGCCGGGTCTCGACGAACATTGGCGACCTTGGCGACCAAAGCACGATGTCTGGCGTTTCCACCAGACTTATACCACGCCTATGGCAACCTTGACGCGCTTTGGGCCCATTTTCCATCGCCGTAGAAGAGTAGTAAGGACACCACCCCAATCTCATTAAAATTATCTCCTATTAACGCTACTTACATTTGGTCAGATCGTGTACTTTAGTCAGATTGGACACCACCCCGGTCTGACAGGGTATTATATGAGCCGCGTCTGGCGATTTGAGATCTAAGTAAATCTTCAAGTGGGAATAATTTTAAGTAGCATTTTACTACTTATGATACACTTCTAGTTTTGTTTTGTCAGAATATGCATCTAAGTGTATCTAACAGATATAGATGAACAATGAAAGACTCTAGTGAGACTGTGTCTGTGTAATCTGGCTCACGCGAGTCTTCGCGGTATACATAATTATGCAATACTTAAGACACAAAAGCGCTAGGCATATATATGCTTAGGTCACAGGTGGACATGGGGAAATGTATGGAATTTAACCGACGCACCTCTGGAGCAGACGACTAGGCATCATCTCCACGGTTTCAATTATTTGTTCTTTTATTTGTTATTTATAGGAATTGTCCATATTCTTTACTGAATATTTTCAAAGTGGTCTGCTGTAGATTTGTTGTATATGGACAAGGATTAAAAACGGATGTTTAAAAATAAATAAACTTTTCAAATCTTGACTTATAAAAGAAGTAAAATATAAACTGGAGTTTTTGAAGTCGGCACATTATAGAAGAATATCGTTTAAACCAGTGATATTTTGCGCCACGTTCTCAATAAAGGTCGTCTCGTTCTCAAAAATAATAGTGTCGAGTACAATGGCAGATCCTGGCGGAATTTGCCAAAGGAGTAACCGGTTTAACCTAGTATAAGCTCGCTCGAACCCTTAACATGTCATTGCGATCATCATCAGTCCTTTGTCAGTCGTAAGTCGTCGACAAATATCAAGTTTACAACTAAAATATAGCGACCTCACTTCTCACGATATGGGTCTGAGTAGTTAACCCTCTTTCCCACATGCAACAAAAATGCAGCAGACGACTTTGAAAACCTATATACAATCAAAGTACTGAAAGTACTTAATGCGGGGGACTTTGACTTTTATGACGTTGTTTACCCTCGCGCTCTGCAATAATGCCATTTGGCGAGCAGCTATCGTTTATTTAATTTAATTTCAATTAGCAGACGGACTATTTTTTAGCAGATTATTCATATATATATTGTCTCTCTATTATTGGGTCGGGGGATGGGAGATATAAACATATTGTTACTTGACTATTTCTAAATATATTAGCAGACTATATCTGCAATTGTATTTTATAGGATAAATAGATACATATATATATTTTAGACTATATTTTAGAACAATGTTTTTCAACAATTGATTGTCTGTTTAATTTTCAGAGCTATAGTTTCTCAATAGTTGATTTTTATTTCTTATGATAAAAAAGTAATAAACACATAAAAAATCTAACTATTCGGATTGAAAGTCAACAGAGTCCAATGTTATATTTCCAGACAGACTCATTTTAGGAGTGTGCTTTTCCTGATCGCATTGATAAGTGCTCATTCCCGAAATGCGGGGGATGTTGCCTCTAGAGTGTTAACAAGCTTTTCCTTCAAGTTGACCTAGTGACCTACTTTTTGACCCAACATCACCCATGTTAGGACTTGACCTACATATCATCAAGACAAACATTCTGATAAAGTTTCAATATGCTCAAGTTGAAAATAAGGCCTCCAAAGTGTTAACAAGATTTCCATTCAGTTTAGCCTAGTGACCTAGTTTTTGACCCAGCTTGACCCATATTCGACCCAAACTGCTTTAGTTATAAATGCGGCTTCTACAGTGTTAACAAGATTTTCCTTCAATTTGGGCTAGTGACCTAGTTTCTGACTCAATATTACCCATATTTGAACTTGACATAGAAATCATTAATACAAACATTCTGACAAAATTTCAAACTGCAGAAGCAAAAATTGCTGATAAGTTTAAACATGCTCAAGTTGAAAATGTGGCCTCTAGTGTGATAACAAGATTTTCCTTCAATTTGACCTAGTGAACTAGTTCTGAAAAACTTTCATGAAGATCCGATGCAAAATGTAGCATGTAGAGTGTTAACAAGGGAAAATGTTGATAATGCACGAAAGCCGTATTTCCGTATTTTTCATTGCAGGGATTTTCTCAAAAGGTTTTTGAGCTACCCGCTTTCAAGCTACTCGTTTTCCATATATTTAAAAGAAACCTTTAAGATCCTTATGTCTAACTTAAATTTCTAAATTACGTATACAACTTCACGAATTAAAACTTTACATTGTGTACGTTTACTTTGTATAATGTGCATACTGTTCAGCTTGTTGTGAAACGTATAATTTAACTGATCCCTGGACAATCAAGAGAAATTGTCCATTTTGAAAAAACAGAGGGCAGCACAACAAATTTACAAATGTACACTTCCTGAAAGCTGGGCATGACAATATACGGAGGTATTCAGCATAGCTGAATCCACCGCATAAAAACGTGAAAAATCTCCATAAATGAGAGTTTATTTTTTAAAAAGAGTTGAAAACATTGTGGCAAAAGAAAAAATTGCTCGTGTTGGGCAATTTCTTCTTTTGTCACAATGTTTTCAAAAGTCGTCTGCTGCAGATGCGTCAAAATGCGTCTACACGTGGGAAAGGGTTACGCTATAAGTCTGCATATTTTGTAATGAAAAAAGTTGTCTTCACAATATCTGTATGTTTTTCCTGCTGACGAATAAAAGAATAAATCATGTACATGTAATGCATTAAAAAACAAAGGATCATTTCGGTATGACTCCACACATAAAGTTGTTTACGCCTGGTACCAGACAAGAGCGCGAGGCTCTTGGTGTCAGACGTTCATATTTACTTTATATGTTGAGGTATATTGACAAAAACTTCCTTAACACGGTAAAATGGAAGGGCATTTAACACACACACACACACACACACATCAAATCTGCAGCAGACGACCTTGAAAACATCTTGGTAAAAATATCGAAAACCTCTATAAATAAATGTATAACTATTGTATAGAGCTGAAAACATGGTGTGAAAAGGAGAAATTGCTTGTTTTTAGCAATTTCTTCTTTTGTCGCCATGTTTTCAAAAAGCCGTCTGCTGCAGATGCGTCGATATATCGAAATGCGTCTATAGGTGGGAAAGGGTTAAATAAACAGTATGTTAATGTAAATGGTAAAACTACGTGCCTATGTGCAGTTGCTGTGTGTCTGCCAGTAATGTATATATATGTACGTAGTTACCTTGAGCTGCATCGGGTAGGGTAGTTGTGATATCCTTATCCTTTATTACACTTAAATATGATATTTACACATTACCTATAATATAACATGAATGATCCTTATGTGACCTTCTACCATATGAGATAATATGATTGAATGCCTCACATAACTGTGTTGCTGTGGCATCAGAAAGGGGGTAAATAACAAATCTTTACGATGCTTCCTTCATTAATTCCACATGAATTAGGGTAGTTGTGATATCCTTATCCTTTATTACACTTAAATATGATATTTACACATTCAGAGGCTTGTAATTTTATTTGGTTACCTATAATATAACATGAATGATCCTTATGTGACCTTCTACCATATGAGATAATATGATTGAATGCCTCACATAACTGTGTTGCTGTGGCATCAGAAAGGGGGTAAATAACAAATCTTTACGATGCTTCCTTCATTAATTCCACATGAATTATCCCTAGATTCCCTGTACTAAAATTAATAAAATTAATTTGATTGGCAATAAAAACTTCACATGCCTGACAGTAGCTGTTACAGTTTAACTCGTTTTAGCCTATATAATCTATAACAATCTTTGAAAATCTTGTCTAAAAGTAGCAGTCAATTTTAAAATAATTAGACATGAATCTATCAACACAGGCAGGATATAAATGAGGTGTGATCAGAAAGTTCGCGGACAAGTGCGCACATTTTTAATTCGTCTGTTTTACGAAAAAAAAAAGTCGGGGTAAACTGATACGCTTGGCCACGTCGACAGCGTCTGCATCGTCACAAAACATTACCTTACCTCAAAACTCAAAACCCGTTCAACAGTGTTATATGAAACAAGGTACATGTGTATGCATGTCTGTACCAAGTCACATAACTCTGGCCTGATTAATTATTCAGTTATTCCCCTTTTTCGCTTGCGGCGCTCTTGTTTTCGTACCATTTGTACTATAGTGTTATGTAAATCATGATATTCTCGATTCAATTAGTAAAATTCAGATCTGTGTCCGTCATAGAGAAAGAGAAATGGTTACCAAAGTTATGGAAGGGTATTAACGCATAAATTACATCTTTCCTTCGTACATTACAACTTGCATTCGTACATTTACATCTTGCATTCGTACATTCACATCTTGCTTTGTGACATTCACATCTTGCTTTGTGACTTGCACATCATGCTTTGTACATCTTGCGTTGTGACATGCACATCTTGCTTTGTACATCTTGCGTTGTGACATGCACATCTTGCTTTGTGACATTCACATCTTGCTTTGTGACTTGCACATCATGTTTTGTACATCTTGCGTTGTGACATGCACATCTTGCTTCCGTACATTTACATTTTGCGTTCACACATTCAATATTACATTCGGTTATCTGACATTAGGATCGTCCTTGAACATTTTGCTTGATGGCATGATGCATTTTTTTATTTAATGTTTTAGCCCTATTTCAAATTCTTCGCTAGATAGGCGATTCATCGTCTAACTGTAAACAAATAATAGAACATGTCACAGAACAGAACATAAAAAACATATAACAACATTTACTCATTATGGCCTCCTTTGAATTAGAGGGGGTATATTGTTTTGCACTTGTAGGTCAGCCGGCCCATCTGTCGGTAGATCAAAGCATGTCCAGGTGATAACTTGAAAAACAAGAGGGCCATGATGGCCCTGGATCGCTCACCTTAGGGCTAGTTGATTTTATTCATTAGTAGACTTGCATTAATGAATATAAATATAGGAAAACTAGCCCCGCCCCTGGCAGCCATGTTTTTTTACGGATTCAAATAATTTGAACAATCTTATTAGAGGGTCACCAAAGGAACATCTATGCCAAAACATTTTGAAATTCAGCCAGTTGTTTTGAAGAAGAAGATTTTTTAAGTTTTCAATTTAGACATAAAAGGAAAACTAGCCCCGCCCTTGGCAGCCATGTTTTTCACGGATCCAAAAAAGTTGAACAATCTTGGTAGAGGGTCTCCCAAGGAACATCTGCGCCAAAATATTTTGAAATACAACCAATAGTTTTGGGGAAGAAGATTTTTTAAGTTTTCACTATAGACATATAAGGAAAACAAGCCCCGCCCTTGGCAGCCATGTTTTTTCACGGATCCAAAAAAATTGAACAATCTTGGTAGAGGGTCACCTAAGGAACATCTGTGCCAAAATATTTTGAAATACAACAAGCAGTTTTGGAGAAGAAGATTTTTTAAGTTTTCACTATAAACATATAAGGAAAACTAGCCCCGCCCCTAGCAGCCATGTTTTTTTACGGATCCAAATAATTTGAACAATCTTGGTAGAAGGTTTCCCAAGGAACATCTGTATCAAAACATTTTGAAAATCAGCCAGTAGTTTTGGAGAAGAAGATTTTTTAAGTTTTCAATATAGACATATAAGGAAAATTAGCCCCGCCCCTGGCAGCCATGTTTTTTTTACGGATCCAAATAATTTGATCAATCTTGGTAGACAGGCACCCAAGGAACATCTGTGCCAAAACATTTTGAAATTCATCAAGCAGTTTTGGAGAAGAAGATTTTTTAATTTTTTTCTCTCCGTTGCCATGGCAACTGGAATTCAATTCTTTGAACAACTTTGAAAGGAGACCACCCAAGGAACATCCCTGTAAAGTTTTATCAAAATTGGCCAAGCGGTTAAGGAGGAGATGTCGTTTGAAGCAAAATGTTGACGGACTACGGACGGACGACGGACGAAGACCGGTCGTTGAGTGACCAAGCTGCGCTCCTCTAACGAGATAAAAAGTATAGTTATATGCTTTATATGCATAATACATATATATGAATTTTCTATAAAAAGCGTTACTATATAGTTTTTCATATTGTGTACTAACCTTCGATCCTCCATAATTCTCCGTCCAGGAAAATGGAAAATTTATTAAAAATGGACGCAACTTATGTGTATCTTCAAAGTATATTTGAGAGTAATTTACGGAAATTGCCGACAACACACACGTAGCGCCACCTGTTAGCATAATTTGGTTGTCGCGTCATTATTACACCAGGTGTCGCATCGTATTATGCCTTCTGTATTATGCTGTTTACATTCGGCTTTCTACATTCGGCTATTCGTCATTGTTACTGCTATGCACACTGACATTTGTCATTCGTAAAGAGGAAGGCGTTATTGAAATTAGAATATAAACATGAATTCATCTCATCAAATTAATATTAATTGATGGTGTTAAATAACGAGAATAACAGACAATATTTATTGCAATATGTGCATATCACAACGCAAGACATAAAGCAAGATGTGCATGTCACAAAGCAAGATGTACAAAGCAAGATGTGCATGTCACAACGCAAGATGTACAAAGCATGATGTGCAAGTCACAAAGCAAGATGTGAATGTCACAAAGCAAGATGTGCATGTCACAACGCAAGATGTACAAAGCAAGATGTGCATGTCACAACGCAAGATGTACAAAGCATGATGTGCAAGTCACAAAGCAAGATGTGAATGTCACAAAGCAAGATGTGAATGTACGAATGCAAGATGTAAATGTACGAATGCAAGTTGTAACGTACGAAGGAAAGATGCAATTTATGCGTTAATACCCTTCCATACAAAGTAACGTCTTTGATGTTAACCCGGCCCAAATTTCAGTATTTAAAAAAAAACATTTTATTTTCGAAACAGTACGTCCAATATCTTTAATATTGATCGCAAGTCTAATAAACGACATGTTATGATTCCCACCATTCTGCCATGACACGTATGGCATGATTATTAATAACTAACGTCAAAAACAGGTGTTAGAATGAGTGAAGAACAGAAATTGGCCATCTAATTCTGTGTTCGGTATGGAATTTCCAAGGCAAAAACCATGGAAATGTTGAACAATGCCTATGTATAATCTGCAGCGAAGACAACAGTCGGTATACACACGATATCAACTATTGAAAGAGGGTAAAAATTCATCGGGAATACCGAGCGTAGCGATCGTCCGTAATCAGTTCAGGTGTCTTTATCTAACATACAGACAGAATCGTATACATGTTTATATGCGGTTCTCTAGGCTCATGGCTTGAACGATGATGTTTGTGTTTTTCACAGTTAGCATGTGCGGGTACGTTGACGTCGACATCAACATGTATTGGGCCGGTATGCGAGAAATAAATATAAAATGTTGTAATCAATTGGTATTGTGTCAAATGATATTTAAATAAATGTTCAGCAACATATCTACCATAATACAGAAATAAGAACATTTTCCAGCGAACTTTTTGATAAGCCCCCGTGACAGTTCAACTCAACTAAGACTGTTGACTACAGGCCAAGGGTGAGCGAACTAGTTGTTGTACTCCCCCCTCCTGCCCTACCCCACCTCCCCCCTTGTTTCGCGCATATCCAAAACGTCACGTTTAAGTCACAGAACTTCAGAGGAATGTTCACCAGCATGGGAAGCTGTGCGCCTGGAGGTTTTTTCGATTTACTAAGTCTAACCAAAAGAAATGAGTGGGCAATGAATGGGCTGATGATTGTTTTCTCGTGAAGATTGGATAACAAATGTGGCCTGTTCATAATCGGTTTGATTTTATTAATCTGACATAGTGACCTTGTTTTTGACCCATTGATTGATTGGGGCATAACGCCGTTTACCACGGCTTTAAATTCACTTACTCATGTGTTTCCTAGCTTTCTCACACCAGTACTCCACACAACATACTTTTCAAGCAACTGGCTGTTTTTCCACATAGACTGTTAGCCCATTGGTGAAAGACGAATGACGCTGTGTCAGAGTGACGTGTTTGACCCAACGGGAACAGGTATCTCATTTGACCGAGTGTTGATGTGCTGACGAATGTAATGAAGAGAGGGCAATAATGTGACTTCTCGGGTGTTCACTATGTAAATGTTGACGAGGACGATCGAAATAATTCATTAGAACACTTTGGCCTCAGTTCAACTAAATGTAAAAGGCTTGCATTTAGAGTCGCGCATAAAAACGAGTACATTTTTAGGGGACTAACACTGCTCAAAGTATTGTATAGTATTGTAATTTCGGAAAGTAATTTACACCAACACTTTATAAAAGTCTCAATAAATGGGCAGGTGATTATCAGATATGATATGATCCGTTTCACGAGAAAACCAACAGTGTGGACTCTGCGTAAAGTATTCACCCGGACCAGTCATAGAATGTCGCGCGGGCTAACCCGGACAGGCACTTTTCGCCTCCTGTAAATTCTTTGTTTTAGAAATCATTTCTCTATACCTCTATCACAATTAGATGGAATGTGTCGGCCCGGATTAGACTGCGCAGGCTGATCTGGGTCGATGCATTACTCAGAATCCATAATGTTAGTTTTCTCGTGGAACGGCTCATATATTGAGGTTCAAGCATGTTTTCGAAAGAATATTGCGCAAACGATAACCTTTTCATCCTCCACGGACTTATTAACTAATTTATTAACGAAACAATCGTTAATATTGAATAAATGGACAATATTCCATTTGGACCATTTTGAGGGGAAATAATCAATGACAAATATCATTATAAAATATATCCATTAAATTCTTTTAATCATCATGCAACAGTTATCATAACAAACACTTCAGTTGTTCACATGTGAAAAACTATTCCAATCCATATTTATCTTTATATTTAAAAAACATACAATAACATCTTCTGCCAGTTCAGTATGTACAGGGTTTTTTTAACGCTAAGGGGAATGGAGAAAATGCAAACAATGAACGTTTAATAATTTTCCCCGTTTGTTTCGACCGCTGTTCTTTCAAATTTGGCTCAGTCTTTTACGGCGGTGGCTATCTTTACACTGATCGTGAGTTCGAACACAAACATTCGAACATCCATTTTTTGTTAAAACTCTCATGAATATTAACACTTCGAATTTTGTGAAAAATCGTAAATTTTGTACATTCATAAAGGCAATCATAAATAAGTTTAAGAGCTAAAATGATTTCATTTGGGTATTTCCCTTTTTCAGGTACTTTATTTGATTCTCCCGTCTATATTGTATTGTTAAATATGCTACATTTTGTGTTTTGTACACCTCGTTTATATATATTTATTATTATCAGTCTGTGTTTATATTTCTCATATTGTCATGTATACATGAACTGAGATTACAATTGGCTCGGCGATTCGGTCTTTCCGATGATTGACACAAGTCATTGTGACAAGCGTCAGTGTACTTTTGGAATGTAACCAGTTTCCTGAGAAGAATAGTTAATTGAATAATTGGTGTTTTACGCCGCTTCTAATAATGTTTCAGTTATATCACGGAGTTTCCTGTGTAAGTTACCAGTACTACTGGTCCATTTATCCTGACACCAGACAGTCATTCATAATGATAACCCCGACAACCTGAACGCCAATGAGAGCAGCCATTACTACCTTTTTTAAAGTCTTTGTTGTGACCCGACCGGGGATCGAACCCGCGACCTCTTGCACCGAGGCGGACGCTCTACCACTATACCAACGTGGCGGTAAATGAGGAGAATGGTTCGGAGTTCCGATGCGAGAGAGCCATGTACCACACTGGCCCGTCGTGAAATAACTGAGATATCGTTAAACTCCAAATATTCGATCATTCAAATGTCCAGATATGACACGTTTTGCATCAGATTCCACAGAAAAACAATAGTAACGGCAAGTAAACGGGCAAAACTTGTTGGACTAATTAAGCCACTTTATGGAAAATTAGAAAATAAATATTTCCATTATACGAAAAATCTGCAGCAGCCGAATTTGAAAATTTGGAAATATTAGAAAACTCTATGAATGAAAGTATCAAATCGTCTGCAAATAAAGCCGAAACGCTTTGGCAATTGACAAACTAGTTTTACATGCAAATATTTTTTGCACCGAAGACTTTTGAAATACACTCACTGTTTGATGGGAACTACGTTTGCTTTTATTATTTCTAAACTAGGATCGTCTTCAATGTCATTGGAACGTTAATCCTTTGTGTTTGATTGATTGTTTTGTGTAGGACCAAGACGATGCTTTAACAAGTCCAACACATATGCGTTTGGGGCTCTTCTTTGTATATCTTTGAGATAAGTCTGCATCATTTCATCTGTAAACCTCATACAGTCATTGGTATTTGTTTGAGGTGGTAACTTCTCATGTTTGAATGCAGGCTCATTAACAACGTGTTGATCTATGTTATTTTTTGTTTCTTTTCTCTTTTTTAGTTTGTCAGTTTCTGACCTCAAGATAACCCCAGTGGGCAAGATGGGTGACGACTCTATGTCTGACTGCTTCGTCAAGGTCAGTGGTGCTTGTTTCAATTGAAGTAGACACAGTTGACTTCCTTTCTCCGGTTCATTGTTTGGTTTTTGTTTAGCTTTAAGACTTCTTAGCCGTGCCATTGTGTAAGACTTTTTTGGATCATACACTTGAAGTGGGTTCTCGGCGGAACGTTGTCGTGATGCCATTTTCCCTCTGTAGTTGTTGCAGTATTGTTCTGGCCTTGTTATACTTTTCGTTTATGGGATTCTATACTTTGTATGTTCAATTCACCTTTAGAATCTTCAAATTTTTAGATCTTTTTATCAGATGATATCAAAATATTGTTAAACGTTCAGTATAACGACTGTTTATTTAGGCATTAACACGGTTTCTATCATCCAGTATTTGTTAGATTATTATTTTCTGAAATGCGTTTTAAATTTACAACAAGTGTATATATTTCTCTGTCTTTGCAAACTATTATATTCTATTTCCATGCTTCTGTATTCCTCGAGTGTTTAGTACGAATGCTCTTTTCTGGGGGTTTTCTACCAGTATTTATAGTCAAAGAAATGCCAGATAGAAGTTAACATGGCTCATCACTGACGTAAATCATAAGCGTCATTCACACATTTGGGAATTGTTAATTTTATATTTACATTTTCTTCCCGTAGCCAGGGGAGGGGTTTCATGTATTTAACCCTTTCCACTATATTAACAATCTTCAGCAGACAACATGAAATCGTCTTGGCTAACACATGGAATATCTGTTTGCGCCCAACATCTAATCATGTTCACTTTTCAATTTACAAATAGTGTTTTAACATTTTCACCGAAATGGGTTTTCTCCATCGTCTGTCCGTTCATCTTTGTACGTTTGTCTGTCATTCGCACTTTGCATTAATTGGTCATATTTTTCTGTATGGCAGATTCACGGCAAAGTTGTAACATATATACCAAGTGATCAAGATATTCAATATAATCATTCATGGCGAATATATCGAGTGTGTGATTGGAATTCTTTTACTTCTAATTAGTTAAAACTTTAACGTTTAAAAGACTTAACCAGTATTCGGAAAGGATGTGTTAGGAGTTCCAAGTTAACCCCAGAGCAGGAGGCGGTTGCTGTACTAGCCACTGTTTTCTATATAGACTATAAATTGAAATTAAAGGTGATAAGGGAAATAAACAAAGAATCCTTGTTGTGAGAGGCGTTGTAGAATTATCTTTTCTTGAACTATAGCGCCTTTATACGTATCATACTGACGGTTTACAAGGGCATTAAGTTACTTTTTACGACACTCTCAACTTCATCCCAACTTCATCCCCCATATTGATATCCCTTGCTAGTGATATTATCATTTCTAACATACAGGCAGGTTTGGGAGTATCTGCAGCAGACGACATTTGAAATCATTATGGCAAAAGTAATAACTGCTCACAATGAGCAATTTCTCCTATTTTCAAATTTATTAAAGAAGTATACGTTAGTTAATAGAGCGTTTTTCATATTATGCTTTAACTCGTCCCGTTTTTAGAATTCACCTCGCCGCTGGTGTAGGCAAATGATGTTGACAACCTTGTTAGAGTGATCTTTGGAGTCAGAAAGATGCACGTTCTTCACAATCCAGTATAGAGTTGTGGCGTGATATAACGGGCAAATGACAACCTAGACAACCAGAGACGGCTCCAGAAATCCAAACTTTGACACTGTTTGACTAGTGTAGATAAAGACATGTCTTTAGAGCAACACTCTCAGATCTGAATATAAACTGTTTTCCAGAAGCATCTTGATCATTCTTGTAAATTATTGGATGATATGGTGGATCGAGACAAGGTATCTAGGAAATCCAAACTTTAACAATATTCGACTAGTTAAGGTAAGTATATCTAAATGAGCCCTTCCACGAGAACACAAACATTATGGACTCTCTGCGTAATTGCGTACTGTATCGACACATTTTGTCTCAGGGGGATTAGGGGGGTAGAGTAAAAATAATATTCCTGAAACAGAATATCCGCAGGAGGCGAAAGTGTCTGCCCGGTTTAGCCTGCGCAGCATTGCTTAGTCTGATCCAGGTCGATACTTTACGTTTTTCCATAATGTTGGTTTTCTCGTGGAACGGATCAAATATAAACTGCTTTTCAGAAGCATCTTTGTCATTCTTGATATATTTTGGATAATATGGTGGATCGTGCATGTTAAGCCAGATATATACTTTAGCAAGGTTTGGGTTGAAGGACATTTAGTGCTGAAGGTGAACTATCAGGACTATCCTGTGTTTGTAATCCATTCGGTTAATTATTTCTTCTAACATGTTTTTCTCTGTAATAACGTTTTGATAACACTTCATAGCACGATATATGTTATGGATTATTGGCTCTCAAATAAAGTATAACCTATTAAGTGTTTGAGATTAGAATTTTAGAGAATATGACCAAACACACATAATGAGACAGCAGTGATACTTCGTACAGCGCCGTATTTGGACGAGTTTCTAAAAAGACGTATATTTTTTAGAAGATACATGACCCCCCCCCTCTCCCACGCACCCTTTTAATTTGATGCTCTTTAACGCTGACAGGTTATTCTATCAGTGGTATATGAGACGTTCCACGAGAAAACCAAGAGTATTGCTACTGCGTAAAGGATCGACCCGGATCAGCCTAAGCATGCCACGCAGCTAATCCGGACAGACACGTTTCGCCTTCTGTGGATTTTCTGTTTCAGGAATCATTACTCCATACCTCTATCCGCCTGAGACGGAATGTGTCGGCCGGATCAGTCTGCGCAGATGTCTATCGCTGCAGCTGCATTTTGGGGCATTTTGAGAATCATGAGTATTATAAGTGTCAACCTTTTCCCGGCATAAAGACGCACACAGACAGAGGGCTTGGCGTGAAACGGTTGTAACTAAAAACCTATTTTGAGATCCCTGGTTTAGGAGCAATTTTGACCTCTTTGTAAACAATGCAAATTTAGGTGCCATTGCTCAGAAAGAGTTTGGATCTGAGTTTGGAGAAGATTAGTTAGTAAATGGAGCCTCTATTGTGTTCACAAGCTCAATTATAGCAATTTTGACAATTTCAAGGGCCATAATCCAGTCTTGCATGGGCGGATCTGGCTGGTTTGCGAAAGGAACCGAGCTCTCATGGATACCTAACTACTGTGTAAGTGTTTGGTGAAGATCAGATAGTAAATGGAGCCTCTATTGTGTTCACAAGCTCTATTATAGCAATTTTGACAATTTTGCGAAAGGAACCGAGCTCTTATGGATATCTAACTACTGTATAAGTTTGATTGAGATACAATCAAAACTGAAGACTGTATCGCGTTCACAAGCAATTGTTTACGCACGGACGCAGGACACCACACCACGGCATAAGCTCTTCTGACCTTTGGCCAGTAGAGCTAAAAATAGTAAACTGACCTTTGAATGTATATAAGGCTGTAGACAATAATGATGCAATAGAAAATCTTTAAACTTTATGTCAGAAGTTAAATCTCATAATGTGCTTTTTCCTTTTGTGATCAATAATTTCATTGTGAAATTAATTCTTCTTATGAACATGTACCAGTACTCTCTGGAATCTAGACAGAGAAAGCTTTGATCAGATTTAAAAAACAAGAGGCCCAAGAGGGCCAGTATCGCTCCACGACCATTAGGCAAAAATTTAAACTTCAAACAGCCCCGCCCCCTGATGGCCATGTTTTTGACCAATCAACATTGTTGAAGGAATCTGATAGAGGACCATCCAAGGAACATTTCTACAAAATTATTTGAAAATCAGCCCGAAACTTTCGGAGGAGAAGATTTTTTAAGTTTTCACTATAGCCATATAAGGCAAAATAGCCCCGCCCCCAGGCAGCCATAGTTTTTGACCAATCAACTTGGCTTGAAGGAATCCGATAGAGGGTCACCCAACGGAACATATCTTTTTAAGTTTTCACTATAGCCATATACGGCAAAATAGCCCCACCCTCTTACGGCCATGTTTATCGACTAATCAACATGGCTTGAAGGATCTGATAGAGGATCTCCCAAGGAACATTTCTACAAAATTATTTGAAAATGTGCCTGAAACTTTCGGAGGAGAAGATTATTTAAGTTTTCACTATAGCCATATAAGGCAAAATAGCCCCGCCCCCTGGCAGCCATAGTTTTCGACCAATCAACATGGCTTGAAGGAATCTGATAGAGGGTCACCCTAGAAACATTTCTACAAAATAATTTGAAAATCAGCCTGACACTTTCGGAGGAGAAGATTTTTTAAGTTTTCACTATAGCAATATAGCCCCACCCTCTGACGGCCATGTTTTTCGACTAATCAACATGGCTTGAAGGAATCTGACAGAGGGTCTCCCAAGGAACATTTCTACAAAATTATTTGAAAATCTGCCTAACACTTTTTGAGGTAAAGATATTTTAAGTTTACATTATAGCCATATAAGGCAAATTAGCCCCGCCCCCCTGGCGACCATGTTTTTCGTCCAATCAACTTGGCTTGAAGGAATCTGATAGAGGGTCACACAAGGAACATTTCTATAAGATTATTTGAAAATCGGCCGTACATTTTCGGAGAAGAAGTTTTCACTATAGCCATATACGGTAAAATAGCCCCACACTCTGATGGCCATGTTTTTGACTAATCAACATGGCTTGAAGGAATCTGATAGAGGGTCTCCCAAGGAACATTTCTACACAATTATTTGAAAATTTGCAAAACACTTTTTGAGGTAAAGATATTTTAAGTTTTCACTATAGCCATATAAGGCAAAATAGCCCCGCCTCCCTGGCGACCATGTTTTTCAACCAATCAACTTGGCTTGAAGGAATCTGATAGAGGGTCACCAAAATTATTTGAAAATCGGCCTGACACTTTCGGAGGAGAAGCTTTTTTAAGTTTTCCCTATTTTTTTAAATTGGTTGTCATGGAAACCAGAATTTTGCATGGATCCAAAAAAATTAAATGAATTTAGTAGAGGACATTAAGAGGATGCTTCCTAGGAAGTTTCATCTTAATTGGCCAAGTGGTTAGGTAGGAGAAGTCGTTTGAAACAAAAAGTTAACGCATGCACGACGGACAATTCGCCATGACATAAGCTCGACTAGCTTTCAGCCAGAGGAGCTAATTATAATATTTCAATCACCCTTTCCCTCAAATAGACACTTTCTGACGCCTCTGCAGCAGACGGCTTTTTGAAAACATGGAAGCAGAGGAAGAAATTGCTCCATACGAGCAATTCTCCTTTTGTCACAATGCTTTTTACTCATGCCTCTTACTGTTGACAAGTGCTAGTAAACTTACAGTTTTACTTTTAAATTTTACATCTTGGGTCATTTAACAAGCCTTTTACATCTTGGGTCATTTAACAAAACAAGTGATTTGCCTGATCAAAATTATCAACAGGTTCACCCTGTGTGACACAATATGTAGTTCAAAATGATCTACTTAATGTTAGTTATCATGTACAAGTGTCTTCCTGGAAGGCTGTGTTATAGCTCAAAATGATTTACTTGAATGTCTTGTTCATAGTAATTAGTTAATTACACAGTTATCTTCCTGTATTATAGTAAACAAAAACAGATCACATTGTGCATCCTTTATTCGTATTTGTGTCGTTTACATCTCCTAGATACTTGTCCTTCCATTCCGTTATTGTTTTCCGAGTTACCTTTACAGAATAAACACTTTAATTCAGAATACTTGTCACAACGACTCGCTGCTGTTACCAGCTTTGAAGAATGTCATTAACGTTGTTTTGTTTTTGTTTTCTACCTGTTTTGTTGCATCCAGGACTTGCCATTTGTCTTTTATTTCTCTGATTCAACTAAAAACGAAACCGGAAATAACAGTAAATATACCCCAACTTTTCCAATACATAAACGTTGGTTGTAAATATGTCCCATACACTGACATTATGAATCTTCTTCACAAGTAAGGTTGAGTATTGTGCATTGTAATCCGTCAACATTTCCATGATCTGAAACGAAACAAAAATACATACAGTTACTGATTGCACAATAAAAATAAAATCAAGATGTGTATACATGTCTGCACAAAACCATTCTTTATCAATATATTATGTATGCTATTATTTGAATAATAAAATAGTCCGTTTATAACAGATACTTTGCAATTATTGATCTGCATTAAGTTATTTGGGGGTTATAATGCATCTGTATCCAGTGAAGACTCAGAGGAGCCTATGTATCATATTATGCAGTCTCACCAGTCTTAACTGACCATATATATGTAATTTAGACCTAGAAACGGCGTAGCCTCACTACTTTTATGTCAATATAACTTTATAAATGACGCCAAGGCAAAGTGTCAGTTAGACATGGATTCACTAGACAATTTATAACATAACGTACACAAATATACATATATTTTTGTGCGTTAATTAAATAACATTTTTGGCAAAGCATCATGCATATGCTCCATCTAAGTAGAGACAAATTCTGGAAAATTCATTTATCAATATACATTGTATTTTTTCATTCTTTTCAATAATAAACAGGGCTCTAGATAAGGGGCGTTTTGCATGTTCTAAAATCCCTATTTGACTCTTAAACCCTATGTTGTGGGTACTCAAAATCTTTTGAGTACTCACACCACAGGGTTTGATTTAATAATGAGAGAGAAATTGTGGGAAAAAGAGCTGAATACCCCTCCTTATCTGGACCTCTGAATAAAACTTGTATACATAATATCACTAATTAGGTCTTTGATAGCATTAATACAAATAATTGTACACAGTTAAGTTTGAAAGCAGTTTTCACATCACTTAACCACTTTTGTCTCCTAAGTCCTTAAAATAGTGTATACATACAAGAACGATGATACACTTGTACAATATATGTACGAAGTCTCGTCGTGCGTCGTGCGTCGTCAACATTTGAGCTTGTTATCACTCTACGGGCTACATTTTGCATCCAATCTTCATGAAAGTTTATCAGAACGTTCATCTCCATAAAATCTTGGACAAGTTCGAAACTGGGCCATATGAGGTCAAAAACTAAGTCACTAGGTCGAATTGAAGGGAAATCTTGTTAACACTCTGGAGCCCACATTTTCTACTTGAGCATGTTGAAACTTTATCAGAATGTTTGTCTTGATGATATCTAGGTCAAGTTCAAATATGGGTCATATTGAGTCAGAAACTAGGTCACTATGCCAAATTGAGGAAAAATATTGTTAACTCTGTAGAAGCCGCATGTTTTGCTTCAGTGGCTTGAAATTTGTTCAGAATGTTCAGCTGAATGATATCTAGGCCAAGTTTGAATATGGGTCATGCCGAATCAAAAACTAGGTCACTAGGCCAAATTGAAGGAAAATCTTGTTAACACTTTGGATGCCGCAATTTTTGCTTCAGCTGCTTGAAATTTTGTCAGAATGTTTGTCTTAAAAATATCTAGGTCAAGTTCAAATATGGGTCATATTGGATCAGAAACTAGGTCACTAGGCCAAATGGAGGGAAAATCTTGTTAACTCTGTAGAAGCCGCATGTTTTGCTTCAGCGGCTTGAAATTTGGTCAGAATGTTTGTCTAAATGATATCTAGGCCAAGTTCGGATATGGGTCATGCCGGGTTAAAAACTAGGTCACTAGGCCAAATTGAAGGGTAATCTTGTTAACACTCTGGATACTGCATTTTTAATTTCAGCATGATGAAACTTTATCAGAATGTTTTTCTTGATGATATGTAGGCCAAGTTCGAATATGGGTCATGCTGGGTTAAAACTTTAAGAAACATAAAAACGTATGAATTGTAATAGTGTCAATATTATTTCGTTTCTAAAAATTAAATAGTATGATTGAAACATGTAAACAATTGGTATATATTCATACATTGTTTATGAATAGATTAATTCAAACTTCAACGCAAAATTGCGTAAACGTAATACTTCAACCACTAATGCTGCCTTTTTACAGTTCTTTTTCGAGAAATTCAGATATCTTGATTCACCAATATTTTCGAAAATGCAGTTATATTGCCTGATAATTGACACTACTTTTTTGTTGACGGTTAAAAAAAATCCCTCTTTTTCGGCTCCCAGCTTTATTCTGTCATACTGTTTATAGTCGGGGAGCCAATTGTTGTACTATTTCTCAAAATGCACATGACTATAGACAGTAACCTTAGGGGTACCGTCCAAAAATCATCAACGCATAGTGATAATCTTTTAAAAGACGCATGAAATGATCATATATACACAAACAAAAATGAAAGAACCACAAATCAAAATCGGCACTTAAATTGGTCATCGACATACACAACTTCCAGTTGATGGCTTCCTGCGTTGGGAAATGTATTGTGAGGCGAGCGCTACTAGGAAATTTACGTATATAGCTACTTACAGGTGAACGGACCCAAAATGCATATCTTGCATGAAAATAGCCCTGATGTTTGTCAAACGTTTAAAAGGTACCAAAATATACATGGACAAACATTACAGAACATTCTACTTAAGTTGAATCTCTATAAACAAAGGTTCTAGTTGGTGGCTTTCTCTATGGAATAATGTTTTCAGAAGCGCATCCACGCAAGAAATTATCATACCAACACACGTCCTGATGAACATACCCCAAATACATATTTTGCAACAAAATGAGCCCTGATATTTGTCAACGTATATAAGGCATTAAAATATATGTTGCCTAACATCACAACACATTCTTCTTCGGTTGAATCTCTTCATACACAGGTTGTTGTTAATGGCTTTCTGCACGAGGAAGTTTATTTTGGGTCGCGTTCACGCATTTGTTTATCACACACATATATATATTATATATATATACTAGTATAAATAATGGTGAATAAATCACGATTCAATATCTCCATACACAGGTTCTAGTTGATGTCTTTATGCATGGGGGGGGGGGGGGGGGGGGGGGGGA
Organism: Serripes groenlandicus; assembly: GCA_031761405.1. Classification (NCBI taxonomy): domain Eukaryota; kingdom Metazoa; phylum Mollusca; class Bivalvia; order Cardiida; family Cardiidae; genus Serripes; species Serripes groenlandicus. The sequence goes on from JASEVX010000001.1 coordinate 50,715,787, forward strand.
TGGGGCGCATACACGTATGCCATGATCTCATTTACACACATACTGGTGAACAGACCCTAATTACATATCACGCATGAAAATGACCCCTGATGTTTGCCAACGTATACAACTCGCCAAAAATATACGTTCTCAAACATCACAGGACATTCTACTTCAGTTCAATCTCTCCATACACAGGTTCTAGTTGATGGCTTTCTCCCCGAGGGAAATGCATTGTAGGGCGTGTACACGTATGAAATGATAACATATACACATATACATGTACTTATGAACAGACCCTAAATACATAGCATGCGTGAAAATGACCCTTGATGTTCGCAACGTATAAAACGCACCACAAATATACGTTGACAAACATCACAGGACATTCACTTCAGTTCAATCTCTCAATGCACAGGTTCTAGATTACGGCTTTCTCCTCGAGGGAAATGCATTGTAGGGCGCGTACACGTATGAAATGATCACATATACATACATACTAATGAACAGACCCTCAATACATAGCATGCGTGAAAATGACCCCTGATGTTTGTCAACGTATAAAATTCACCAACAATATACGTTGACAAACATCACATGACATTCTATTTCAGTTCAATATTACCCTACACAGATTCTAGTTGATGGCTTTCTTCATGGGGGAAATGAATTATGAGCCAAATACACGTATGAATGTACCACATATACATACTTATGAACAGACCCTAAATACATAGCATGCTTGAAAATGACCCCTGATGTTTATCAACGTATACAACTCACCAAAAATATACGTTGACAAACATCACAGGAGATTCTACTTCAGTTCAATCTCTCCATACACTGATTCTAGTTGATGGCTTTCTGCATGTGGGAAATGTATTGTACACGTATGAACTTATCACATATACATACATACTAATGAACAGACCATAAATACATAGCATGCTTGAAAATGACCCCTGAAGTTTGTCAACGTATAAATCTCACCAAAAATAAACGTTGACAAACATCACATGACATTCTACTTATTTTCAATATTTCCATACACAGGTTCCATCTGATGGCTTTCTGCATGGGGGAAATGTACTGTAGGACGCGTAATCGTATGAAATTATCACATATACACACATACTTATGAACAGACCCTAAATACATAGCATGCTTGCAAATGACCCCTGATGTTTGTCAACGTATAAAACTCACCAGAAATATACGTTGACAAACATCACAGGACATTCTACTTCTGTTCAATCTCTCCATACACTGAGTATAGTTGATGGCTTTCTCCTCGAGGGAAATGCATTGTAGGGCGCGTACACGTATGAAATGATCACATATACATACATACTAATGAACAGACCCTAAATACATAGCATGCGTGAAAATGACCCCTGATGTTTGTCAACGTATAAAACTCACCAAAAATATACGTTGACAAACATCACAGGACATTTTACAATCACACGTTCTAGTTGATTGCTTTCTTCACGGGGGAAATATATTTCAGGACACGCGTCTGCGTATGAAATGATCACATATACACACATTCTGTCGAACAGTCCCCAAATACATATCATGCATTAAAATGATCCCTGATGTTTGTCAACGTATAAACTCTCCAAAATATACGTTGACAAACATCACAGGAGATTCTACTTAAGTTCAATCTCTCCATACACTGATTCTAGTTGATGGCTTTCTGCATGTGGGAAATGTATTGTACACGTATGAACTTATCACATATACATACATACATACTTATGAACAGACCATAAATACATAGCATGCTTGAAAATGACCCCCGATGTTTGTCAACGTATAAACTCTCCAAAATATACGTTGACAAACATTACAGGAGATTCTACTTAAGTTCAATCTCTCCATACACATATTCTAGTTGATGGCTTTCTGCATGAGGAAAATGTATTTTAGAGCGCGTACACGTATGAAATGATCACATATGCACACACACTAATGACCAGACCCCAAATACATATCATGCATGACAATTACCCCTGATGTTTGTAAACGTATAAAACTCACAACGGTAGGTATACGTTGGCATACATTACAGTTCACTTTGTATGCGTTGACAATTGATACTTCATTTCTACGGTCATCCGAGATTCACGTACACAATAGGACGGTGCTCTGCGAAAACCAACCTAAAAGTTATCATTGCAAGTGTGAAAAACACACCCATGCTAAGTATCCAAATAAATAATTCTTTATACAACAATTCTGCAGCAGACGACTTTGAAAACATCTAAGCAAAACAAGGAACTTCTCTATAAATGAGGGTATAAGTACTGAACGAAGTTGAAAACCTTGTAGCAAAAGGAGAAATTGCTCGCTTAAGCAATTTCTTCTTTCGTCACAATGGTTTTCAATAGCCTTCTGCTGCAGAGGCGCCATAAAGCGTATGTATGTGGGAAAGGGTAAAGAAATAAACGAACAGTACAGAACCAGGTCAGATTTCGAGGCTGCACGTCGCTGCTCAAATATTATTTTTTAACAAACTAAAACAACCTCTAAACAAAACTGTGTAATGTCTTTAATTTAAAATAATAAGGCTTGTAATTTTATTTGGTTACCTATAATATAACATGAATGATCCTTATGTGACCTTCTACCATATGAGATAATATGATTGAATGCCTCACATAACTGTGTTGCTGTGGCATCAGAAAGGGGGTAAATAACAAATCTTTACGATGCTTCCTTCATTAATTCCACATGAATTATCCCTAGATTCCCTGTACTAAAATAGATAAAATTAATTTGATTGGCAATAAAAACTTCACATGGCTGACAGTAGCTGTTACAGTTTAACTCGTTTTAGCCTATATAATCTATAACAATCTTTGAAAATCTTGTCTAAAAGTAGCAGTCAATTTTAAAATAATTAGACATGAATCTATCAACACAGGCAGGATATAAATGAGGTGTGATCAGAAAGTTCGCGGACAAGTGCGCACATTTTTAATTCGTCTGTTTTACGAAAAAAAAAGTCGGGGTAAACTGATACGCTTGGCCACGTCGACAGCGTCTGCATCGTCACAAAACATTACCTTACCTAAAAACTCGAAACCCGTTCAACAGTGTTATATGAAACAAGGTACATGTGTATGCATGTCTGTACCAAGTCACATAACTCTGGCCTGATTAATTATTCAGTTATTCCCCTTTTTCGCTTGCGGCGCTCTTGTTTTCGTACCATTTGTACTATAGTGTTATGTAAATCATGATATTCTCGATTCAATTAGTAAAATTCAGATCTGTGTCCGTCATAGAGAAAGAGAAATGGTTACCAAAGTAACGTCTTTGATGTTAACCCGGCCCAAATTTCAGTATTTAAAAAAAAAACATTTTATTTTCGAAACAGTACGTCCAATATCTTTAATATTGATCGCAAGTCTAATAAACGACATGTTATGATTCCCACCATTCTGCCATGACACGTATGGCATGATTATTAATAACTAACGTCAAAAACAGGTGTTAGAATGAGTGAAGAACAGAAATTGGCCATCTAATTCTGTGTTCGGTATGGAATTTCCAAGGCAAAAACCATGGAAATGTTGAACAATGCCTATGTATAATCTGCAGCGAAGACAACAGTCGGTCTACACACGATATCAACTATTGAAAGAGGGTAAAAAAATCATCGGGAATACCGAGCGTAGCGATCGTCCGTAATCAGTTCAGGTGTCTTTATCTAACATACAGACAGAATCGTATACATGTTTATATGCGGTTCTCTAGGCTCATGGCTTGAACGATGATGTTTGTGTTTTTCACAGTTAGCATGTGCGGGTACATTGACGTCGACATCAAAATGTATTGGGCCGGTATGCGAGAAATAAATATAAAATGTTGTAATCAATTGGTATTGTGTCAAATACTATTTAAATAAATGTTCAGCAACATATCTACCATAATACAGAAATAAGAACATTTTCCAGCGAACTTTTTAATCAGCCCCCGTGACAGTTCAACTCAACTAAGACTGTTGACTACAGGCCAAGGGTGAGCGAACTAGTTGTTGTACTCCCCCCTCCTGCCCTACCCCACCTCCCCCCTTGTTTCGCGCATATCCAAAACGTCACGTTTAAGTCACAGAACTTCAGAGGAATGTTCACCAGCATGGGAAGTTGTGCGCCTGGAGGGTTTTTTCGATTTACTTGGAGAGGGGCGTAATGGCCCGGAATCGCTCACCTGAGTATTTACACAATAGGTGAAAAATATGATGAAACGTTTTTTGATCCCACGTAACTAAGTCTAACCAAACTAAAACGAAATGAATGGGCAATGAATGGGCTGATGATTGTTTTCTCGTGAAGATTGGATAACAAATGTGGCCTGTTCATAATCGGTTTGATTTTATTAATCTGACATAGTGACCTTGTTTTTGACCCATTGATTGATTGGGGCATAACGCCGTTTACCACGGCTTTAAATTCACTTACTCATGTGTTTCCTAGCTTTCTCACACCAGTACTCCACACAACATGCTTTTCAAGCAACTGGCTGTTTTTCCACATAGACTGTTAGCCCATTGGTGAAAGACGAATGACGCTGTGTCAGAGTGACGTGTTTGACCCAACGGGAACAGGTATCTCATTTGACCGAGTGTTGATGTGCTGACGAATGTAATGAAGAGTGGGCAATAATGTGACTTCTCGGGTGTTCACTATGTAAATGTTGACGAGGACGATCGAAATAATTCATTAGAACACTTTGGCCTCAGTTCAACTAAATGTAAAAGGCTTGCATTTAGAGTCGCGCATAAAAACGAGTAAATTTTTAGGGGACTAACACTGCTCAAAGTATTGTATTGTATTGTAATTTCGGAAAGTAATTTACACCAACACTTTATAAAAGTCTCAATAAATGGGCAGGTGATTATCAGATATTATATGATCCGTTTCACGAGAAAACCAACAGTGTGGACTCTGCGTAAAGTATTCACCCGGACCAGTCATAGAATGTCGCGCGGCTAACCCGGACAGGCACTTTTCGCCTCCTGTAAATTCTTTGTTTTAGAAATCATTTCTCTATACCTCTATCACAATTAGATGGAATGTGTCGGCCCGGATTAGACTGCGCAGGCTGATCTGGGTCGATGCATTACTCAGAATCCATAATGTTAGTTTTCTCGTGGAACGGCTCATATATTGAGGTTCAAGCATGTTTTCGAAAGAATATTGCGCAAACGATAAACTTTTCATCCTCCACGGACTTATTAACTAATTTATTAACGAAACAATCGTTAATATTGAATAAATGGACAATATTCCATTTGGACCATTTTGAGGGGAAATAATCAATGACAAATATCATTATAAAATATATCCATTAAATTCTTTTAATCATCATGCAACAGTTATCATAACAAACACTTCAGTTGTTCACATGTGAAAAACTATTCCAATCCATATTTATTTTTATATTTAAAAAACATACAATAACATCTTCTGCCAGTTCAGTATGTACAGGGTTTTTTTTAACGCTAAGGGGAATGGAGAAAATGCAAACAATGAACGTTTAATAATTTTCCCCGTTTGTTTCGACCGCTGTTCTTTCAAATTTGGCTCAGTCTTTTACGGCGGTGGCTATCTTTACACTGATCGTGAGTTCGAACACAAACATTCGAACATCCATTTTTTGTTAAAACTCTCATGAATATTAACACTTCGAATTTTGTGAAAAATCGTAAATTTTGTACATTCATAAAGGCAATCATAAATAAGTTTAAGAGCTAAAATGATTTCATTTGGGTATTTCCCTTTTTCAGGTACTTTATTTGATTCTCCCGTCTATATTGTATTGTTAAATATGCTACATTTTGTGTTTTGTACACCTCGTTTATATATATTTATTATTATCAGTCTGTGTTTATATTTCTCATATTGTCATGTATACATGAACTGAGATTACAATTGGCTCGGCGATTCGGTCTTTCCGATGATTGACACAAGTCATTGTGACAAGCGTCAGTGTACTTTTGGAATGTAACCAGTTTCCTGAGAAGAATAGTTAATTGAATAATTGGTGTTTTACGCCGCTTCTAATAATGTTTCAGTTATATCACGGAGTTTCCTGTGTAAGTTACCAGTACTACTGGTCTATTTATCCTGACACCAGACAGTCATTCATAATGATAACCCCGACAACCTGAACGCCAATGAGAGCAGCCATTACTACATTTTTTAAAGTCTTTGTTATGACTCGACCGGGGATCGAACCGCGACCTCTTGCACCGAGGCGGCCGCTCTACCACTATACCAACGTGGCGGTAAATGAGGAGAATGGTTCGGAGTTCCGATGCGAGAGAGCCATGTACCACACTGGCCCGTCGTGAAATAACTGAGATATCGTTAAACTCCAAATATTCGATCATTCAAATGTCCAGATATGACACGTTTTGCATCAGATTCCACAGAAAAACAATAGTAACGGCAAGTAAACGGGCAAAACTTATTGGACTAATTAAGCCACTTTATGGAAAATTAGAAAATAAATATTTCCATTATACGAAAAATCTGCAGCAGCCGAATTTGAAAATTTGGAAATATTAGAAAACTCTATGAATGAAAGTATCAAATCGTCTGCTGCAAATAAAGCCGAAACGCTTTGGCAATTGACAAACTAGTTTTACATGCAAATATTTTTTGCACCGAAGACTTTTGAAATACACTCACTGTTTGATGGGAACTACGTTTGCTTTTATTATTTCTAAACTAGGATCGTCTTCAATGTCATTGGAACGTTAATCCTTTGTGTTTGATTGATTGTTTTGTGTAGGACCAAGACGATGCTTTAACAAGTCCAACACATATGCGTTTGGGGCTCTTCTTTGTATATCTTTGAGATAAGTCTGCATCATTTCATCTGTAAACCTCATACAGTCATTGGTATTTGTTTGAGGTGGTAACTTCTCATGTTTGAATGCAGGCTCATTAACAACGTGTTGATCTATGTTATTTTTTGTTTCTTTTCTCTTTTTTAGTTTGTCAGTTTCTGACCTCAAGATAACCCCAGTGGGCAAGATGGGTGACGACTCTATGTCTGACTGCTTCGTCAAGGTCAGTGGTGCTTGTTTCAATTGAAGTAGACACAGTTGACTTCCTTTCTCCGGTTCATTGTTTGGTTTTTGTTTAGCTTTAAGACTTCTTAGCCGTGCCATTGTGTAAGACTTTTTTGGATCATACACTTGAAGTGGGTTCTCGGCGGAACGTTGTCGTGATGCCATTTTCCCTCTGTAGTTGTTGCAGTATTGTTCTGGCCTTGTTATACTTTTCGTTTATGGGATTCTATACTTTGTATGTTCAATTCACCTTTAGAATCTTCAAATTTTTAGATCTTTTTATCAGATGATTTCAAAATATTGTTAAAACGTTCAGTATAACGACTGTTTATTTAGGCATTAACACGGTTTCTATCATCCAGTATTTGTTGTAAGATTATTATTTTCTGAAATGCGTTTTAAATTTACAACAAGTGTATATATTTCTCTGTCTTTGCAAACTATTATATTCTATTTCCATGCTTCTGTATTCCTCGAGTGTTTAGTACGAATGCTCTTTTCTGGGGGTTTTCTACCAGTATTTATAGTCAAAGAAATGCCAGATAGAAGTTAACATGGCTCATCACTGACGTAAATCATAAGCGTCATTCACACATTTGGGAATTGTTAATTTTATATTTACATTTCCTTCCCGTAGCCAGGGGAGGGGTTTCATGTATTTAACCCTTTCCACTATATTAACAATCTTCAGCAGACAACATGAAATCGTCTTGGCTAACACATGGAATATCTGTTTGCGCCCAACATCTAATCATGTTCACTTTTCAATTTACAAATAGTGTTTTAACATTTTCACCGAAATGGGTTTTCTCCATCGTCTGTCCGTTCACCTTTGTACGTTTGTCTGTCATTCGCACTTTGCATTAATTGGTCATATTTTTCTGTATGGCAGATTCACGGCAAAGTTGTAACATATATACCAAGTGATCAAGATATTCAATATAATCATTCATGGCGAATATATCGAGTGTGTGATTGGAATTCTTTTACTTCTAACTAGTTAAAACTTTAACGTTTAAAAGACTTAACCAGTATTCGGAAAGGATGTGTTAGGAGTTCCAAGTTAACCCCAGAGCAGGAGGCGGTTGCTGTACTAGCCACTGTTTTCTATATAGACTATAAATTGAAATTAAAGGTGATAAGGGAAATAAACAAAGAATCCTTGTTGTGAGAGGCGTTGTAGAATTATCTTTTCTTGAACTATAGCGCCTTTATACGTATCATACTGACGGTTTACAAGGGCATTAAGTTACTTTTTACGACACTCTCAACTTCATCCCAACTTCATCCCCCATATTGATATCCCTTGCTAGTGATATTATCATTTCTAACATACAGGCAGGTTTGGGAGTATCTGCAGCAGACGACATTTGAAATCATTATGGCAAAAGTAATAACTGCTCACAATGAGCAATTTCTCCTATTTTCAAATTTATTAAAGAAGTATACGTTAGTTAATAGAGCGTTTTTCATATTATGCTTTAACTCGTCCCGTTTTTAGAATTCACCTCGCCGCTGGTGTAGGCAAATGATGTTGACAACCTTGTTAGAGTGATCTTTGGAGTCAGAAAGATGCACGTTCTCCACAATCCAGTATAGAGTTGTGGCGTGATATAACGGGCAAATGACAACCTAGACAACCAGAGACGGCTCCAGAAATCCAAACTTTGACACTGTTTGACTAGTGTAGATAAAGACATGTCTTTAGAGCAACACTCTCAGATCTGAATATAAACTGTTTTCCAGAAGCATCTTGATCATTCTTGTAAATTATTGGATGATATGGTGGAGCGAGACAAGGTATCTAGGAAATCCAAACTTTAACAATATTCGACTAGTTAAGGTAAGTATATCTAAATGAGCCCTTCCACGAGAACACAAACATTATGGACTCTCTGCGTAATTGCATACTGTATCGACACATTTTGTCTCAGGGGGATTAGAGGTGTACAGTAAAATTAATATTCCTGAAACAGAATGCGAAAGTGTCTGCCCGGTTTAGCCTGCGCAGCATTGCTTAGTCTGATCCAGGTCGATACTTTACGTTTTTCCATAATGTTGGTTTTCTCGTGGAACGGATCAAATATAAACTGCTTTTCAGAAGCATCTTTGTCATTCTTGATATATTTTGGATAATATGGTGGATCGTGCATGTTAAGCCAGATATATACTTTAGCAAGGTTTGGGTTGAAGGACATTTAGTGCTGAAGGTGAACTATCAGGACTATCCTGTGTTTGTAATCCATTCGGTTAATTATTTCATCTAACATGTTTTTCTCTGTAATAACGTTTTGATAACACTTCATAGCACGATATATGTTATGGATTATTGGCTCTCAAATAAAGTATAACCTGGTTTTTTACTTGAAATGCGTGTGTGTCTCTAGCTGTGACATTTCTTGTATGAAAGTGAGTTTAAAGTCTATGTGCATGTATATGCGATTAACTGTTTGAGATTAGAATTTTAGAGAATATGACCAAACACACATAATGAGACAGCAGTGATACTTCGTACAGCGCCGTATTTGGACGAGTTTCTAAAAAGACGTATATTTTTTAGAAGATACATGACCCCCCCCCCCCCCCCCCCCCCTCTCCCACGCACCCTTTTAATTTGATGCTCTTTAACGCTGACAGGTTATTCTATCAGTGGTATATGAGACGTTCCACGAGAAAACCAAGAGTATTGCTACTGCGTAAAGGATCGACCCGGATCAGCCTAAGCATGCCACGCAGCTAATCCGGACAGACACGTTTCGCCTTCTGTGGATTTTCTGTTTCAGGAATCATTACTCCATACCTCTATCCGCCTGAGACGGAATGTGTCGGCCGGATCAGTCTGCGCGGACAGCGCAGGCTGATCTGGTCGATACATTACGCAGATGTCTATCGCTGCAGCTGCATTTTGGGGGCATTTTGAGAATCATGAGTATTATAAGTGTCAACCTTTTCCCGGCATAAAGACGCACACAGACCGAGGGCTTGGCGTGAAACGGTTGTAACTAAAAACCTATTTTGAGATCCCTGGTTTAGGGGCAGTTTTGACCTCTTTGTAAACAATGCAAATTTAGGTGCCATTGCTCAGAAAGAGTTTGGATCTGAGTTTGGAGAAGATTAGTTAGTAAATGGAGCCTCTATTGTGTTCACAAGCTCAATTATAGCAATTTTGACAATTTCAAGGGCCATAATCCAGTCTTGCATGGGCGGATCTGGCTCGTTTGCGAAAGGAACCGAGCTCTCATGGATACCTAACTACTGTGTAAGTGTTTGGTGAAGATCAGATAGTAAATGGAGCCTCTATTGTGTTCACAAGCTCTATTATAGCAATTTTGACAATTTTGCGAAAGGAACCGAGCTCTTATGGATATCTAACTACTGTATAAGTTTGATTGAGATACAATCAAAACTGAAGACTGTATCGCGTTCACAAGCAATTGTTTACGCACGGACGCAGGACACCACACCACGGCATAAGCTCTTCTGGCCTTTGGCCAGTAGAGCTAAAAATAGTAAACTGACCTTTGAATGTATATAAGGCTGTAGACAATAATGATGCAATAGAAAATCTTTAAACTTTATGTCAGAAGTTAAATCTCATAATGTGCTTTTTCCTTTTGTGATCAATAATTTCATTGTGAAATTAATTCTTCTTATGAACATGTACCAGTACTCTCTGGAATCTAGACAGAGAAAGCTTTGATCAGATTTAAAAAACAAGAGGCCCAAGAGGGCCAGTATCGCTCCACGACCATTAGGCAAAAATTTAAACTTCAAACAGCCCCGCCCCCTGATGGCCATGTTTTTGACCAATCAACATTGTTGAAGGAATCTGATAGAGGACCATCCAAGGAACATTTCTACAAAATTATTTGAAAATCAGCCCGAAACTTTCGGAGGAGAAGATTTTTAAGTTTTCACTATAGCCATATAAGGCAAAATAGCCCCGCCCCCAGGCAGCCATAGTTTTTGACCAATCAACTTGGCTTGAAGGAATCCGATAGAGGGTCACCCAACTGAACATATCTTTTTAAGTTTTCACTATAGCCATATACGGCAAAATAGCCCCACCCTCTGACGGCCATGTTTATCGACTAATCAACATGGCTTGAAGGATCTGATAGAGGGTCTCCCAAGGAACATTTCTACAAAATTATTTGTACACAGTTAAGTTTGAAAGCAGTTTTCACATCACTTAACCACTTTTGTCTCCTAAGTCCTTAAAATAGTGTATACATACAAGAACGATGATACACTTGTACAATATATGTACGAAGTCTAGTCGTGCGTCGTGCGTCGTCAACATTTGAGCTTGTTAACACTCTACGGGCTACATTTTGCATCCAATCTTCATGAAAGTTTATCAGAACGTTCATCTCCATAAAATCTTGGACAAGTTCGAAACTGGGCCATATGAGATAAAAAACTAGGTCACTAGGTCGAATTGAAGGGAAATCTTGTTAACACTCTGGAGGCCACATTTTCAACTTGAGCATGTTGAAACTTTATCAGAATGTTTGTCTTGATGATATGTAGGTCAAGTTCGAACATGGGTCACGTCGGGTCAAAAAATAGGTCACTAGGTCAAATTGAAGGGAAATCTCGTTAACACTCCAGAGGCCGCAATTTTCGCTTCAGCAGTTTGAAATTTTCTCAGAATGTTTTTCTTAAAAATATCTAGGTCAAGTTCGAATATGGGTTATGCCGGGTCAAAAACTAGGTCACTAGGTCAAATTGAAGGAAAATCTTGTTAACACTTTGGATGCCGCATTTTTTGCTTCAGCGGCTTGAAATTTGGTCAGAATGTTTGTCTAAATGATATCTAGGCCAAATTCGGATATGGGTCATGCCAAATTGAAGGGTAATCTTGTTAACACTCTGGATACTGCATTTTTAATTTCAGCATGATGAAACTTTATCAGAATGTTTTTCTTGATGATATGTAGGCCAAGTTCGAATATGGGTCATGCTGGGTTAAAACTTTAAGAAACATAATAACGTATGAATTGTAATAGTGTCAATATTATTTCGTTTCTAAAAATTAAATAGTATGATTGAAACATGTAAAATATTGGTATATATTCATACATTGTTTATGAATAGATTAATTCAAACTTCAACGCAAAATTGCGTAAACGTAATACTTCAACCACTAATGCTGCCTTTTTACAGTTCTTTTTCGAGAAATTCAGATATCTTGATTCACCAATATTTTCGAAAATGCAGTTATATTGCCTGATAATTGACACTACTTTTTTGTTGACGGTTAAAAAAAATCCCTCTTTTTCGGCTCCCAGCTTTATTCTGTCATACTGTTTATAGTCGGGGACCCAATTGTTGTACGATTTCTCAAAATGCACATGACTATAGACAGTACCCTTAGGGGTACCGTCCAAAAATCATCAACGCATAGTGATAATCTTTTAAAAGACGCATGAAATGATCATATATACACAAACAAAAATGAAAGAACCACAAATCAAAATCGGCACTTAAATTGGTCATCGACATACACAACTTCCAGTTGATGGCTTCCTGCGTTGGGAAATGTATTGTGAGGCGAGCGCTACCAGGAAATTTACGTATATAGCTACTTACAGGTGAACGGACCCAAAATGCATATCTTGCATGAAAATAGCCCTGATGTTTGTCAAACGTATAAAAGGTACCAAAATATACATGGACAAACATTACAGTACATTCTACTTAAGTTGAATCTCTATAAACAAAGGTTCTAGTTGGTGGCTTTCTCTATGGAATAATGTTTTCAGAAGCGCATCCACGCAAGAAATTATCATACCAACACACGTCCTGATGAACATACCCCAAATACATATTTTGCAACAAAATGAGCCCTGATATTTGTCAACGTATATAAGGCATTAAAATATATGTTGCCTAACATCACAACACATTCTTCTTCGGTTGAATCTCTTCATACACAGGTTGTTGTTAATGGCTTTCTGCACGAGGAAGTTTATTTTGGGTCGCGTTCACGCATTTGTTTATCACACACATATATATAAAAAAAAAATCGGTTTACGTGGAAACATACTGAACATAATTCGTTCTATGTACTCATCAGTTAAATCAAAAATCAAATATCAAAATCAAATTAGTGACAGTTTCGAATGTAATCTGGGTGTCAGACAGGGAGAATGCTTATCTCCTTTCCTATTTTCGATGTTCCTAAATGACATTGAAGATGTTTTTATAAATGAGGGTCTATGTGGCTTAGATGTTAGTACATTTAAACTGTTTTTGATATTATATGCTGATGATATTGTCATCTTCGCAAATAGTGCTGACGAATTACAAAAAAGTTTAAATTCGATGCATGAGTACTGTAACAGGTGAAAATTAAAAATAAATGTCTCAAAAACAAAAATTATGATTTTCAAAAAAGGTGGCCGAACACCTGCAAATATACGATTCAATTATGATAACGGTTGTCTAGAAATTGTGAATAAATTTGTTTATCTTGGAATCGTTTTCACAACGGGCGGCTCCTTTTCTGAAGCACAACAAACATTATCCGGTCAATCTCTCAAGGCAATTTACGCAATGAATAAATACTTATGTAAATTTACAAATCTGTCGGTTTCTCATAAATTAGAATTATTTGATAAATTAGTTTTACCAATATTAAACCACGGCAGTGAAGTTTGGGGTTTTAATCATGGTATGGCGGTAGAAAGGATACATTTGCAATTTTGTAAAAGATTACTGAATGTTAAAAAATCGACGCAAAATGATTTTATTTATGGTGAAATGGGTAGAATGTGTTTACAAAAGTACAGATTATTTATTATTATAAAATATTGGATTAAAATATTACAATCAGGTGAAAATAAATATATCAAGATAATCTATCTAATGTTAAAGAATGATTGCGAAACATTCATGAATAGGATAAACTGGTGTTCATTAATTAGAAATGCTCTTTATAATCTTGGTTTTGGAGACGCTTGGCTTAATCAAAGTGTAGGAGATGTAAAGATGTTTTTAAAAGTTGTTAAGCAAAGAATCAAAGATCAATTCATTCAAGACTGGCATAGTAGATTAAATGATTCAAGTAGAGCTATATTTTACAGATCAATTTGTGATTTCCGTTTTCAGCCTTATTTAGATACGCTAACTATAAATAAATATCGAAATTCTCTTTCGCATTTGCGTACCTCATCACATAGATTAGCTATTGAAACAGGAAGATGGGCAAAACCAATTAGTAAGCCAATTTGTGAAAGGGTTTATTTTTCATGTAAGTTGTTAGAAGATGAATTTCATTTCATTTTGGAATGCAACATATATACTGATCTAAGGCAACAATTTATTCGTAAATATTATAGGGAAAGACCAAACATGTTTAAATTAGTGCAGCTCCTTAAATCTGAAAACAAGAAAGACATACTAAATTTAGGTATGTATATTGAAAAGGCAATGTATATAAGGGATACACATGTATATAATTGATTGTGAGTGTAAATTTAAACAGATTAATTATCAAATTATAAATTTTATAATTATAATTTAGCATTGCATGTATAAGAACACCTAATGACAAACTTGTCTTTTCGTTTCGGACAAGATTGGTCTAAATGGGTGTTATATCTTTATATTTCTCTATATTTGTTTTTTGTTTTTGTTGTTGTTTTTATAGTAAATTCAGTTTGCATCTCGTGTCTTGCTTACATACAAGCATCTTTATATGTATGTAGTTAGGTACATCTAAACAAGCTTGTATATGTAATGAATTGTATATACCATTATTTTGTTGTACTATTTTGTATGTTTCACTGTTGTATGCATGACTAACCACATGGGTCTATGACCTTCTGGTGATATTTTGAATAAATATGAAATATGAAATATGAAAAATATATTATATATATATATATACTAGTATAAATACTGGTGAATAAATCACGATTCAATCTCTCCATACACAGGTTCTAGTTGATGGCTTTATGCATGGGGGGCGCATACACGTATGCCATGATCTCATTTACACACATACTGGTGAACAGACCCTAATTACATATCACGCATGAAAATGACCCCTGATGTTTGCCAACGTATACAACTCGCCAAAAATATACGTTCTCAAACATCACAGGACATTCTACTTCAGTTCAATCTCTCCATACACAGGTTCTAGTTGATGGCTTTCTCCCCGAGGGAAATGCATTGTAGGGCGTGTACACGTATGAAATGATAACATATACACATATACATGTACTTATGAACAGACCCTAAATACATAGCATGCGTGAAAATGACCCTTGATGTTCGCAACGTATAAAACGCACCATAAATATACGTTGACAAACATCACAGGACATTCACTTCAGTTCAATCTCTCAATGCACAGGTTCTAGATTACGGCTTTCTCCTCGAGGGAAATGCATTGTAGGGCGCGTACACTTATGAAATGATCACATATACATACATACTAATGAACAGACCCTCAATACATAGCATGCGTGAAAATGACCCCTGATGTTTGTCAACGTATAAAATTCACCAACAATATACGTTGACAAACATCACATGACATTCTATTTCAGTTCAATATTACCCTACACAGATTCTAGTTGATGGCTTTCTTCATGGGGGGAAATGAATTATGAGCCAAATACACGTATGAATGTACCACATATACATACTTATGAACAGACCCTAAATACATAGCATGCTTGAAAATGACCCCTGATGTTTATCAACGTATACAACTCACCAAAAATATACGTTGACAAACATCACAGGAGATTCTACTTCAGTTCAATCTCTCCATACACTGATTCTAGTTGATGGCTTTCTGCATGGGGGAAATGTATTGTACACGTATGAACTTATCACATATACATACATACTTATGAACAGACCCTAAATACATAGCATGCTTGAAAATGATCCCTGAAGTTTGTCAACGTATAAATCTCACCAAAAATAAACGTTGACAAACATCACATGACATTCTACTTATTTTCAATATTTCCATACACAGGTTCCATCTGATGGCTTTCTGCATGGGGGAAATGTACTGTAGGACGCGTAATCGTATGAAATTATCACATATACACACATACTAATGAACAGACCCTAAATACATAGCATGCTTGCAAATGACCCCTGATGTTTGTCAACGTATAAAACTCACCAGAAATATACGTTGACAAACATCACAGGACATTCTACTTCTGTTCAATCTCTCCATACACTGATTATAGTTGATGGCTTTCTCCTCGAGGGAAATGCATTGTAGGGCGCGTACACGTATGAAATGATCACATATACATACATACTAATGAACAGACCCTAAATACATAGCATGCGTGAAAATGACCCCTGATGTTTGTCAACGTATAAAACTCACCAAAGATATACGTTGACAAACATCACAGGACATTTTACAATCACACGTTCTAGTTGATTGCTTTCTTCATGGGGGAAATATATTTCAGGACACGCGTCTGCGTATGAAATGATCACATATACACACATTCGTTCGAACAGTCCCCAAATACATATCATGCATTAAAATGATCTCTGATGTTTGTCAACGTATAAACTCTCCAAAATATACGTTGACAAACATCACAGGAGATTCTACTTAAGTTCAATCTCTCCATACACTGATTCTAGTTGATGGCTTTCTGCATGTGGGAAATGTATTGTACACGTATGAACTTATCACATATACATACATACATACTTATGAACAGACCATTAATACATAGCATGCTTGAAAATGACCCCTGATGTTTGTCAACGTATAAACTCTCCAAAATATACGTTGACAAACATCACAGGAGATTCTACTTAAGTTCAATCTCTCCATATACAGATTCTAGTTGATGGCTTTCTGCATGGGGAAAATGTATTTTAGAGCGCGTACACGTATGAAATGATCACATATACACACACACTAATGACCAGACCCCAAATACATATCATGCATGACAATTACCCCTGATGTTTGTAAACGTATAAAACTCACAACGGTAGGTATACGTTGGCATACATTACAGTTCACTTTGTATGCGTTGACAATTGATACTTCATTTCTACGGTCATCCGAGATTCACGTACACAATAGGACGGTGCTCTGCGAAAACCAACCTAAAAGTTATCATTGCAAGTGTGAAAAACACACCTATGCTAAGTATCCAAATAAATAATTCTTTATACAACAATTCTGCAGCAGACGACTTTGAAAACATCTAAGCAAAACAAGGAACTTCTCTATAAATGAGGGTATAAGTACTGAACGAAGTTGAAAACCTTGTAGCAAAAGGAGAAATTGCTCGCTTAAGCAATTTCTTCTTTCGTCACAATGGTTTTCAATAGCCTTCTGCTGCAGAGGCGCCATAAAGCGTATGTATGTGGGAAAGGGTAAAGAAATAAACGAACAGTACAGAACCAGGTCAGATTTCGAGGCTGCACGTCGCTGCTCAAATATGTTTTTTAACAAACTAAAACAACCTCTAAACAAAACTGTGTAATATCTTTAAATGTATACATCAGACCTGGTCAAAATACAAACAATAATCAAATCAAACAGTTTCAGTGCATTCTATACATATTTACAATGAATTTAAACTAATTGTCACATATTCAATGCAGTTTCGTGAAGATATATACACTCATTTCTAGGCTAACACAGGTTTTTTTATGGACTATTGGCTGTAGAGCAGCCTGCCCGCGGATGTATTTGATATAGTTTGACCTTTATGCACAATTCCTATCAAATTCGATTAGGATCAGTCAAGTCGAAGATGATTAAATGAGCGCTTAAAAAGTTTAGCTCTCGCCCTAGCAATATAATCGCCTTTCTTATTATCAGATTTTAACCCTAACACAAATATGATCACCTGGGTAAAAATATGGAAACATCTAATAATGAAAGTATTATTGAATGGAGCTTGAAACCTTATAACAAAAGAGATCATTGTGAACAAATTCTTCGTTTTCCACAATGTTTTTTAAAATGTGTCGTCTGCAGTTACGTCAAAAAGCGTCTGCATGTGGGAAAGGGTTTACAGGTAAGCACTATCGTATCGAATGGTTGTTTTATGTTTTACGTCGCTTTCAACAATTGTTCAGTTATATCGCGGCGATTTCTGGGTAAGTTACCAGTAAAACATTTATCCTGACACTAGCTAGTCAGTCAGTCGTAATGCTAACCCGCATTACGCAGCGTCAAAACGGGCAACCATTAATAGCATTCTTAAGGTATAAAGTATAATCCGACCGAGGATCGAACCCACGACCTTCAGAACCGAGGCGGACGTTCTACCACTACGCTTCCGAGGCGGATTGTCGTATCGAATTCGAGTCCAAAAAATCAATCCTCGTATCAGGGACGTAGATAAAAGGGATAAGTAACTGAAGTATATACTAAAATATCACCCGTGCCAACATTTGCAAGTAAAGCTCAAAAATTATTCAAGATATGAAAATAAAAAAAATATTTTCTGGAAGTTTAAACATTCTTCTATTGCAGTAGATAAAAATATTTTA
Source organism: Serripes groenlandicus (assembly GCA_031761405.1). NCBI lineage: Eukaryota > Metazoa > Mollusca > Bivalvia > Cardiida > Cardiidae > Serripes > Serripes groenlandicus. The sequence goes on from JASEVX010000001.1 coordinate 50,734,379, forward strand.
ATATACTACAGGTTTTGATAATATGTTATCCTTATGAAAAATTTCAGTCTATTAATTTTTGGAAAAAAATAATATAATTCAGAAATTCCAATAACTGTGTCTTTTAAACCAGTCATTGTTCAAAATACAAAGAAATTCCAGTTGTTCATTGTATCTCTTACTATAGTTGAAATGTTAAGCTTTCAGAATATGTATGTTTTGTTTATGTGCCAAAAGTGATTTCAAAGTTTTATTTGCTACAAAATGTGACGATTTGGACAATTTTATTTCTATGTGTGATATTTTAACCAGATAACAGGTGTACAGGTGGAGTTGCCTATCCCTCTTATCTATGTCCTTGCTCGTATCAAACTGCGGATAAAAGAAAGAAGTATATTTCTTATGGTGTGATATTATAGAATTTGCCCTAAGCGGATAATACAAATTAAATTATTACCAATCTTTTATATTATAACTCTGTATATATTCGTTGGCTTATTACGAATATCTATGAACTATATAAAGTTGAGTTTTAGGTTATTGTTTAACAGTTCAGTACATACTGTAAAAGAAACTGTAAGATATTTCAAAGATGTTGAAGGTAAAAAATAGTTTTACTTGAAATGTGTGTGAATTGATAATGTTTTTAATTGGTTTCCAATTGCTGACGCATCTCAAACAGACGACCTTTGTTAAACTTTTAATAATTATAGTATAATTTACTGACATTTTCCATATAAACGTAAATGCACTCGAAATCGCCTTCTTGTAAAAATATCAGTTGTGAAAAACTAAACTATTCATGTCTACATGTTACATTTGGGGGAAATATTAAAAGTCCACGGGTGTCTTCAAAGGATGATAAGTATACGTTGAAACAACCGTCTTCACAAGGATGGTAAATATATGTTGTAACGAATATCTGTACAATCGATGTAAAATAAATACCATTACTCCAGGATAGAAGAAAATGGCAACACATTGACCTTCTTATTAAAGGTCGGTAGGGGCTGCTGCGACCACTGCTTTACACATGTGGGGTTGTAAGCATAGTGTCACACTAACACGCATTAACAAATACATTACTTTATTAAGTGTGCCAAGTCAATTATTGTTTCCAGAAGAGTACTTATATTCCCCCGCTCTCTTTTCCGTTGCATATATGCTTAAATGACCGTACACACCCATATCCAGGGATAGACGTACATCAATAGTAGATTACAGGAGTAATATCAAAGCTAGACGAACTGGTAGTTAGACGAAACCACAGACACCCGATTACAGGAGTTACTTCCCTTACATAAAAGTCCGCCATTTATACGTTTTGTCGTTTTATTTGTTTTCATCTTCACATCAGTATTTCAGAGGTAAATTTATATGATTTTACTTTTATTCCCGTGAACCTGGTTCAACATGTAATCGAACGAACTAGGGCTTGAAATAAAAGACCTTCCTATAAGAAATATATGTTTTCCGGGCTGTGGGAGATTTCGTGTCACTTTAATATCGTACCACTGCAAGTTCGTACTGTCTATCGTTGGACATTCCATTTTCGTGACGTCACTATTCTCGGGCTTATATCACGTGACTTTGTCCTTGCAGCCGATTTGGAAATGGAAAATTATTTCAGAATGGCCAAAGTACGTGCTGACATATTTCAACAATAAAATGCATCATAAACAGTTTTGTTACTTGTGATCATGGGAGCAATAGCCAAAATACCCTTATTTTTTATATACCAAAATTAAAGAACAGTTTAAACCCCCCAAAAGAGGAAAAATCGGACATGAAAATTTACCGTAAAAAGGGTCTTTTGTTGTTTAAAAAATGGCGGCCAGGGTCATGTGATTTGTTTGACCTAGTTAGGTCAATGCAATTTTTCATTGCATTTCAAATTCCTAAAGGGGCTTATGCATAGAGATGTAAAATGACTAGACAATTTTAACTAATACCCCATTAGAAATATGGCAATTTTGAAATCTGTATTGATCTTTGTGATGATATAACTATATGATGCTTACAGGGTACCAAATATCCATGCAGACCATTCAGGTTGACACAGTGGGATACAAAATAAGAAAGGAAAATAAGCTCAACGAAAATTCAAAGTTGAGTAATTAGAAAAAAAAAGGTTCATATTTAAATCAAGGATAATTTCAAATTAATTTGTTTAAAATATGTAAAATGTTTAATTGCTGCAGTTTTTTAGTTTTCAATATGTTACGACATATTGGCCCTTTTAAAAAAAAGTGTGTTGCCTTTTTTGAAACTGCAAAGTTCCAAAATAATGACGTCACGAAAATAGGATAACAATTTCGGCTTCGGACTAGTTGAACACATGTGCATTCAAGATTTTTGTTGTGAATTATTAGTTTTCAAAGGTTTTTTTGCTCGAAACATGGAGGAAATAAATAAATCTTTCAGATAAACCATGAAATCTCGTATCATTCACTAAGCCTTCTGCATGTTTTGTCTTTGAAGCCTTACACTCACGAATTATGGATGCTCGAGGATATATGTGGAGACTTCTTATCACAAAATACTGCATAGTACAGAATATATGAAGGTTTTTACAGGTTTGTTAAAATGGCTTTAGAAAGAAGATGAAAAATACAAAAATAAAAATTTGTTTCGAGGTTCAGCCTCTTCATCAGAAAATAATTTCTGATATACATTTTCATTCGGTGATTTTTTATCATTTTCACTTATTATTTCTTCCATTTCAAACCTACATGTCTGTCTTAGACTTTTTGCACATGATCTCAGAGTCGTAACAGGCAGATACTCAAAATCGCAGGTGCCCTACCATAAAAGATAATTTTGATACTGTCATTGTTGTAACACAAGCGATATTAAAAATGTTTACCATCTCCTTTTGTCATATCCTGCTTACATTGACGCCAGAGAGTAGTTAAACCTTATTTTCATGAACATCCATTTATCCAAATTAATTTAACTGTTCAAATCAATATTTTTTTTAAAAACTGCCATTTTTTGTTCAAATGGCTTTAGAAAGTAGATGAAAAATACAAAAATAAAAATTTGTTTCGAGGTTCAGCCTCTTCATCAGAAAATAATTTCTGATATACATTTTCATTCAGTGATTTTTTATCATTTTCACTTTTTATTTCTTCCATTTCAAACCTACATGTCTGTATATTTTGTATAAGTATACATGTCTGTCAATTCATATACAGAAAACTAACATTATGTCCTCTGCAAGGCTAATCCGGGCTGACACATTTCTTTCTCGGGGGATAGAGGTATAGAGTAATGATTCCTGAAACAGAAAATCCACAGGAGGCGAAAAGTTTTGATCCGGGTTAGCCTGCCCGGCATAATAAGGCTGATCCGGGTCGATACTTTACTCACCGAGTCCACAATATTGGTTTTCTCGCAGGACGGCTCATATGTACTTGGTTTTCGTCAAAATTAACGTTCTGTTCTAATCTATTATTGTTAATCTTCCTGATGTGCCTATATCAGAAACTATGATGAATCTTTTCTCGCCTTAAAGTACTGAGTTGATTTAGATTTGAATATCATTTCACAGGATTGTTGTCTTATTGCAGTTTCCATATAATTGTGTAAAGTGTCAATATGGAAGAACAACTAAGATTTTACTAAGCAAACACAAGATAATGCATACAGTTAAAAAATCTAAACATTGGATGTCTGTATATTTATCCTTTCCCTCATATAGACGCTTTCTGACGCCCCTTCAGCAGACGGCTTTTTGAAAATATAGTGACAAAAGAAGAAATTGCTAAAAACGAGCAATTTCTTCTTTTGCCACAATGTTTATCCTTTCAATTATGGAGATTGTCTATGTTTTGACAACATATGTTCAAAGTCGTCTGCTGCAGAATTGTTGTATGAGGGAAAGGGTTAAGGTCATGCTTCAGATAAATTTGAGAATCTATGATTTAACTTTCTTGTTTTATCTTTTCAGAAAAATGAAAAGATAATCAATATGAATGAAGAAAAACAGTAAGCAAAATGGAGAAAGACAGTATGAATATGATGAATGAACAGATAGAAGTCAAATCTGAGATAATCCAACAGCAGACAATGTATCAAAATCTTGAGAAACATTATAAATGTGATGAGTGTGAATATACAAGTAAAAGAAATGATGCTTTAACCCTACACAAGAGAATACATACTGGTGAGAAACCGTATAAATGTGGTAATTGTAAATATGCATTTAGACAGAAATCACATTTGGTCACACACATGAAAATGCATACAGGAGAGAAACCTTATGAGTGCGATATTTGTGAATATACATTCATTCAGAAAAGACATTTGATCAGACACATGAGAATGCATACAGGAGAGAAACCTTATAAATGTGATATTTGTAAAAATGCATTCAGTGACAAAGGAAATTTGATCACACACATGAGATTGCATTCAGGTATAAAAACTTATAAGTGTGATATTTGTGAATATGTATCTAATCATAAAGGAAATTTAAATACTCACGTTAGAATACATACAGTAACTGTTAAGAAACCTTATAAATGTGACGTTTGTGAATTTGCAAGCGCAGTAAAGAGTTCCTTAAAGCAGCATAAGAGAATACATACAGGTGAAAAGCCTTATAAATGTGATGTTTGTGAATATGAGAGTGCAACAAAGACTTCTTTAATAAAACATAAGAGAATACATACAGGTGAATCACCTTATAAATGTGATATTTGTGAATATGCATTTAGTCGAAAGGAACTTCTAATCAAACACATGAGAAAACATACCGATGAGAAACCTTATAAGTGTGATGTTTGTGAATATGCAAGTGCAGAAAAGTTGTCTTTAATTATACATAAGAGAATACACCATGGTGAAAAACCTTATAAATGTGATATTTGTGAATATGCAAGTAAAAGGAAGAGTGATTTAATCAGACACAAAAGAAAACATACTAGAGAAAAACCGTATAAATGTGACCTTTGTGAATATGCATTTAGTCACAAAGGAAATTTAATAACACACATGAGAATACATACTAGAGAGAAACCTTATAAATGTGATATTTGTGAATACGCCTTTAAACAAAAAGGACATTTGACCGCACACAAGAGAAAACATACAGGTGAGAAACCTTATAAATGTGATATCTGAATATGTAAGCACAGCAAAGGTTACCGCACACAAGAGTAAACATAGAGGTGAGAAACCATACAACTGTGACGTTTTTGGATATGGTTTAGTCAGATAGCTAATTAGATTAGACACTAGAGAAAACTGGATGGAGAACAACGTTATAGTTATGATACATTTGATAATATATATGTATTATCTCCCTTACATGACATGGCCATGGATTTAGTGCTCCAGTTGAAATTCTTTAAAACCGTGTAAACTAATCTATTCGATTTTCCTATCTTACCAATACTTAACTACTCGGCCGAAGTTTGGGGGCTATCATTCTATCCCAGATGTTGAAGCAATATTTTCTAAATTTTGCAAAATAATACTATGTGTACAACAGTCTACAAACTTAAACGCTTTATATGGTGAACTTGGACAAATACCAATGCATGTTTATAGAAAACTTATCATTATTAAATATTGGTTAAATTATTGACACTGAATGAGTGAACTATTATTTAAAAAGTATATAATATGCTTAAAACGGATGCCTATAAAGGATAATAATTGGGCATACAACATTAAAATGACAACTAGGATTGACAAATTTATGGGCAAATCAGTTAAACATATCTATTAACTACAATAGCATTAAACAAAGGATTTTATAAATATTTCAACAGAGCTCTAGATAAGGGGCGTTTGGAATTTTCTAAAATCCATTTTTGACCCCCTAACTCAATGTTGTGAGTACCCACAACATAAGGTTTGCTTTAATAATAAGAGAGAATTTGTGGGGGAAAGAGCTGAATACCCCTCCCTAACTAGACCTCTGTTTCAACATAGTTGAAACTACTCGAGTTACAGTTACATGTTGCTTATTCAAAAACTGTTTCAGTCTAGAAAAAATAGTCTGTGCAGACTGATCCGGGACGACACATTCATTGTCAGTGGGATAGAGGTATAGAGTAATGATTTCTGAAACAGAAAATCCACAGGAGGCGAAAAGTGTCTAACTGGGTAGCCTGCGCGGCATGCTTAGGCTGATCCATTACGCAGAGGCCACACTGTTGGTTTTCTCGCGGGACGGCTCATATGTAAAAAAAAATATAAAGGCATCCAACATTGAGTTTTTACTCTACTTACAAAAATTAAGAATACTTGATTCATAGGAAACCAATGTATTCGGTTTCAAAATATGATGAGCTCACATTCGTGTGTGTGTTTAAGTTTTCCTTTTAATTTTAACCAAACGAGTTACATACATGTATGTAAAAGACCAAGCACGAACCATATATTGATAGATTGATGTGACAATGCGGTATTATAGGGGTATTAATTTTTCTGAAACAGCTCACGTCGACTACATGTACATACAACATATAAACCGCATCAACGCGATTTTTAACAACATTTACGTCAGAGTTACACGATTTTAAAAGACTTTTGTGAGATATGTTGACTTCACATGCATGTAGACTAATCTTAGCGACATCTCTTCCTAAACCGCTTGACCTATTTTGATAACACTTTACAGGGATGTTCCTTTGGTGGGCCCCTAAAAGATTTGAATTCCATGAGGAACTCTGGTTGCCATGTCAACGGAAAGGACAAACTTTAAAATTATTTTGCACAAATGTTCTTTGGATGACCTTCTACCAAGATTGTTGAAATTATTCCGATCCGTTGAAAAACATGGCAGCAAGGTGGTAGAGCTTGTTTTTCTTATATGTGTATAGTAAAAGCTTAACTATCTTCCTTGTCCAAAAGTACTGGCCATATTTGAAAATATTTTGGCAAGCATGTTTCTTGGGTGACCCTCTTCCAGGATTGTTCAAGTATTCTGATCCGTTGAAAAACATGGCTCCGGGGAGCGGGGCTTGTTTTCCCTATATGTATAAATGATGACAAAATTAAAAATATTCTTGTCCAAAGGTACTGGCCCGATTTGAATTATTCTGATCCCTTGAAAAACATGGCTGCCAGGGGGTGGGACTTGATTTCCTTGTATGAATATAAGGTGAAAAATTAAAAAACAATTCATGTAAGGCAATTCGTTTAAGGTCTGATTTTGAAATACCTTATATATGTGTATAGTGAAAACTTAAAAAATCTTCTTGTCGTAAAGTACTGGCCCCATTCGAAAATAATTTGGCACACATATTTCTTGGGTTACCTTCTTTGAAGGTTGTTCAAATAATACCGATCCGTGTAAAAACATGGTCGCCAGAGGCGGAGCTTGTTTTCCTTATATGCATATATAGTGACATCTTAAAAAAGTATTCTTGTCAAAAAGTACTGGACCTATTTACAAAGATTGTTCAAATTGTTATGATCCGATGATAAATATGACCACAAGGAGGCGTTGCATGTTTCCTTGTGCGCAATGTCGTAAAGACATTGAAAACTGATTTATATTAAATCGGGTGAATGATTTAGGAACATCATGTTCCTCTTGTGTGTCAATGTGTTTTATTACATGCTAGTTGTATTGCAAAAGGTTTAGAACATTTCAATTGTAATGGAAGACAGATATTCTCAAGCATCCAACATACTTTGGGCCAAGTCTCGGACAACTTTCCACACATGAAACCAAAACAATTCGTTATACCAATTAAATCACAGTCCGACCCTATTAACTCACATACTTTTTCTCTTCTTCTACACTTCATCTTTCTCTTTCTCCCTCCCCATCATTATCATGATCTCCTTTTAATTTCTTGTTTGTAGCATAGAAAATATTGCAAGAATATTGAAATGAATGATACATAACATTTTTCGAAATAGAAGACATATATTCGAAATATTTAATTGTTGTTTGTATTGTAATATGTACTTATGTACATGTATATCTTGTGTGAAATAAAAAATTAAAAAAGAACTTCCCACACATCTTAGACTTCGTTTAAAATGTCCTAATTACCAACAGTTCTTCGTTAATCCATCGATATAGTTTTAGTGATAGAATCACTGCAACTGTCAACGCAATCGAAGAGGGAACCAAAACGCCCTTCTCATATGAACCACGTCACACCAATAATAACCGTTGGTGGTTTTAAAACTATTCCTGCCAAAGTACGTGAAATGATGTTCGTTATGATGATAACCGTTCGCCATGGGCCTCCAATATACTGTTACGGTAAGATTGCGAACAGGGAATGTTCTAACTACACTAGACAAGTTTATCTGGATATTCCCTCGTCGCAGAGCTTCCGATGTCGGTATTCGTAAAACGAGGCCCGAATGTAACTCTTGGCTGCAGCTGAATCACATGAGAAAGTCCTCACTCAGTCTGACGAAAGATTGGTGGTTTATTTATGGAATTGATAACTTTAAGTACATTAGAGACTAGAGAGAAAAAACCTGTTAACCGAGAGGTAATCGTGTTTAATTCGAAAACGGGGAGTTACAACTTGATCAGTGTTTGCAGCGTTCATGTCAGCTGTGAGTCTTTGGGCAATTAACATTTACTTGCCTAATACTGGTTAGTCACCCGGTGACCATGTCGCTTTAAGATAAGTGTCACACCGTTTAAACCATGAACAAATAAGTTTCAATGCAATTAATTTATTAAGTAATAAGTGCATGATACTTCTTACAATAACACAAATAAGCTGGTTTGCTGTTTATATGCACGTGTATGCTGTGCTCAAACGCTCGGCTAACGTTTGCCTCAATTTCAAACTGTTGAAGGTTAGAATAGAAAATACTCACTATATTTGATGTTCACGAAATTGATCATATAGAATGGGTCTTTGAACTGGAGTTTTACTATTTCGAAAAATACCTCATATTTTATATTTTTGTCGGTAAATTATTGCGCGGATGCATCAGCACCAATGCATATATTGGTTGTGAAAAAACTCACTGGTGCAATGGACTTGCGCATGCGCCGTGTTAATCGTCTTGATCGCGCATGCGCCATATTTTACCGTCAGCTCTCGGATATTTCCGTAGCAGTTCGTCACTAGACTGGTTCTCGTTCGAGTCTGCAATAGAATATTAAGATTAGTGAAACAGTCTATTTATATGCGAGTAGTTTTTTTATAATTAAAATGTAAATTAAAACATTTTTTTAATAACACCCACCGCTGCCACCATTTGTAACGTGTACCGGCGTTAAGCCATCGCGGGTCACCCATCCAGGCACTAACTGCGATAAACGTTGCTTAACTTTACACAAAGGTCAACTTATGTCGCTATAAACGCCGCTGCAATGCTATTCGTTGTTATGTAACTGCATTTCCTTGAATACTCATTTATAATTGAGAATCTAAGGCGCTAGTCAATGTAACATTCAGATACAATATTATACTTCCGATATTAATAGTACAAGACGAATTGATTATTGCATAAAAGAAACATAATTATGTTTAAAGCAATATAATGTACAAAATAGTAACAAAACACATGAATTAGGAACAGTTTTAAATTAATTTCATGAATAGTTATATAATATTACAAGTTCAAAATCGTTTATTGGCATATAAACATATGTTTATTGCCATTAACATAATACATGTTTTAAATATAGTTCAATAATAATAATTGGCGAAACGCAAAACTTAAATGATTATCAGTTCCGGTTCGATGAAGACATATAAAAGGATTATTTAAGAGTTTAAATTACTTCCTGTATTTTAATTACACGTTTCCTTTTCCAATTAACGATGGTCTTTAAATAATAAATAATTCAATAGTGTGCCTATCAACATCCGTCTGCCTTTATTGTATTGATATATATGATTTTATTTCGACAGTTTAGATAAGGTGTGATATTAAAACTTTCCCTAAGATAATGCAAATTACATTATTATTGGCTAATTACGAATACGCTATGAACTATATAAAGTTGAGTTATATGTTATTATTTAACAGTTCAGTACGAACTGTAAAAGAGACTTAAGATATTTCAAAGATGTTGAAGGTAAAACATTGTTTTACTTGAAATGTGTGTGAATTGTTGACGTTTTTAATTGGTTTCCACATGCTGGCGCATCTGAAACAGACGAATTTTGTGAAGTGTTTGTTAAACTTTTAATAATTATAGCTCAAGGAAATAATTTGTCGCCGACAATTTTTGCCGCATTTGTTAATGACCTAGTAACTGAAATCAATGACCTTGGCATTGGTGTGCAAGTTGGTGACCTCTTCGTGTCCATGTTACTCTATGCTGATGATATAGTGCTAATTGCTAACTCTGAAAGAAACTTACAGACTATGCTCAATACTCTTCACGGTTGGTGCAAGAAATGGCGAGTTCTCATAAACACCTCTAAATCTAAATGCATGCATTTCCGGCGCCCACGGACGAGGCAAACAGACTTTCGTTTCCAAGTCGGTGACAACGTGCTCGAAACTGTTTCCGAATATAGATATCTCGGAGTAATCCTCGCAGACAAAGGTAACTTTGTATCTCACGCAGAAGCGCTCAGTCGCGGAGCAGGAAGAGCCCTAGGTAGCCTTATTCACAAAATAAGCGGCCTTAAAGACTTCGGCTTCAAATCATATGAAAAGTTATTCAACAGTTGCATTGTACCGATACTGGATTACTGTTCAAGTATATGGGGTTATAAACATTACCAAGCCAGTGATAATTTTCAACACAGAGCCATACATTACTTTTTGGGTGTACATCGTTTCGCTCCTACTGCTGCCATTTCCGGTGACGTCGGATGGCTCCCAGCACAGTCACGGAGAAGGCTAAATATGCTCCGCTTATGGAACAGGCTCATAATTATGGACAGCGATAGAATTACAAAACGGGTGTTTGAAAGTGAATATAATAACCCGCGCACGAACAATTGGTGTAATGAGATAAAATCGATCATGGATGACCTTCAATTATCCGCTCACTACAACTCCAAATCTACAGTCGACCTACAATCAGCAAGGCTACTCATATGCAACGTTCACAACGTACGAGAAATATGTGACGCTAAATTTCTCAAAACATGAACGCTCCACCATGGCACAATTCCGTTGTGGAATCCTCCCTTTGCGGATCGAGACTGGTCGTTACATCAACGAGCCCCTGGACGAAAGGTTATGCTCCATGTGCGACGCCGGACAAATCGAGTCTGAGATTCACTTTCTCCTCGACTGCAAACTTTATGATGAACTAAGACGAGATATTTACCTCAATTTATTAGGTGAAAATACATTTAGCTCAAAAACGCCCCTCGAAAAATTAAAGTACCTTTTAAATGAGTGCACTAGGAAAACTGCAAAATTCTTAGTAAAAGCTTGTGCTCTTAGGAGAAGCAGGTTATATAGTCATGTGTAAAAGTGCAACAAGTTATTTAACATTTACCATGAAGTATGTGATAGCTTTTTGTATGACAATGCCATATTATCGTATCAACTAATTTATGTATAATTGATTGTGACTATATATGTACATTTGTAGTTAACTTTGTATAATGGGGCCGGGTGTTCTCTTTTTCGTTAATGTTTCATTTACTGATGTATATAACACATGTCACGGTAATAAACAACTTATTTACTTACTTACTTATAGTATAATTGACTAATATTTTCCATATAAACGTAGATGGACTCGAAATCGCCTTCTTGTAAAAATGTCGTTGGGAAAAAACAGTGACGTAGATAAGGAAAACTAAACTACTGATGTCTATCTAGTTATGTTGTCATTATAGAAGCTAAAAGGGATTAATTAATGTACACAGACTTGCAATACCTGGTATCTTTATAAGTTTTATTTATGAAATATATGTATATTCATGTATTATGTCAACTGATTGAAAAGGTTGAACTAATAGACATTTGTACTAGATATGTATTATTTCCTTATGTTAAAGCTATTATTGTCTATTACACCGTATTCCACCATACATAAATTTAGTTAGGTAATGCTGTAATTGTGCACTTGAAATCCAGTAAGACGAGAAATAATGCAAATCAAGTGAAAATATCGATGGAATCTAAATGAATGAAAACTAATATGAGTATAGGTTTGTAATCCGTAAAATCATTCTCCGTGATCTGCCGTTAGCCCCTTGCTTGTAGCACTGTCAAATATTTGATTATAAGTTATTTACAAGTCCTACCGTCCTATTCCTAAGCAGGGACGTATATCTACGTCCCTGATCCTAAGCAAATGAACTAAAAATTTACATCTGGTTAAGCATATATTCAACTTTGAAATATGTCTGATATTTTAAATCAATGAACTAATGATCGGTACAAAAATATTATCGACTTGTCCTTCATAAAGTACTTCCAATGAAATTATTCCTTAATTTACGGAAAGTTCTATATTTGGGACGATCCTTTCCTATAATTTCTGTCATTTTCCTTTTTGGTATTTATTGATCAATTGCGTTACGATAATAGAAGGATGTCACATAATAGAAATTTGGAGTTGTAACATCCGGTTAGACACGTATCGGTTTTTATTTGAACTCATTTTAAAAATAAACAACGAGGTTAATTATACGCAATTTTGTTTTGTCTCCATGACCTGTATGATGCGCACAAAACTTGTCGGACTCAAGCCATAAAACCTAGATTTGGGTGGCATAGGAAAATTTAAATTTCTTTGAAAATAATTGCCTAATTGTCCTAATATTTGCTATTTTGCTTTCATTTTATATCATACTCTGTAAATTTACACACTAAAAAACAGATCTCTGAGGGCAACAAAACGTCCAAAACTGCTTCAGAGTCCAACAAAATGATGAAACTGGTTGCCTAATAAAAAAGTCTGAGAATTATGCATAAATTTAAGTTTGATCATTTCTTAAACATTTGAAACAAAAACCTAAATATGTGACGCTTTTCTAATTTTTCTTTGCGAAGACCTATGTATTGCGCGAAAGCATAAACACGTAGCTTGGCCGATTCGGCTGAAAACCTAGGTTAGGGTGGTATAGAATAATTGAATTTTCTTTGATAATCATTGCTTTATTGACCTAATATTTGCTTTTGTCATTTCATTTTATATCATAATTTGAAAATAAATAGAAAAACATAACCATAGGGACAAGAAAATATTGTCTAACTCTTAAAGGTCTAATTACACCAAATAAATCCGCTGATCTAGAGCTAAATAGTCCTTAAAAGACCTTTCTTTGCATAGAAATGAGTGTATACCATCACCAGAATGATTGAATATATGACATTGAGTTTAAATTCATTGTAAATGTGTATAGGATGCACTGAAAAGGATTGATTTTATCAATTTTTTTGTCTAAGCCTTATTTTCATGAACATCCATCCATGCAAAATCTATTGAATTGCTCAAATCAATAAAAAAAATTTAGAAAACTTGCCATTTTTTGTTAAAATCGCTTTAGAAAGTAGAAAAGTATATACAAAAATAATAATTTGTTTCGAGCTTCAGCCTCTTTATTAGAAAATAATTTCTGAAATACATTTTCATTCAGTGACTTTTTGTCTTTTTAATATTTTCATTACCGCCATTTCAAACCTACATGTCTGTATATTTTGTAGAAGTATATATGTTTGTCAATTCATCATTTTTCATGTATGAGCCGCCCCACAAGAAAACCAACATTATGGCCTCTGCGTAATGTATTGGCTCAGGTCTGTGCTGGCTAATCCGGGCCGACACATTCCGTATCAGGGTGATAGAGGTAAAGAGCAATGATTCCTGAAACAGAAAAACCACAGGAGGCGAAAAGTTTCGGCCCTGGTTTGCTTGCCCGGCATGATAAGGCTGATCCAGGTTGATACTTTACGCAGAGTCCACAATGTTTGTTTTCTGGCAGGACAGCTCATATGTTCTTGGTATTCGTCAAAATTAACGTTCTGTTCTAATCTATTAGTGTTAATCTTCCTGATGTGCCTATATCAGAAACTATGATGCATCTTTTCTCGTCTGAGAGTATTGAGTTGATTTAGATTTCAATATAAGTTCACAGGAGTGTTGTCTTATTGCAGATTCCATATAATTGTGTTAAGTGTCTATATGGAAGAACAACTAAGATTTTACTAAGCAAACACAAGATAATGCATACAGTTTAAAAATCTTAACATTGGATGTCTGTATATTTATCTTTAGCTCAAGCTTCAGATAAATTTTAGAATCCATGATTTAATTGTCTTGTTTTAACTTTTCAGAAAAATGATAAGATAATCAATATGAATGAAGAAAAACAGTATGCAAAATGGAGAAAAACAGTATGAATATAATGAATGAACAGATAGAAGTCAAATCTGAGATAATCCAACAGCAGACAATGTATACAAATCTTGAGAAACAATATAAATGTGATGAGTGTGAATATACAAGTATAAGAAAAGATTCTTTAACCCTAGAAAAAACTTACAGGTGGGAAACCTTATAAATGTGATATTTGTAAATATGCATTCAATCAGAAATCACATTTGATCACACACAAGAGAATACATACAGGAGAGAAACTTTATGAATGTGATATTTGTAAATATGCATTCAATCAGAAATCACATTTGATCACACACAAGAGAAAACATACAGGAGAGAAAGCTTATAAGTGTGATATTTGTGAATATGCATTCATTCAGAAAGGACAGTTGATCACACACATGAGAGAAACCTTATAAATGTGTTATTTGTGAATGTACATTCATTCAGAAAGTACAGTTGATCACACACATGAGAATACATACAGGGGAGAAACCTTATAAATGTGATATTTGTGAATATGCATTTAGTCAGAAAGGACATTTGAACACACACATGAGAATGCATACAGGTGAGAAACCTTATAAGTGTGATAATTGTGATTATGCATCTCATCATAAAGGAAATATAATCAAACATGTGAGAATACATACAGGCGAGAAACCTTATAAATGTGACCTTTGTGAATTTGCATGCACAGAAAGTGATTCTTTAAAAATACATAGGAGAATACATACAGGTAAAAAGCCTTATAATTGTGATGTTTGTGAATATGAGAGTGCAGCAAAGAGTTCTTTAATAAATCATAAGAGAATACATACAGGTGAAACGCCTTATAAATATACACATGAGAAACCGTATAAGTCTGACGCTTGTGAATATGCAAGTACAACAAAGGTGTCTTTAATTATAGATAAGAGAACACGACTTGGTGGAAAACCTTATAAATGTGATATTTGTGAATATGCAAGTAAACGGAAAGCTGATTTAATCAGACACAAGAGAATACACACTAGTGAAAAACCTTATAAATGTGACCTTTGTGAATATGCATTTAGTCTGAAAGGAAATTTAATTAGACACATGATAACACATACAGGAGAGAAACCTTATAAATGTGATATTTGTGAATATGAATTCAATCAGAAAGGACATTTGATCACACACATGAGAATGCATACAGGAGAGAAACTTTATGAATGTGATATTTGTAAATATGCATCTAATCAGAAAGGACATATAATCAAACATATGAGAATGCATATAAGAAAGAAACCTTATAAAAGTGATATATGAATATGTAAGCACAGAAAAGGGCGTCTTAAATTAAACATAAAGGAATATAACTTTTAAATGTGATATTTGTGTTCACTCATCTGATCTGAAACGACTATTGACTGCACACAAGAGTATTAAAACATAGAGATGAGAAACTATACAACTGTGACGTTTTAGGATAAGGTTTAGTCAGATAGCTAACTAAATTAGACACTATAGAAAACTGGATGGAGAACAACATTATAGTTATGATACTTTTGGTAATTGTGAGTGTTCATCTAAAAGTAAAGGTGATTTTAAAATTCACATGAAAATGCATTCTGGAGAAAAACCATAAAAATGAGCTTTTTGTGGATATGAATGTAATCAGAAAAGCCATTACATCATATACATGTATAGCAAAATAAGTGTGATGAGAAATCTTTTGAACGTGATTTACGTAAAATTGAATGTAACTATCAACATCCCTTAATCCCAAACAAATGTGTCATGTTAGAAAGTGATTAAAAAGAATGTTTTAAAAAAAAAGAAAACTAAACATTACCTGTCATTGAAGAACGATTTACGAGACATTTATTTAACGTATCCTGGATGAATAACAGGACTCTAAACAAATGTTATGCACTATTAAATACAACTATCCTGTCTGAAGTAAACAAAACTACAAAAATTCATTCAGAGCACTTTCAAACTAAGAAGCGAGACTATTTCAATATCTTAAATCTTGTTATAATGTATTCCATCTTTCTTTGTTGTATATACTTATCAATTATGTTGAATAATGGGCCGGTGGCCTAAATTGCGAAATAAATATCTTGTATCTTGTATCTTGGACAACATTATCCGTGTGACATTTGTCGATTGGAATGTGTTTCTAAAGATACTTTAATCTTACATATTAAAACACATTTAAGTTAAACAACATAGATGCGCATTGTGACTAGCTTGTGCAGGAAAGACATTGGTCGATGAAGTGGCCGCTGTGATAGGATTGATGTACTTTTCAAACGTTAAAACCCATCATCACTTTCATTTCGAAGAGAAAATAAAATGTAAATAATATGAAAGTGTTGCGACATTGAAATTGTACTTTTTTAACACAACGTTAAAATACTGATAAAAGGTTCATAGGAATCTAATTTGTTTCGGTTTTACACTAATATGATCTCAGCCTTGTTTGTGTTTTTAGATTTCATTTTAATGTCTACCAAACTCTTACATAAGTAATAGAACAAACATGTATATTAATTATTGATGCAATAAAGAGTGTTTCGATATAACTTTATTTATTTCAAATTTCTTCCGCTCTAGTTACCGTTTACTGGCATTGACAATTTAGTTTAATGACTGAAGGTACACGTGTCCCTACAATATATTCACTCTACTAATAAAACCACATTTTTAAGTTCTTGGTTACTCATTTTCTGCATAAATGACCCTGTAATTTAAGACCATCTGTGGATAAAGACCAGATTGGTCTCTTCCCACGGATGGTCTCATATCACTGGCTGGTCTGTATTCCGTTGTCAATGCGATTTAAAACAACATTTGCGTCAGAGTTACACTATTGAAATGTTGATTCATATTGGATTGAATATTCATGCAGACGCGTCTTAATCTAAGGTAATTGCATCTCGTTTAATAAATCTATGAATATTCTGCTATGAATATTTTACCAAACATAGCAGTCTTTCGCCGACGCCTCTGTAGCAGACAACGTTTTGTATCGCCCACGAACATGTGGAGTGAGTCATAGCAGTCACTTTTTCAGCGACGGCGGCCACTTTTTCACTCAGCAACCAGCAACCCCTGGTCGAATTTTCTGAAATTTTGTCAGGTGTATTGTTGTGTCATGAGACATCATTCAACGGCAAAATGACCACGGTCAAGGTCACCGTTTACCATAACTTGGTTAGGTATTTAACATTGGCTAACATTGACTGTAGAGGTCACATTTTTAATCCAATCTTCATTGTTTTTTTTCACCAGATCATTGGTCTCCATCAAATGTTGGTTAAGTTCAAAACTTGGTCATGGGTGGATCTACAGAACTTAACCGTGGTTAATATCGACTCTAGAGGCCATATTATTCATCCATTCTTCATGAAAGATCATAACATTAGTCTCCACCAATTCTCTATCAAATTCAAAACTTGGTCATAGGGGGTCAAAAACTAGGCCACAAGTTCAAATGTTAGAAGGACCTTGTAACACACTAAGGAAGTCAAACTAGGTCACTAAGTCAAATTGTTCATAACTTGATTAACTCACTACTAGTCTAGATGCCATTTATCTTCCAATTTTTATGATAAAATAATCGGAACTTTCAACTTAATCGAATCTCAGTCTAGTTCTTAACTTAGTTATTTGGGTCATGAACTAGGTCATGAGGTCAAATTTTAGTTTTTGCAAATCATCGGAACTTTTGTCTTCATTATATCTCAGTCTAGCCCAAAACTGGGCCAAGAAATAGGTCATTGGGTCAAATTATATAGTTACTCTATTAACACCTGAGGCTATATTGTCCTCAGATCTTTATACAAATTATCCAAACATTTGTCTTCATCAAATATCTCATTTGAAAACCGTGTCATGTGGATCTAAAATTAGGTCAGTAGGTTAATTTTATAAAAACCTAACTTTTGTCTTCATTAAATCTCAGTCTTGTTCTAAACATGGTCATGACTTACAAGGTCACTAGGTCAAATTTTATAATAACATTCTGAACACTGTAGAGCCAACATTTTGCATACAATTTGTATTGCAAATCATCAGAACCTCCATTAAATCTCAGTCAAATTCGAAATTGCGTCATGGGGGTCAAAGGTAGGTCATTAGGTAATTTGTTATAATAACTTCATTAACACTCTATAGGCCACATTTTTAGTGATCACCTTTTGTCCGGCGCCCGTCGTCCGTCGTGCGTCGTCCGTCAACAACTTCTCCTCAGTAACCAGTGGCTCAATTGGGATGAAACTTCACACAAAGCATCTTCTCAATTACCCCACCAGAATTCCTTCAAGTTATTGTGATTACATTTTGTACGTCGTGCGTCGTCTGTCAACAACTCCTTATCAGTAAGCAGTGGCTCAATTGGGAAGAAACTAAACAGAAAGCATCTTCTCAATTACCTCACCAGAATTTCTTCAATTTTTCGTGATCCATGGCAACCAAACGAAAACAACTTTAAAAGTCTTCTTCTCCCAGATTGGTTGGCCGTTTTTCTAATAATTTTGTAGAAATGTTCCTCTATCAGATTCCTTCAAGCCATGTTGTAGTGAAAACTTATAAAAACTTCTCCGAAAGTGTCAGGTCGATTTTCATTTAATTTTGTAGAAATGTTAACACTGGAGGTTGCATTCAGAATAATTGTCTTGATGTGTTTTGCATAACAGTACATTGTATAATTAAGGTGAGCGATCCAGGGCCATCATGGCCCTCTTGGTTTTTTTTTCTCCCTATCAGTCGAGCGTTTGTGCTGTACGCGGTGCTCTTGTTTTACTTAGCTTAGAAATTATGGTTAAAGGTTTGCCTGCAACTACATTAGGGTCCATATCTTAGTAACTACTTGATGCATTCCATTGAAACGTTATACAACCCTTCCTAACCATAACACCTATGAAAATAATCAAGTTCAATAACTCTATCCTGCATATAATGCAAATTATCACACCCTTTAAGTAATTGTTGATAATGTTTTGCATTAAAGTCCGTTATCTCAGTAACTTAAATAAGCGGTCGAATAGTCGAGCGCGCTGTCCTCCGACAGCTCTTGTTATCGCAATTCTTGATTCTGGTTGTTTTAAACAAAATGTTTGAAAGCATTAGCAGCCCATTGCACAAGAAGAGCGACAAGAGCTTTGTATCAAATTATCGCGGCATTTCCTTATTAAGTTGTTTTTTAAAACTTATTAACATTGTCTTGAATAAACGCATTGATCGTTTTGTTGACGTTAAAACATGTAGTTTAATTCCGATGCGGTTCGGTTTACGGAAAAACAGATCAACCGTCTATGCAATGTTTTCTTTACTTAACTTAGTGCGACACTTCTTAAATATAAATAAACGCTTATATGTATCTTTTCTAGATCTTAAAAAGTGTTCTGATAGTATATACAGGAATGCATTATGGTTTAAACTTCTTAAATCTGATACACACGGAAAGATGTTACACGCCATTAAAGATAGGTACTCGAAGATCAAATCATGTGTTAAATTGTAATATCTTTTCCGACGTCTCTGACCGTGCGATCAGTTTATAACTTTACAACAACGCGAAATCACATCTCCCATTTTCGTTTCTTTGTACTTAGATGAATAAGAAACTCATTTACAAGAATATTTAGATGTGGAATCTTATTTAGGGATGTTACAATTCTTTTATTATTTTTTACCGACGATATGGCTATTCTTGAGAAGTCACAGACCAAGCTTCAGGATAATATCAACAAGTTATACACTTAGTGTTCCAAAAGGGGATTAGAAGTTTCATTTCTAAAACTAAGATGGCTTTTAGGAAAATAGGGAAATTAAAACCAAAAGAGATCTGGAGATACACTAAGGGAGTTGTTGAGGTAGAAGACGACTTCAACTAGCTAGTAACTGTGTTTCTGCAAATAATAACGAATATCTTGTTGGTAAATCATTAAAAGCTTTGCACTGTTTGTTAATGTCATAAATATCCGCTGCAACCTATAACTTTATATCAACTGTTTGTTTCTTTATTTATTTGGTCGGTCCATTTCGTTACGGGTCGGAAGTCTTCTCTAAATTTGCAGAGCTGGTTTATACGCCGATCTTGGTTGATACTCTAAGTATATAGCATTGTGTTCCAAACTCATTGCATATTGGTGCAAGATTGTAAACACTGACAATATTACTGTAAAATTCATCTATAATCAAGCATTCATTGACTGATTGTAAACTTAGGATTCAAGAACTGGGTGAGTAACAATAATTTACAAGAGTTTAAAGAAAATGAGAAAGACAAAAAGAACAGAACAAAAACAAAAAACACAATGCATAGAAATACGACAATACAGCTGTACATGAGAATCCAACGGTACTCTCAAGCTGTCAATTTCCCATGCCTAGTGCGGTCTGTGATCATTGCGATTCACAAACACATATATGCTTTTAAAGGTTTTGTGCATGCAACTGTGGAATGGTGGATTCTAATTTGCTAATGACTATGAGACCTCTAATAAAAAACTGCACCGAAACCAAATGAGAACAAGACGAATTTTGATGCTAAGCATCAAAGACGCCGCGCATGATTTTAAAGCATGACTTAAAGGGAAGCAGATGCAGTTCAATACATTTAAATAACCTGTGCAAACGGACAGGATGTAAATATTTTGAACAAGAAGGCCAAATGTACCTTTATCTTAAACAAGAAGTCCAAGATGTTCCTTTTTTGCTCACCTGGATACCATAGTCTATAGTAAAATGTTATCAAGAGCAAAAAGAGTCCATTTTGACGTAGGGATTATACACTTTATATGCTACGATCTATGTGATATTCAGCATGCAAAGTTTAGTCGTGAAATGACAAGTTAAGTCTTCAAACCATTTGGTTTACCGTTTGGAAGGAGAGAGGAAAGTCTATTCTCCTTCAAGTTGAGCAGAAGTATGATAACAAAAAACGAGAGTATATAAACAAAAAATACAAATATTTCTAACAAGTTTAAAGATATTTAATATCAAAATTAAGCATTCATGAAATTAAAAGAAAAAGTTCTCATGTATAGTCAACATATAGCAAGAATACATTGGTCTGAATGAACAACTGTATGGGGAGGAACGTTTTAAGTTTAGTAATACAACAGAAATAAATAGGAAAAAACATCACCCGATTTTTTTTTCTGAGCTCTTCAGAACAGTAAACCAAACAATTAAAATAGCGTAGCCTATGAACTCCGTAAATCAACTCATAAAAATAGCTTAGGCTAGTTAGTTGGGGAACAGTACGGAATATCGTTGAATGTGTTGATCTGAAACGCGATACTCAACAGTACGATGATGATAACACGACAACGCGACAGTACGATGGTGAAAACACGATAATACGACAGTACGATGATGATAATGCGATATACTATTGTGTTTTCACCATCGTACTGTCGCGTTTTCACCATCGTAATATTGTAGTATCGTACTGTCGCGTTATCACCATTGTACCGTCGTGTTATCATCATCGTACCGTCGTGTTATCACCATTGTACCGTCGCGTTATCACCATCATGCCGTCGTGTTATCACCATCATACCGTCGTGTTATCATCATCATACCGTCGTGTTATCATCATCGTACCATCGCGTTATCACCATCATACCGTCGCATTATCACCATCGTACCGTCGCGTTATCACCATTGTACCTTCGCGTTATCACCATTGTACCGTTGTGTTATCATCATCGTACCGTCGCGTTATCACCATAGTACCGCCGTGTTATCACCATCGTACTGTCGTGTCTTCACCATCGTACCGTCGCGTTATCACCATCGTACCGTCGTGTTATCATAATCGTACTGTCGTACTATCGCCTTCCGGCGCGCATGTGCATGCTCACAAATAGAAGATCTTCAAGTACAGCAGTACAAATGGACGAGTTTTTACAAACTCCGTTTTCTAAGAACATTGCAAATATGTATACACATGTTATTTTGGCTATTTTAAAAATGGACGTAAGCGATAAGCGACGATCCTCATCAGGATATTTGACATAGATCTTCTCTATTCGCTATTTAGACCTGCAAGCATCATAGAAATCCCCGAGAAAGGCAAACTATACGAAGTGTTACATTTGAAGGTAGTTCATTTATAAACAGCATATATATACACTGTATATTTCAAGTTCTAAACTACTGATTTATTTTACATCGATTGCGAAACAAGTTTTTATGTTGTATGAGCCATTCCACGAGAAAACTAACATTACGGACTCTGCGTAATGTATCGACCCAGATCAGGCTAATCCGGGCCGACACATTCCCTCTAAGGGCGATAGAGGTATAGATTGTATAAAATCATCATCGTACCGTTGTGTTATCATCATCGCACTGTCGTAATATTGCCTTTCGGTGCGCATGTGCATAGAAGAATTTACCCTCCATGTGACAAAATGTCGGATTCAGAAGCAGAAAGTAAACATTAATTCTGGTTCATAAATCCAAATAAATTTGTATTAGATCTATGTTATTAAATGGAATTAACCCTGCCTTCTTTCATATTTGCTGTATGATTCATGAATCCGTTTAAATTTTTATTAGAATTATTTTAATAACGAAATTAACTTTGCCTTCTTTCATCTTTGCTGTATAATTTTGTGTTGTGTAACGTGGAACTAGATTCTAGACTACCTTGGTGTGGCGAATACTGGTATTATATATAATTTTCCTTTCCGTTTGATTAGTAACCATGGCAATGGTTGACTTAATGATGCAGGTTAAAAGTATTAAGTTCAACTTCACCTGTTACTTGAAATTTGACGGTTACTTTACTATTTAGACAAGTCTACAATAGTAACTTCCCTTAGTTATAAAATCCTCCATTAATATCTCATTCTCAAAGTGACATTTTATTATGTTCATTGACTTATTGATGAGGTTTTAAGGGATATGTCTGATAATTGTAAGTAGATCTACGAATATTTGTTTTTAATGTCAGTTTGTACCCAAAGAACAGTTTTCTTAATAAAGTAGCAGTCCAGCTAAGAATCATGCAAAATTATAAAAACAGTGATTCATGGTATATCACAGATATTGTTAAAATTGTGTATTTGTTGGAGTTGTTGAGTGATAAATTGGTAATTAATTTATCACATCTTGCTATCTCATCTTCATAAAATTGCTTTGAAATCATTTGAATATGTGAGATTTTCCCATGGCATAGCATGGAAACACCGGTTCTCGAACCTCTTAAGATTTATCAGGGCTCATGGGAATACTTATAAATTCATGTCACAAACCAACAATACTGACAAATAAATTCAACAATTTATATGCAAGTAAACAAAGCACCTGTTCACATAAAATGTACAGTGAACTCGACAGTTCCGGGTCATCGACAATTCCGGGTCAAATTTGGAAATAAATGTTTAGTACTGTATTCGAGAATGATACAGCATTTTGACAATTTGATTATCAAGTCATATTTCCCATTAGCTTGGCTATTTTCACTTCGATTTAGGACGTTGTCATTTCAAGAACGGATGTCGTAATCTCGAAACACATGACTGCATCGATTCCCGCGAAAGCAAAATCTCAATATTTTTATTTACCTGTCACAGCGTAAATTGCTGATTGTAGCCATAATTTCAGTAATACAGTTATGTATTGCACATACATGTATAGGTGATTTACTACTGAACAAGATAAATATCTTTTATTGACCTGTCGAAGTTGCTTATGCCAAACTAGCGGATAAATTTGACCTAGTTCACATACGACACTTTCGGGTCAGCCAAAAGGAATTTCTCAAAATTATCAATTTATTAGTAAAACTATTTTGGGAACTTTTTAAGAATAATTTAAAGCTTATGGTGATAAATCAATGTTAAAAATGTGTTATTAAAATTTACATTTTTTGTCAAATATGACTTATTAGTTGATTGCAAAATTCATCAGTTTTCGTGCATGAAAGAGTGTACTGTAAATTTAGCCCCATCACTGTTCTGTTGTTCGCGGCAATAGGTAATTGCAAGCGATATATTTTAGTTCTTTTTTTCATATTATTTTAATAAAAATGTTAAATGAATATCTTGTTATTAAAAACCGCTGTTTGAGGTTACCCCTGAATAACAGAAATAAACATTTGTCACGTGACCCGGAAATGGCAAGTTTGACCCGAAACTGTCAAATTTACAGCTTGCAATTGCAGACACTAAAGAAACATTTTAACAAATGTGTATAATTGTTGAATTATATCATTGTGGGGAGGAAGTATTTGTTTAACATTTTATGTAGTTTTGTTTCTCTCAACTTTCTTTTCAAAGAGACAAGATTCGTTAATTTGGTTACTGACCCGGAACTGTCGAGTTCACTGTATTAGTATATTACATATAATGCGTTTTTGGAAATATATAAACAGTCCTTGCACTAAAGGTTCGAGAACAGGGACCTGTACGATACATTCCTATGTAAAATACTCCCAATTCAATTCCAATTTTCTCCAAGGAGCACACGTCTTAGAATGAAATAAATATATTAACATAAAGAGGACCATAAAGCCAATGGGGTGACGGTCAAAACGTCGAATGACCAAAACGTCGAATTGATAAACAAGAACAAAATGGGAGTCAAAACGTCGAAAAGGAAAATATAGAGGCCATATATTAATAAACGTCGAAAAGTAAAATATATTGTCTATTTTCTATAAGTATGTACATGTATATACTATGCCATAATAAACAGTGTGTATTATTTGTAGTTAATTGAAGTGATATTTGTAATATTTAATAAGAGTTGTGTAATTAAATAAATAAAAAGAATAAAGCGAGGGCATAATCATTTTGTTTGTTGCAGTTTTAAAAAATAAATTGTTGTGGCAATTATGAATATTATATGTGTTATAAGTGGTTCTTTATATTGTCGTACCCTTTATTAAAATGTGTAATGTTTGTTGCAGCTTTGAAAATAAATTGTTTAACCTATTATGAAATTACGTTTATTTTGCCGTCCCGTCATTAAATAGTTTATTTGAAGTAAAAAGTTGTGTTTTCAGCAGTTTGCATAGAGTACATGAGTCTATACTATATAAGGGCATGTTAAACCAGAGACATATAAACACGCCAATCGTTCTTAAATGTAAAAATATGAATGTGTATTTGTGTTTGAGTTGTGATTGTTGAGTAACGCCTCGGATGCATGCAATATGCTGTGACAGCTATGGTAGATGGCAGCACAGAGTCTGCAAATCAGGTAAGAAATAAAAATTAATTTCATATATGATTTTCCCCAGTACTTTTACCCTTTCTGATTTATCTGCAGAATTGTCGTAGCTAGCCACAAAATATGCAACATCTCTTGACTCGATAAGCTCGCCTATTTTTTGTAAAAAGAAAAGACGGGCTATTGTTGTCAATTACAAAACTTTATTATTTGAACCCTTTCCCTCTTACAACAATTCTGCAGCAGATGACCTTAAACATATGAACAATCAAAAAATAAAATATGTAGCCTAGTACATGTTTTGAGCAAATTTTGTTTATTTTATTGGGTTTTCACTCAGAGCCATACTATCAAGTTGCTTCACAACAGTTGCCATGTGACAAAAAACATTAATATTTCTCTGCTTAATGGAAAATGGACTATATCTGTGTCATTTGAATATAAACTGATTTAGGTTTTAATTCAATAAAATGATAACAATAAAAATATTTTTTATGCGCCCGGAATCACCGATTCGGTGGGCATATAGTTTTTGGCCTGTCTGTCTGCATGTCTGTCTGTCTGTCTTTCTGCACGTCTGTCGAAAAAAACTTTAACCTTGACCACTACTTTTGAACCATAACAGGTACGGCTACCATATTTCACATGTGTATTCCTTGTGACATGACCTTTCTGTCAGTACCAAAATGTTTGACCTTGCGACCTTGACCTTTGACCTAGATGTTGCCATTCTCGAAAAAAAACTTTAACCTTGACCACTACTTTTGAACCATAACAGGTACGGCTACCATATTTCACATGTGTATACCTTGTGACATGACCTTTCTGTCAGTACCAAAATGTTTGACCTTGCGACCTTGACCTTTGACCTAGATGTTGCCATTCTCGAAACAAACTTTAACCTTGACCACTACTTTTGAACCATAACAAGTACGGCTACCATATTTCACATGTGTATTCCTTGTGACATGACCTTTCTGTCAGTACCAAATGCCATATTAACCCATTCTATAGACAGTTCAGCAAGGATGTGAAGATATGT
Organism: Serripes groenlandicus; assembly: GCA_031761405.1. NCBI lineage: Eukaryota > Metazoa > Mollusca > Bivalvia > Cardiida > Cardiidae > Serripes > Serripes groenlandicus. Next base: position 50,760,817 of record JASEVX010000001.1, read on the forward strand.
ATATGAAAAAAGTCTACATAGATAATAGGCTAAAGGAAAGTCTTTAGAAGTGATAATTATGACAGTATTCAAATTCAATCTGGTTTTAATACAATCTTTCCGATTCGTGAGGCGTTATACACCAGAGAAACACAGAGAGAAAAATCAGTCAGGCTTTTATATTGTAAAACAGACATTGCTAATCACCTACGGGGATTACATTTAAACGTGTCGAACATGTGGAAATCAACAAACACCATAACAACTTATGAGGCAGATCATTGTGTGGGACTTTTTAGCTCACCTGAGCTTTGCTCAAGGTGAGTTATTGTGATCGCCTTTTGTCCGGCGTCCGTCGTGCGTCGTGCGTCGTGCGTCGTGCGTCAACTTCTTCTCCTCAGTAACCAGTGGGTCAATTTGGATGAAACTTCACAGAAAGCATCCTCTCAATGACCTCACCAGAATTCCTTCAAATTTTTGGGATCCATGCAAAATTCTGGTTTCCATGGCAACGAAACCGAAAAAACTTCAAAATTCTTCTTCTCCCGAATTGGTTGGCAGATTTTCAAATAATTTTGTAGAAATGTTCCTTGGATGACCCTCTATCAGATTCCTTCAAGCCGTGTTGATTGGTCGAAAAACATGGCCGCCAGGGGGGGGGGGGGGGGGGGGGGCTATTTTGCCTTATATGGCTATAGTGAAAACTTAAAAAATCTTCTCCTCCGAAAGTGTAAGGCCGATTTTCAAATAATTTTGTAGAAATGTTCCTTGGGTGACCCTCTATCAGATTCCTTCAAGCCATGTTGATTGGTCGAAAAACATGGCCGCCAGGGGGGGGCGGGGCTATTTTGCCTTATATGGCTATAGTGCAAACTTAAAAAATCTTCTCCTCCAAAAGTGTCAGGCCGATTTTCAAATAATTTTGTAGAAATGTTCCTTGGGTCATCCTCTATCAGATTCCTTCAAGCCATGTTGATTGGTCAAAAAACATGGCCGCCAGGGGGCGGGGCTATTTTGCCTTTTATGGCTATAATGAAGACTTAAAAAATCTTCTCCTCCATAAGTGTCAGGCCGATTTTCAAATAATTTTGTAGAAATGTTCCTTGGGTGACCCTCTATCAGATTCCTTCAAGCAATGTTGATTGGTCGAAAAACATGGCCGCCAGGGGGCGGGGGCTATTTTGCCTTATATGGCCAAAGTATAAACTTAAAAAATCTTCAACATCTTCTCCTCAGTAACTAGTGGGTCAATTGGGATGAAACTTCACAGAAAGCATCCTCTTAATGACCTCACCAGAATTTCTTCAAATTTTTTGGGATCCATGGAGAATTCTGGTTTCCATGGCAACGAAACGAAAAAAACTTCAAAATTCTTCTTCTCCCAAACTGGTTGGCAGATTTTCAAATAATTTTGTAGAAATGTTCCTTGGATGACCCTCTATCAGATTCCTTCAAGCCGTGTTGATTGGTCGAAAAACATGGCCGCCAGGGGGGGGGGGGGGGCTATTTTGCCTTATATGGCTATAGTGAAAACTTAAAAAATCTTCTCCTCCGAAAGTGTAAGGCCGATTTTCAAATAATTTTGTAGAAATGTTCCTTGGGTGACCCTCTATCAGATTCCTTCAAGCCATGTTGATTGGTCGAAAAACATGGCCGCCAGGGGGGGGCGGGGCTATTTTGCCTTATATGGCTATAGTGCAAACTTAAAAAATCTTCTCCTCCAAAAGTGTCAGGCCGATTTTCAAATAATTTTGTAGAAATGTTCCTTGGGTCATCCTCTATCAGATTCCTTCAAGCCATGTTGATTGGTCAAAAAACATGGCCGCCAGGGGGCGGGGCTATTTTGCCTTTTATGGCTATAATGAAGACTTAAAAAATCTTCTCCTCCATAAGTGTCAGGCCGATTTTCAAATAATTTTGTAGAAATGTTCCTTGGGTGACCCTCTATCAGATTCCTTCAAGCAATGTTGATTGGTCGAAAAACATGGCCGCCAGGGGGCGGGGGCTATTTTGCCTTATATGGCCAAAGTATAAACTTAAAAAATCTTCAACATCTTCTCCTCAGTAACCAGTGGGTCAATTGGGATGAAACTTCACAGAAAGCATCCTCTTAATGACCTCACCAGAATTTCTTCAAATTTTTTGGGATCCATGGAGAATTCTGGTTTCCATGGCAACGAAACGAAAAAAACTTCAAAATTCTTCTTCTCCCAAACTGGTTGGCAGATTTTCAAATAATTTTGTAGAAATGTTCCTTGGATGACCCTCTACCAGATTCCTTCAAGCCATGTTGATTGGTAAAAAAACACGGCCGCCAGGGGGGCGGGGCTATTTTGCCTTATATGGCTATAGTGAAAACTTAAAAAATCTTCTCCTCCGAAAGTGTCAGGCTGATTTTCAAATGATTTTGTAGAAATGTTCCTTGGGTGACCCTCTATCAGATTCCTTGAAGCCATGTTGATTGCTCGAAAAACATGGCAGCCGGGGGGGGGGGGGGGGGCTATTTTGCCTTATATGGCTATAGTGCAGACTTAAAACATCTTCTTCTCCAAAAGTGTCGGCCCGATTTTCAAATAATTTTGTAGAAATGTTCCTTGGATGACCCACTTTCAGATTCCTTCAAGCCATGTTGATTGGTCAAAAAAAATGGCCGCCAGTAGGCAGGGCTATTTTGCATTATATGGCTATAGTGAAAACTTAAAAAATCTTCTCCTCCAAAAGTATCTGGCCGATTTTCAAATAATTTTGTAGAAATGTTCCTAGAGTGACCCTCTATCAGATTCCTTCAAGCCAAGTTGATTGGTCGGAAACTATGGCTGCCAGGGGGCGAGGCTTATATAGCTAAAGTGAAAAAAAATAAAAAATCAGGTGAGCGATTCAAGGGCCATCATGGCCCTCTTGTTTCAAGTTACTTTCTGTTTGTCTACACATGCAAATCTGGAGGTATATTTCAAGAAAGGGAAGTTGACTCTGTTGTGTTTTCATCCTCTACACACTGAAAAATGGAAAACACTCAGAGGAATAAATTAGTTACCTGTCAAAAGATATGAAGATTTATTTGGTTCCTGTAAGCATAGGTAATTTCTGTTTTGATAAATGTATTATTTACTTTCCCACATTTTCATGCATTTTGACACCTCTGCAGCAGACAACTATTGTAAATATTGCCATAAAGTGAGAACAAAATTCACAACATAATGACTTGTAACAATGTTTTAACCATTATTTAATCATTCTATTTTACTTACAGAGATTTTTCCTATTTTTGTTGGGATCTTTTCAAAGTGGTCTGCTGTAGATTTGTTGTATGCAGGAAAATTTTAATTTAAATTACTGTTCAATTACATGTAGTTTGTGTATTTATTTCTTCATATTGTTATCGTTTTTAAAGCAGACTCCATCAGTTGTATGATAAAATATGTATTTGTTAAGACTGAGTCTTATGTGGTAACCAGGTCTTATAATATTTGTTGATTGTTTTGAGAATAGTTCAGTGTTTTAATAGTTTTATCACAACTCATTTCTCTTCCGTGAGTTTACGTTTCTACTTCCTGGGGAAAAAAACCTAGTTGCAAGGGTACAAACTCAAGAGTACCTAAATTAAGACTAATCATTATAATGCTTTTAAAATAATCAACATATAGCTTAGTTCTCATATGATTTCAATGCTGAGGCTAGCATAATGTCAGTATCATTATGCATGAATAACTTTTTAATAATTCATCTTGTAAACCTTGTTTAGTGTATACAATTTCTAATACCTCATGCAGCAGAAGACTTCTGAAATTAATACACATGTGTATTGTTTACCTCATCTAAATAGTACTAATGGATCCTATCTAGATATAACTCATTACATATTTTCCTTCAGATGTTTTCAAAGCTGATTACTCTTACTATCACTATCAAATTTAATATGCTTTACATTACACAAATATATATCAAACATGATAATAAATGTGTGTTTAGCTACCCATTTTTATTTGTTTGTATTTATTTCAGATTAACTATGGAACTATGTGCTTTATTGGACAGTTACCCTGCACTATTGGTGGACAACTATGAGAGCCTAATACTTTCTCAAGTGACAGATTCATAACATAGACATTTAATTAACTTTTAGAATAATCAATTGAACTTGAATTCATACATAAAAACTTCATTATTGGAGAGTGAAAATGTTTATCTTTGGGGAGAATTTTAACCTAGAATTAAAGTAAAATAAAACATCAACATTTCTTATCCCAGCAGTATCAACATTAATTCTAAAAAAATATAAACACTTTCCCACATACTAACATCTCTGCAGCAGATGAGCTTTGAAAATATTGTGGCAAAAGGAAAAACAATCCTCATAATGAGCAATCTCTCCTTTTAAGTTTTACCACAATGATTTTTATTTCATTTTTTTAAATACATTTTATCTTACAGAGATTTTCCATAATTTTGCAAAGAGTCTTCTGCTAAAACAGTCACATAAATCATGTATATGATGCCAGTCAAATGTTCAAGCTCTGAAAGCAATATCATATATACTGGTAATGGTTACATTTCAGTTTTATCTATGGTATTATTGATTTATATATATTTATTTAGAAAGGTCATGGCTAACAGGTCAAATTGTAGCTATATCTGTTCGGTTTTGTAAGAGAGAAGTAAGTGTATAGCCCGAGCAAATATGTAAATGGAGCTACAAAATTCTCACCAGATTTTTACACTGACATTAAATATAGTCTAATAAAAATGTTCACCTTTTAATCTGATCATTGCTTTAGAACTGTATAAATTGATCATTGCTTTAGAACTGTCTAAATTGATCATTGCTTTAGAACTGTCTAAATTGATCATTGCTTTAGAACTGTCTAAATTGATCATTGCTTTAGAACTGTCTAAATTGATCATTGCTTTAGAACTGTCTAAATTGATCATTGCTTTAGAACTGTCTAAATTGCAGTTTAATATTTAAGTGTCAGTACATTTAGTAGTAATTTTACAAAGAAACTATTGATTGCATTTAATTAAAGTTATATCAAAACTTAAAAGGAGATATCTTTACAGATATAAACTTTAAAGGATAAAAAGTTTTTTTAGAAAATGAAAAATTGCACATGAAGAGCTTTAACTTCTGACATAATATTTGAAGGTTAGTGTCCCTGTAAATTCAAATGTTTACATACACATGTTCACTTTTATCATATGTGTCTATGTATATTTACTTAGATATGTATTCATCATGCAACAGTAGAATTTACATGGATAACATAATTCTCTCCCAAATTTTTCAATTGTTATACATGGTAAAGGGAATTGATTGATTGATTGATTGGGGTTTAACGCCGTTTTTAACATTGTCTCAGTCATATCACGGCAGCCAGTTCACCTACTCATGTGTTTCCTGGTTTTCTTACACCAGTTCTCCACACAACAATCTTCCCAAGCAACTGGCTGCTTTTCCACGTAGTCTCAGCCCATTGGTGTAAGACAAATGACGCAGGTCACATTGACTTTGTCAAACGTCGGAAAGAAAGTTGGCCGAGCTGGTATTCGAACTCACAACCCCTGGATTGACAACCTGCATCGCTACCGACTGAGCTACCAGTGCTCAGCTGGTAAAGGCAAGAATCACTTTGAAAGTTTATGCAAAACTGTACAGTTGATTATTTTTTATAAACATTTTGCTTCAATTTCAGGAATTGGAATTACTATTTGAACAGATTATCAACATTGAACATTTAGGCTATTTTAGCCTATTTCCACATTTAACTAATCTTCAACAGACAACTTTGAAAACATAATTGGCAAATATTTGGAAAATCTCTATAAATTTAGATAGAACTTGGGAATAAATGTACCAAAATTAGATATGGCTCATTAACAGCAATGTCTATTTTGCTGCATTGTTTTAATAACCCTTTCCCATATACAACATACTTTTTTATCTGCAGCAGACACATTTGAAACATCTTTGCAAACATGGAAAATCTTTATAAATGAAGAAATAATTACTGAAAAATATTGAAAATATTTTGACAAAAGAAAAAATTGCTTGTTTTGAGCAATTTCTCATTTTCTCACAATGTTTTCATTAGTTGTCTGCTGCACAGGCAACAGAAAGTGTCTATATGTGGAAAAGGGTTAAAAGATTTTATGCATGATGCATATGGATATGCTTGTTGCAAACAGGTTAATAAGCATAACTCTGAAAAATATAAGGAAAGTTGTGACATAATATAACTTGGAATTTGGAAGAATAGAAAGCATTATTGGAAACAGAGTAATTGCTCATTATGATCAATTCCTTTTATACAACTATGATTTCAGACTTTAACTACATGTATACTGCTGCAGGGGCATCAAATTAATACCTACCTTGTTAAGGGCTTGCTTATAATACTTAATGAAAAGTATGTGAGACAACGATATTGTTAACTTATGTAATGGTATGTTTAGTATAATTCATATTCATATATGATTTTATTATTTTATCACTGTCCACCATGTAGAAGTGCACTTAAGCAGGACACATTTCCTATCCTTGTACTGGTTAGTCATCAAGAGATTATGTATAAGTGCACTGTTGTGATCTGATATAGCCAAAGTTCTTTTGAAAATGTCCTAAAACACAAATAACCAGAATGCAGGAAACATTATTTTAGAAATATAACTGTCTTTTGTTGAGCCATATGGGATGATTATTTGACTAATTTGAGGGTATGTATGTGTGTTAATCTCATAATGTTCAGAGCTATATTATAATAATATACTGTACATGCCAGGTGCATCATCATTCAAGATTTGTGTTGACATATATCCACATATTTAAACAAATGCATGTTCTGGTTTATAAGAATTGGGGATCTTTCAAACAGGTTTTAGCTCAATAGGTTTAGTTACTCTCAACGGATTTTGATCAAATATCACAGATAATTGCTCATTCAAAAGGCTTTCTAATGATTATTTTTGGGGTCATTATATTAATTAGGACCATATAAATTGTCCTTCACATGTAGATGGCTTTTTCAGAAAGCTTTGGATTGTAATTTAGGTCTTATCAGTTCAAGGTCTAGATCACTTACTAAAAAAAGAACTATTGATTTCCACTCGATTACTTCAGTTTTTACTGACATTGTATTCAAATTTCACAGATTGGTAGCTTATACAGCTTTTGATGGCATTTAGAGTCACTTTGGTCTAGGTCATTGTTACTGGTTATTTTTAACATGAACTCTATAAGAGGCCACAAGTATCATTTAATCCTACCAGAATATTCCTTTTCATAACATTTTAATCAATGTTAGTATGGGTCATGTGGGGTCAAAAACTAATACACTAGGTCTTGAAGTGTCAGGCCGATTTTCAAATAATTTTGTAGAAATGTTCCTTGGGTGACCCTCTATTATGACCCTCTATTATAACATGGCCGCCAGGGGGCGAGGCTATTTTGCCTTATATGGCTATAGTGAAAACTTAAAAAATCTTCTTCTCCGAAAGTGTCATGCCGATTTTCAAATAATTTTGTAAATATGTTCCTTAAGTGACCTACTTTTAGATTCCTTCAAGCCATGTTGATTGGTCAAAAAACATGGCCGCCAGTGGACAGGGCTATTTTGCCTTATATGGCTATAGTGAAAACTTAAAAAATCTTCTCCTCCAAAAGTGTCAGGCTGATTTTCAAATTATTTTGATTTTAAGCAGGACTGCTACTTAAAATTTGTCTGCTAATATGATTTTGTATCTTTATGTTATTATCTGGGTGCATGGAAATACCGGAATGGACAATGGAAATACTGGAATGGACCTATTTGAAAGCGTGGAAATACCAGAATGGACCTGTATTGATACATTTTGAAATATAAGAGTTCAATATTTCATTTTCAAAAGAGTGCCTTTAAAGTACATCTGGTCATGTTAATGTGTTAAGTTGGCCTGACATAAGCCGTACAACATTAGACATTAAAAATGAATGTCTAATTAGATAATTTGCCTTCTAGATATTAAAATTTGCATATTCATTTTTTAATGTATACTGTTTTACAGCTTATGTCAAGCCAAGTTCACACATTAACATGACCAGATGTACTTAGAGGCACTCTTTTGAAAATGAAATAATGAACTCTATGATTAATGTATAAATGTTTAATACATGTCCATTCCGGTATTACTTTATGTCCATTTCGGTATTTCCATAAGTCCATTCCAGTACTTCAATACATCAATTCCGGTCCATTCCTGTATTTTCATGCACCCGGCCTATCTTAAACATTTTTCAGATTCAACCATTGGTGAAATTCTGAGGCGGCTTGGGTGTTGGGAGTATGTGGCTGCATTTGAAGCTCAAAAGGTAGTTAATTAAGGCTTTTCTTTGTATTTTCAAATGTGTAAATTCATATCTTTGTTTTGAACTGCCTCTGGTCCGCAGGGGAGTGTAGAATTATCTGGCTGCTGTCCCTGGACAGGTGGGTACGACGGATTGTTATCTCGGTCGTCTTTATTGTTTTTAGCTCACCTATGCACGAAGTACTATTGTGATCACATTTTGTTGTACGTCCGTTTGTCGTGCGTCGTCAACATTTGGGCTTGTTAACACTCTACAGGCTACATTTTGCATCCAATCTTCATCAGAACATTCATCTCCATGAAATATTGGGCAAGTTCGAAACTGGGCCATAAGAGGTCAAAAACTAGGTCACTAGGTCAAATTGAAGGGAAATCTTGTGGAGGCCACATTTTCAACTTGAACATTCTGAAACTTGTTCAGAATGTTTGTCTTAATGATATGTAAGTCAAGTTCAAACAAGGGTCATGTCGGGTCAAAAAGTAGGTCACTAGGTCAAATTGAAGGAAAATCTTGTTAACACTCTAGAGGCTGCAATTTTTGCATCAGCAGTTTGAAATTTTGTCAGATTGTTTGTCTTAACAATTTCTAGGCCAAGTTCGAATGGGTCATATTGGGTCAAAAACTAGGTCACTAGGCCAAATTGAAGGGAATTTTTGTTAACCGTGTAGAAGCCGCGTTGAAATTTGGTCAGAATGTTGAGCTGAATGATATCTAGGCCAAGTTCAAATATGGGTCATGCTAAGTTAAAAACTAGGGTCACTAGGCCAAATTGAAGGGTAATCTTGTTAACACTCTAGAGGCCACATTTTCAACTTGAGCATGTTGAATCTTTATCAGAATGTTTGTCTTAATGATATGTAGGTCGAGTTCGAACATGGGTCATGTTAGTTCAAAAAGCAGGTCACTAGGTCAAATTGAAGGAAAATCTTGTTAACACTCCAGAGGCGGCAATTTTTGCTTCAGCAGCTTGTAAGAATGTTGAGCTGATTGATAACTAGGCCAAGTTTGAATATGGGTCATGCCGGGCCAATAACTAGATCACTAGGCCAAATTGAAAGAAAATCTTGATAACACTTTAGAAGACCCAAATTTTGCTTCAGTAGCTTAAAATTCGTTTAGAATGTTTATCTTAATGCTATCTAGGTCAAGCTCTAATATGGGTCAAAACAGATCAAAAACTAGGTCACTAGGCCAAATTGAAGGGAAATCTTGTTAACACTCTGGAGGCCGCATTTTTTGCTTCAGCATTTTGAAATTTTGTCAGAATGTTTGAATGTATGATATTTAGGTCAAATTTAAATATGGGTCATATTGGGTCAGAAACTAGGTCACTAAGCCAAATTGAAGGAAAATCTTGTTTACACTGTAGAAGCCGCAGTTTTTGCATCAGTAGCTTTAAATTTGGTCAGATATGTTTATCAACATGATATTAAAGAACTCTAAACATGACTTAAATGTTCACTTTTTTCCTTTAAAACTTTCAAATTGTAATGTATACATCATGAAAAGATTCTAAATCAAAAACTTGTGTGAAATAAGTTGGTACCCTCCTGCACAAAACATTTTTAAAAAATAAGGTGAACGATCCAGGGCCATCATGGCCCTCTTGTTTTCTTTTTAGCTCCACTGGCTGAAAGCCAGTCGAGCTTATGTCATGGCGAATTGTCAAATGTGCATGCGTGCGTTAACCTTTTCCTTTAAACAACTTCTCCCTAACCACTTGGCCAATTTATTTGAAACTTCATAGGAAGCATCCTCTCAATGTCCTCTCCTAAATTCCTTAATTTTTTTCTTTATCCATCAAAAATTCTGATTTTCAAATAATTTTGTAGAAACGTTCCTTGGGTGACCCTTTATCAGATTCCTTCAAGCCATATTGATTGGTCGAAAAACATGTCTGCCAGAGGGCGGGTCTATTTTGCCGTATATGGCTAAAGTGACAACTTAAAAATCTTCTCCTTCGAAAGTGTTCAGCCGATTTTCAAATAATTTTGTAGAAATGTTCATTGGGTGACCCTCTATTAGATTCCTTCAAGCCATATTGATTGGTCGAAAAACATGGCTGCCAGAGGGCGGGGCTATTTTGCCTTACATAGTGAAAACTTAAAAACTCTTCTTCTCCGAAAATGTTGAGCCGATTTTCAAATAATTTTGTAGAAATGTTCCTTAGGTGACCCTCTATCAGATTTTTTAAAGATATGTTGATTGGTCAAAAAACATGGAGCCAGATGGCAGGGCTGTTTGGAGATTTAATTTTGTCCTTGGAGCGATACTGGCCCTCTTGGGCCTCGTTCTTTTATATTCTCTGTCTTTCTCTTTGGTCTTTCTGTACATTGTTTATACAATCTACATATAAGAAATAACTTTGTCACCCAAATGTTACCCTGACACTAACAGGCATGTGGTGGATTATATCTTTTAAACGCCAGACTAAAAATGCCTATGTGTATGTTCAATTTCTAGGCCTGTGACCTTAAATCAACGTCATTGATGCCGGGATGGAGTTCTAGTGTATGTAAATTAAACCTTTACCACATACAACAAATTGGCTGCAGACGATTTTGATGACTTCTTTGCAAAAATATGGATAACCTCTACATATATAAGGATCATCAATCACTTAAGTTGAAAACATTGTAGCAAAAGTTGAAAATTCTAATGAGCGATTTCGCCTTTTTGCTACAATGTTTCCATAAGTCGTCTGTTGTGTTGCAGATTCGTCTGTATGTGAGAAAGGGTTAATTAAGAAACATAAGACCAATATGTGAACACATGCAAGACATAAACAAAACAACCCAACTGAGTAACTGTTTAAGCTATTCAGAAATAAATGACCTTGAAACTTTAGGCGAATATGTTAAGTACTTATAAACTAATAAACATCATGAAATGTCACGGATGCGGGTACCACATTTGGAAACTTAAAACCACAATTCAAGCGCATACCAAGCATAAAGAAAAATCATCAACGCATAGTGATAAGCTTTTAAAAGACGCATGCAATGATCATATATACACACAAAAAAAATGAAAGAACCACAAATCAGAATCGCATATCCAACAATCTGTCTTCTCCGGTTTCACTCAATAACTTTTATCGATATTTCACCTAATCGATCGCCGGAGTTTCTTATCTTTCGGCAGTTTACGAAGATAACCGACGCAATTCGTAGGGGTCATAAATCATAAATCATCAGGGTAATTCAAACGGATTTAGCAGTTTTAATCTTGGTAGGTTAACGGTTTTATTATAGGGATATGCTATATTTAAACGAGCATAGCAAAATTTGTGTTTTACGTTTTAATATAAAATCAAGTTTAAAATTGATTTTTCATAAAAAAATAACCATTAATTTAGTTTAAAAAAAGCCGAATCATGAATTTATAATAAAGTGTCTAATTAAAAAATATAATCCGAGCAGTTATACTTTGGTCATTAAAAAACAAAGAGATTCACTTAGGGCTGACTTCAACCACCAATATAAAACTGAAAGTCGCTATATATATATATAAAAAAAAAAAAAAAAAAAATGATAATGTATGATTTTTAACTTCTCAGCTTAATATGCAGATTTTAGCTATTTTGTATACGAAGATCAGAACCCATACTTCATAAGTTTGAAAATAAATTCAATCCAACCTGTATCAAAATAAACAATACAGAAAATCCATTATTCAGAAATGATATTAAATATTTTCATGAAGCTGATAACAATAATAATAAATATTATGTCGTAACTTTTAATTTAACACAAGTACATCTATTTTAAGTCACGCTGATAATAACAAATGGCAGAATATGTCAATCCTGGTTTTTATGACCCAATTAACTTATAAAACGCCCGAGGCAGTGTCTATTAGAGCATTACAGATTAACCTGAATACACACATTTGACACTTATAATAATACATTAAAATTGAGATGATGTTTTGAAAAACAGCATTAAAAATAAAAACGGTATCCATTGAGAGTTCTCATAAACAGTATTAAAAAAAAAGAAAATACATTTTGTAGTTTTAATTAACTTGGGTAGAAATAATAGTGTGTTAATAACAAAAGGGTTATCTTAATAACACAAATTGTGTTTCCTTAATTCTTTTCACATTTTATATAAACATTACAAGAAGCTGGCATATTTTTATTGCAAAAAGGTAGCAATTAAAATGTTTTTATTTGTATATTATGAAAACAGTTTTTATGATATCAGGAATAGTGTATACTGCATTTCCGTTTGCACAGAAATATTGTCAACATACATTAACACTTTGTGAACAATAAAGTGTATTAATCTAAGATGATTTTAGTAAAGTTAATTACATTTGTGTAGATTACATGATTTTTTTTTTTTTTTTTTTATTACGCATCAAACGTATGTATTTAACAGTTTTTGGTCAGTATTATTTCCATAACCAACATCGGATAATCAATCCTAGTGAGATTGACAACGTATCATATATACTTATTTTTCGATGATACTCAAAATGAATTATTATTCCTATTCTTTTAACACATTTAAATATGACAAATACATAATTGGCCTTAATTTATAGGTAATATTTATGTCAACGGCGGGCTATTATTTAATAATATTCCTATTGTTATTGCGCGAGGATAAAAACTATTTGATTAAACTCTTAATTCAATCCTTAATTATCCAGATATTTAAAACCTGCCCTGAAGGAGTAAGATTTTATTGCCCTGCAATAAAACATCGAAGTCATAAAACCAGTAGCGGTGAAATCCGATTAACTTCGTAAGTTTCCGCTACTGTTTGACGGACTCCACCGAACACAAAAAATACTTACATGTTGTTTGACAAAAGCATTAATTCCCCCGCCTAAATTTTTCTTAATTTCATAAAAAATGATATCCTTCTTTAAACAAATGAATATACTTTACGAATGTGAATGCGAACTTATAAAAAGTTTAAAGGAAAACAAGTTCTAACTAATTAACCAACGAAATTTGATGGCAATTTCTGTGTAATTATCAAAAATCATATGTAATTCAATAGGAATATAGGGTCACCTAATGTTTATATAAATTCCCCCACCTACATTTTATTTCTAATTAAAACAAATTACATATTTGAAATCGAGAGATTTTGTTCTTCCCAAATATGAATGCGAACTTAAAATATAATAAACATTAAGAAAGTTATGCCCACATTTGTTACACTGCCCTTCTTATTTCTATATAGCCGATTATTGATTTTTGACTGATCGGTAGAAGACAAATTGTTGCATATGCGGCACTTATATTGGTCATCGACATACACAACTTCCAGTTGATGGCTTCCTGCGTTGGGAAATGTATTGTGAGGCGAGCGCTACTAGGAAATTTACGTATATAGATACTTACAGTCGAACGGGCCCAAAATGCATATCTTGCATGAAAATAGCCCTGATGTTTGTCAAACGTATAAAAGGTACCAAAATATACATGGACAAACATTACAGCACATTCTACTTAAGTTGAATCTCTATAAACAAAGGTTCTAGTTGGTGGCTTTCTCTATGGAATAATGTTTTCAGAAGCGCACCCACGCAAGACATTATCATACCAACACACGTCCTGATAAACATACCCCAAATACATCTTTTGCAACAAAATGAGCCCTAATATTTGTCAACGTATATAAGGCATTAAAATATATGTTGCCTAACATCACAACACATTCTTCTTCGGTTGAATCTCTTCATACACCGGTTGTTGTTAATGGCTTTCTGCACGGGGAAGTTTATTTTGGGTCGCGTCCACGCATTTGTTTATCACACACACACATATATATATACTAGTATAAATACTGGTGAATAAATCACGATTAAATCTCTCCATACACAGGTTCTAGTTGATGGCTTTATGCATGGGGGCGCATACACGTATGACATGATCTCATTTACACACATACTGGTGAACAGACCCTAATTACATATCATGCATGAAAATGACCCCTGATGTTTGCCAACGTATACAACTCGCCAAAAATATACGTTCACAAACATCACAGGACATTCTACTTCAGTTCAATCTCTCCCTCCATACACAGGTTCTAGTTGATGGCTTTCTCCCCGAGGGAAATGCATTGTAGTGCGTGTACACGTATGAAATGATAACATATACACACATACATGTACTTATGAACAGACCCTAAATACGTAGCATGCGTGAAAATGACCCTTGATGTTTGTCAACGTATAAAACGCACCAAAAATATACGTTGACAAACATCACAGGACATTCACTTCAGTTCAATCTCTCAATGCACAGGTTCTAGATTACGGCTTTCTCCTCGAGGGAAATGCATTGTAGGGCGCGTACACGTTTGAAATGATCACATATACATACATACTAATGAACAGACCCTCAGTACATAGCATGCGTGAAAATGACCCCTGATGTTTGTCAACGTATAAAATTCACCAACAATATACGTTGACAAACATCGCATGACATTCTACTTCACCCTACACAGATTCTAGTTGATGGCTTTCTTCATGGGGGGAAATAAATTATGAGCCAAATACACGTATGAATGTACCACATATACATACTTATGAACAGACCCTAAATACATAGCATGCTTGAAAATGACCCCTGATGTTTATCAACGTATACAACTCACCAAAAATATACGTTGACAAACATCACAGGACATTCTACTTCAGTTCAATCTCTCCATACACTGATTATTTTAGGATGCCGACTTAACAATGTGCTTAAAGGGGAAGGTTGACATTTTACAACAATTGGGACTGGACAATGTGAACGCAATAAAACTCGACCCTTACACTCTGTGCTAGGGCGAGTGTGTAAAACAAAGATAGATTTACTGTTAACTGATTTATTAATAGTGGAATAAGATTGGCCGTTGGGGTATAGCAATAACTGTGGACGGCGTGGTGGACAACACACTGAGTACTACAATTCTGATCGGGTCCATTCCGATAATTACAATATTAACCTCCAATCCATATCGGGTCCATTCCGATAATTACAATATAAACCTCCAATCCATCCTCATTGTTGACATGCCATGCAAGGCAGCCCCCACCAATTCAAAGCTTCCCCCATCGACACCCGAGGCCCCGTTCCTGTTTAATGCAGAGTCCAGGCACCGAGGTCGGATGGAGGAGTGCCGAAGAAAAGTAAACAATTTTAAGTTTAAATATCCCAAAAATCTTGGATCACCACGCCGTCCACTCACTGGCCGCAAGAATACCGCCAATACCGCCAACGACGATAAAATAAAAAATAATAAAATAATTCAATATCAAAATATGATGAAAGTTTCTGTAGTCAATCAATATGAAGGTTCACTCTGAATACTTCTTACACACACACACACACATGTTGATAAACAGCTTGTTCAGGGTACTTCCAAGGCTGTGATGGGTCTGTCTTCTCTTATTCGAAGCTGTTAACCAAGCTCGTTCACTACATCATTGACTTTGTTTGGTGCTATTCTCAAATACCAATGGCATTATTCCCCAGGAGCTGTAAGTAGAAATCTAGAGCAGGATCAGTAGTTCCAAATAATCAAAAATTGGGTCGGGTTGGGTGGGTAATTTTTTAATTCCGTTAACGGTCTTGCTTCGATAAATAGCGGAAGAAGAAGGCCGAAAAGTTGCGGTGACTGATTAAGTCAGAGTAATCCAAATGCCAACCTCATCTCGGTGATAAGGCGCTCATTCAGTGAGAATAGCAACAAGCATCTAGAAAACAAGATGCGGATGTAAACAACCAACTACATAAACGGTATAACATGAGTTAAGCAAATAGTCCCCGGCATGCATTTAATTCATGCCGGATCATACCTATCTGTCAGCCCCAAAACAAATAGGATTATGGCCATAGCCGTAATCCCGATTATTTTAGGATGCCGACTTAACAATGTGCTTAAGGGGGAAGGTTGACATTTTACAACAATTGGGACTGGACAATGTGAACGCAATAAAACTCGACCCTTACACTCTGTGCTAGGGCGAGTGTGTAAAACAAAGATAGATTTACTGTTAACTGATTTATTAATAGTGGAATAAGATTGGCCGTTGGGGTATAGCAATAACTGTGGACGGCGTGGTGGACAACACACTGAGTACTACAATTCTGATCGGGTCCATTCCGATAATTACAATATTAACCTCCAATCCATATCGGGTCCATTCCGATAATTACAATATAAACCTCCAATCCATCCTTAGTTTACTTTTAAAATCCAAAGGGCCTAAAAGCGGGGTCCACGAGAGATGCGCTACTACAAGACATCCATTGCTTGTTCTGGACAACCCTCTCCCCTAAAATCTAATGACATAAATTTGGAATGGCATATGCTTGATAACAGGGGGAGGCCACCTCACAAGGTTTCCGTCATTGTTGACATGCCATGCAAGGCAGCCCCCACCAATTCAAAGCTTCCCCCATCGACACCCGAGGCCCCGTTCCTGTTTAATGCAGAGTCCAGGCACCGAGGTCGGATGGAGGAGTGCCGAAGAAAAGTAAACAATTTTAAGTTTAAATATCCCAAAAATCTTGGATCACCACGCCGTCCACTCACTGGCCGCAAGAATACCGCCACAGCAAATTTGGAACAAATTTGTCCCCCATTCTGAGGCCTACTGGTTTGCATCATATGATAGTTTGTTAGGATTTTCCAGAAATGTTTTTATGGATTCCGACAATGTATTGAGAAAAAGGTCGTTGCCTACAGGGGAAAGATGCACCCCGTCATTGGAAAACAACCCTTTTGTTGCAGTGTCTATTTCATGAATAATTGCCCGACCTTTTTTAAGCTCACGGGCCACTTGGCGCCCTGCCCTGTTAATGCGCTTCCTTTTGCCATTTATCTTCGCCAGGTTATCCTGTGTGGATTCTATTCCCCTCCATGACAACCTGGGCAAGATATCGGACCAGACAATCAGGGCAGATGGAAAAACGGATGAAATGTAGCACAAATCACGTTTAATAACTTTAATAAGTTTTCCTTGCTTCACTGAAACTAAATCGTTCCCACCAAGGTGAATAACAATCATAGCTGGCGGTGGATTAAATAGCATTGTTAGTTGCACTTGACCATGTAGTTTATCCCACTTCATTCCCCCTTTTCCCAGCCAGTGCACGTTCCCGCTATCGATTCCCAGGTTCTGGGTCTTCCGAAACACTGCCCTGTCAGCTACCCTAGCAATCAGGGAATCCCCAATTATCCACACACCTGCAAGTAGACTTAAGCGCAGTCTCAGCAAACAGCCCAGTGAACAGAATGAGGCAATCAAAGTCTAAATAAGGCGGATGTACCTTTCAAAGGCATTGGATTGCCACCTACCCATTCTCTTAATCGCCTCATTCGGAACACCCTGGGCTGCAAGTACTGACGCCCTACCAATGCGGAAAGAGTGTGATGTATATTTAAAAGTGGGCAAACCCAATAAGTGGATTGCTTTGGCTAGCACGCCGCTGAATTGCGAGCATGTTAAAGGTGAGCCATTTTCATGACAAAAAAGAATGCTTGAACAAACAGGACGGCTATTTAAATACTTCTTCATGGCCGAGACACAGCAAAAAGTTGGGTCATTAGTAGCAGGTATTCTTAGAGTGGTGGGTGTACCACGTTGACATGTTTTAGAATACCGAATAGTAATTAGGAGAGATGTTGAGCCACTCTCAATATGAATGTCAGAAAATGCGAGAGGCCTATGAGCTTGTAGCGGACTGGTGTATGTTAGCTCACTTACCCTTGATAAACCGAAATAAGCAGTCAAGTAGGCTGCGTTAAAAAGGCGGGTTTCATGCATGGAATAACATATGTTCGGGAGTATGTTGATTATCTTCCGAAGGATGGAGTCCGTAATAGGGGACCTTACATCGGAAGTTTTTCTGGCTCTTTTAGATCCCTCTATCATTTTCTTGACTATAAAAACCGATGTAGGATCTGGCTGGTTCCTGATTTTGTGGTAAAAACTTATACCTGATACATATGTAGAAATGGTGGATGGGGAGTAACCAAGCTGAAAACAGCAGGAAATAAATAATGTAATATGACCTATAGGGGCTGGGTAAAGGTTTGGCAGACTGTATTGATTGTGGAAAGATGTGAAAGCCGCCAATGCATTCTTGTAGGCATTTTGAGAGTTTGGTGCAATACTCATTGATACCAGGTTTTGCGATGCTCTTACAAGATGTTCCACAGGTGGACAGGGACAGGCGTCGAATCTAAATCGGCTTCGGGGGCAAGCTGGCGGAATTTCTGAAATTGAAAACGGCTCAGTGCATCAGCGATTTTATTAGATGCACCACTTACATGTACCGCGCTAAATACAATATTCATGTTTAGGCACAATAGGGTGAAAACCCTTAAAAGAGTCATAACCCGTTTAGATTTTGATGTCATTGAATTAACAATGTGAACGACTGCCATGTTATCACATCGGAAATTTATTTTTTTGTTACAAAGATGTTCACCCCAGATATGCAAGGATACCAAGATTGGGAAGAATTCTAAAACAGTAATGTCATCTGTAATTCCTGTTTCAACCCAGGCCTGAGGCCACTGTCCAAATGCCCACTTACCGCCAAAGTATGCCCCGAAACCCAAAGTGCAGCCCCCCGCACTGTCTGTGAAAAGCTGGATATCTTCATTAGACACCCAGTACCTTTCATAGAATACAGATACCCCGTTAAAGGTTTTAAAGAACTGCAGCCACAGTTGAAGATCTTCTCTCATGTCGGCAGTAATACGGAGATGATGGTGGGCTTTGGTAAGACCACAGATAGAATCAATTAACCTCCTGCAGAAAGGGCGCCCTGGGAGGATTGCACGGCAGGCAAAGTTTAATGAACCAATAAGTGACTGCATTTGTTTCAAGGTGCATTTTTCGCATGCTATGATGGCCTCAATTTTAGAAACTATATCAGCAATCTTGGCAAGTGGGATGCGTATCACCATATCAATGGTGTCTATATCAAGACCAAGAAAACACAAATGTGTCGTAGGACCCTCTGTCTTTTCCTGAGCGACTGGTACCCCCAGGGATTCCATTCTTTCGTGAAAGACAGACATTATTGCTGCACAATGATTGGTGCCTTTCCTTCCACCAAACAAAAAATCATCAAGGTAATGTAAAAGACTACCAACTGTTGCGTGCCTTGCCACGCAAAACTCAAGAAAAGAGGCAAAGAGCTCCCATGTTTGACATGCTAGGCTACAGCCGAAAGGCATGGCTTTGTCGAAATAAAACTTCCCTTCAAACATAAATCCTAACTGATCGAAATCTAAAATTGACACTGGCAGGAGCCTGAAAGCTGCCCTAATATCTGATTTGCCCAAAAGGCAGCCTTGACCTAGATCATGCACCATATTTACTGCTTCATCAAATCTTGTATATTGGACAGAACACAGCTTAGGGTCTATGAAATCGTTTAGAGAAGACCCAGCAGGGTAGGATAAATGATGAATTAATCTGAACTCCCCCGGTTCATGTTTTGGTACTAAACCCAAAGGAGAAATTCTTAGTGTTGGTATGGGGCGATTATCAAATGGGCCAGCCACCCTACCCGCATTAATTTCCGACGTTATTTTTCTTCGAACTATTTCTGGTTGATCTCTGGCCGATTTCAAGTTTTTTGAATCGGTTGGGGTGCGTGGTCCCGAGTAATACAAAGGGAAACCATATTTAAAGCCATTTATGATGGCAGCCGCTTTTGAAGAATCATAGTGGATAAGCTCCCTTTCCAGGTTAAAAATATTTATTGGGGTGTTTGCAAGAGAAAAAAGGTTACCATTGCTGATCGAGGCAGTGTGCGAGGAAGAGGATTCAACATCAGCATGGCTTGCGACATTACTGGTTGCCACTCCTCGAGTTGCCCCCTCGACCCTGGGAGTGGTAACCCCTACCACCCCGAAATGAATGGCCCCCCCTACTAGGGTTCAATTTGAAACAATTACTTTTGCCATGGTTTGTTAGGCCACAGTGTGAGCAGGAATGGGGGAATTTACATTGCTTCCATGAACAAGTTCCCTTATTAAAGTCTATGCAGGACCCTTTACCCATAGTATGGGGCCCCCCGTTGGTTGTTGTTCATGTAATTGGTTGGTCATGATGCGCAGCCACAGATCATAGTTTAGTTTGTCCCATGGCTGAAGGTTGGCCGCTTGCCGGATTCGAAACTGCTCATCGTACGAGCGCCATGCAAAGGACTTGGAACGACTTGCTGCCTCCCTTATAATAACCATATATTGCAAAAGCTCCTGAACTTTGTCAGGATATTTTACTAGGTAAATGGACATAAAAATCACGAATGCGTCGGTCCATTTTTCCGAGCTCGTAATTTTCTCCGTAGGGGCCTTTGGACGCGACTCCATCTGGCCCCTCTCATTTATAACAATGTTGCCGTAACTGAAAATTTCGCTCAGTTCCACACTGCCTTTTAGTAGCAGCGCAAAATTAAAGAATTGGTTAGACCAAACTTTTTGTTTAAGGGCAAGTGGCACGTGGGCCGAAACCTCGTCAGATCCTAAATGGACGGGTGAGGGAGTGGAATCAAAAAAGGGTACGGAGTTAAATTGGTTCTCAGGCAGACCCGTATCAGTTCCTAAAGATTGTCTAAATACTGACTCAAAATCAACGAAATTAGTATTACTTATCAAGGGAACCTCACCTGATGCTGAAGCATCGTGGCTTGCAAGCGTCGCGGTTTCCACCGATACCGGATCATTCTGCCTTGTTCGTGTCCTCTTGGTAGGCTTCGTAGCCTGTTGAGTGCTTGCTCTTTTGGTATTTGGCATTGTCTTCAAACGATGACAGAAATTTACGTCGATAATTAAAGATATATAATTTTTTAATTCCGTTAACGGTCTTGCTTCGATAAATAGCGGAAGAAGAAGGCCGAAAAGTTGCGGTGACTGATTAAGTCAGAGTAATCCAAATGCCAACTTCATCTCGGTGATAAGGCGCTCATTCAGTGAGAATAGCAACACGCATCTAGAAAACAAGATGCGGATGTAAACAACCAACTACATAAACGGTATAACATGAGTTAAGCAAATAGTCCCCGGCATGCATTTAATTCATGCCGGATCATACCTATCTGTCAGCCCCAAAACAAATAGGATTATGGCCATAGCCGTAATCCCGATTATAGTTGATGGTTTTCTGCATGGGGGAAATGTATTGTACACGTATGAACTTATCACATATACATACATACTTATGAACAGACCCTAAATACATAGCATGCTTGAAAATGACCCCTGAAGTTTGTCAACGTATAAATCTCACCAAAAATAAACGTTGACAAACATCACATGACATTCTAATTATTTTCAATATTTCCATACACAGGTTCCATCTGATGGCTTTCTGCATGGGGGAAATGTACTGTAGGACGCGTAATCGTATGAAATTATCAAATATACACACATACTAATGAACAGACCCTAAATACATAGCATGCTTGCAAATGACCCCTGATGTTTGTCAACGTATAAAACTCACCAGAAATATACGTTGACAAACATCACAGGGCATTCTACTTCAGTTCAATCTCTCCATACACTGATTCTAGTTGATGGCTTTTTCCTCGAGGGAAATGCATTGTAGGGCGCGTACACGTATGAAATGATCACATATACATACATACTAATGAACAGACCCTAAATACATAGCATGCGTGAAAATGACCCCAAAACCAGGTCAGATTTCGAGGATGCACGTCGCTGCTCAAATATTTTTTTTAACAAACTAAAACAACCTCTAAACAAAACTGTGTAATGTCTTTAAATGTATACATCAGACCTGGTCAAAATACAAACAATAATCAAATCAAACAGTTTCAGTGCATTCTATACATATTTGCAATGAATTTAAACTATTTGTCATATATTCAATGCAGTTTCGTGAAGATATATACACTCATTTCTAGGCTAACACAGGTGTTTTTTTTATGGACTATTGGCTGTAGGGCAGCCTGCCCGCGGATGTTTTTGATATAGTTTGACCTTTATGCACAATTCCTATCAAATTCGATTAGGATCAGTCAAGTCGAAGATGATTAAATGAGCGCTTAAAAAGTTTAGCTCCCGCCCTAGCAATATAATCGCCTTTCTTATAATCAGATTTTAACCCTAACACAAATATGATCACCTGGGTAAAAATATGGAAACATCTACTAATGAAAGTATTATTGAATGGAGCTTGAAACCTTATAACAAAGGAGATCATTGTGAACAATTCTTCGTTTTCCACAATGTTTTTTAAAATGTGTCGTCTGCAGTTACGTCAAAAAGCGTCTGCATGTGGGAAAGGGTTTACAGGTAAGCACTATCGTATCGAATGGTTGTTTTATGTTTTACGTCGCTTTCAACAATTGTTCAGTTATATCGCGGCGATTTCTGGGTAAGTTACCAGTAAAACATTTATCCTGACACTAGCTAGTCAGTCAGTCGTAATGCTAACCCGCATTACGCAGCGTCAAAAAGGGCAACCATTAATAGCATTCTTAAGGTATAAAGTATAATCCGACCGAAGATCGAACCCACGACCTTCAGAACCGAGGCGGACGCTCTACCACTACACTTCCGAGGCGGATTGTCGTATCGAATTCGAGTCCAAAAAATCAATCCTCGTATCAGGGACGTAGATAATAAGGACTATTCATAACAAATAGTCCAATTTATTGCCCTAAAATTTCCACGATATCCGGATCGGATGTAAACAGAGTAATCTCCACGCACAAGTTTTTCTGACGGCTAATTGTCTAGTGATTTATACGCGCTAGTTATTCTAACGGCAAACCGTCCGTTCATCGCGCCTTTTCTGTGAACAAAGCGGTTACAGAGCACATTGCTGTAAAACAAAATTTAAATCGTTGCTAAAAATAAAACACGATGCCTCCACGCAAAAGAGGTAGGCCACAGCAAAAAACTGGACAGGCAGTTAAGCCTTACGATCGGCCAGCGACGGTTACGGATGAATTAGTTCAGCTGAGCACCGACGAGGCTGAAGCGGGTAACGTATTCCAGCAGCTATTGAATGCGGATGATGCTATAACTGTCAATTCTGATTTTTTTGTTGCGCCGTCAGTGGTTAGGTGCGCTGATGATGACATAGCGTTGCATGTTTCAGGGGAGATGTGTGCCAAAATATGGAAGGGAGAGTTCATCCATTTGGCACAGCTGCTTCGTAAGGAGCCATCATCGGGTCGGGGATCGAACTTGACGATCAATGAGTCGGGTCAAATCGAAGTGATGCCGAAAACCACTAGGCAGATATATAGTATTAAGGAATGGACTGATGCCTTCCTGATTTTTATGTATATTTATATTAAGAAATTTCCGAGCAAGGCTGGTGAATTGCTACAGTACATAGCCACGATCAGGGAGGCCGAGGGCAGAGGTGGTGCATCATCAGGTTGGAAGACCTATGATGAGAATTTTCGGATGCGCCAGGCTGTAGCACCGATGCCCTGGGGAAAAATCCATTCTGATCTCTGGTTGAAAACTGTGGCTTGCATGTCACAACCTTCAGTTATGGCTGTGAAAAACACCACAGTATCATCTCAAAATACATTGGGCCGGCCAAAAAATGTTTGCTATGATTTTAACTCGCCAAGAGGATGCAGATTTGCCAACTGTAAATATGCACACAAGTGCTTAATTTGCAAAGGCGATCACAATCAGAGTAAGTGTAATAATCAAAGAATGCTGCCCTTTCGTAAACAATAACTTGAGTAAGAAACATATTGTCGACTCTGGGCTTGGCTATACACCCATAAAGCTTTCTGTTCTACAAAACAAACTGAATGGTTATGATGCCAAATTAACATGTTATCTTGTTGATGGCTTTAAAAGTGGGTTTTCCTTATGTTATGAAGGTCCTCGTCAGTCACAGTCATGCCATAACTTGAAATCTGCCCTGCAAAATCCTGATGTGGTTTTGAAGAAAATTAGAAAAGAAATGGCAGCCGGCAGGGTGGCTGGTCCGTTTTCGGTAGCCCCTTTCGACAATTTTAAAGTTTCACCAATTGGTTTAGTTCCAAAAAAGGAGCCAGGTGAATTTAGATTAATCCACCATCTCTCGTACCCACCTGGGGAATCTGTGAATGATCATATTGACCCCAATCTTTGCTCAGTACAGTATACTAAATTTGATGATGCAGTGAAGATGATTCATAAATTAGGTCAGGGCGCATTGCTAGGTAAAGCCGATATACGGTCTGCATTTCGATTAATCCCCCTGTCACCAAAAGACTTCCCTCTGTTGGGTTTTACACATAATGGTCTTTATTTCTTTGACAAAATGCTACCTTTTGGAGCCAGCATTTCTTGTGCTATTTTTGAAAAATTTGCAACAAGCTTACAGTGGATCGTACGCAAGAACTGTCATGAAGGTGAGCTCGATCATTACCTAGATGACTTTATTTTCGGGGGGAATGCAAACTCTGAGGATTGCTGGAAGTTAATGGTTTCCTTTTTTGAATGTTGTCAGAGCCTCGGAGTACCCGTTGCAGAGGAAAAGACAGTTTGGCCATCAACAATGTTGGTATTTTTGGGTCTTGAGTTAGATTCTATCCTTATGCAAGTTCGTATTCCAGACGAAAAGATTTATCAGCTCATGCAATACATAGAAGATGTTTTGGCCCATAAAAATTCAGTTACACTGAAAGAAATGCAATCTTTGATAGGATCCCTAAATTTTATTTGTCGAGCAATCAGGCCTGGAAGGCCTTTTTGTAGAAGGTTGATTGACTCCACATGCGGGGTATCAAAATCATTTCATCACATTAGGATCAAAACCGGCATGCGGCAAGATCTTCTGATGTGGCTGACATTCCTGAAGTCCTTTAATGGAATTTCCATGTTTAACGAGGCATTTTGGACATTTAATAGTGATGTTTGTTTATACACAGATAGCTCTGCAGCAGCGGGTCACGGTTTTGGTGCTATTTTTGGTAACCAATGGTCTATAGGGATATGGCCAATACATTGGCATGAATCTGGTCTCACCAAAGACATAACTATATTGGAGTTTTTTCCCTTACTTGTGGCTATTCATATTTGGGGCACCGATTTGAGGAACAAAAAGGTCCTTTTCCGATGTGATAATCAAGCTGTGGTCAATATTGTAAATAGACAGACTTCCAAGTCAGACAAGGTCATGGTTTTAGTCAGAGCATTTACACTACACTGCCTTAGATTGAATATTGTATTCAAAGCAGAATATTTACCAGGTAAAATGAATTGTGTTACAGATAGTTTGTCTCGTTTACAGTTGGACCGATTTCGTCGTCTGGCTCCACAAGCCGAACAGGAGCCAAAGGCTGTCCCCCGAAATCTTTGGAACATCTTCAAAGAGGAGCTGCTAAATTAATAAGGGCCAGTCTCTCCAATAATACCCAGCTTGTGTATAGAAATGCATTGAAATTATTCAAAAAATTTAGGTTTCAGCATAGCCTACATAATTCTTGGCCAGTTCCACTGACCCATATAGAATACTTTGTTGCCTTTTTGTATGAACAAAGGTATTCCCCAAAGTCTGCATCAACCTATCTTTCAGCGATTAGTTATGCACATAAAGTGAATAACTTGCCAAATCAAACCACCCAATATCGTTGTCAGAAGCTTTTAGAAGGCTATCGTCGTTCCAACCCATCCACTGACCACCGTTTGCCAATTTTATATGGTACTTTAGTAAAGATATGGCATGAGCTGTCGAATGTTTGTTTCTCTGATTTCGAGGCCCACATGTTTAGGGCAGCATACACATTAGCATTTTTTGGGCTCTTTAGGGTTAGTGAAATTGTATGGACATCTGCCATCGAACCTGACCGACAGCTACAAATGTCTGACATTTACTTTGGTCAGAGCCCTGCAAAAGTCATGCGCATCCAATTGAAGAAATCAAAAACAAATCAAGCTGGCATGGCAGAAATGGTTAAGATTCACCCAATAAAATCAGTGGTTTGCCCAGTTAAGGCCATGTCCCAATATTTAAATGTTAGACCATCTATCTCCGGACATTTATTTTGTCATGTGGATGGGTCTCCACTGACAAGGTATCAATTTAGCGCTGTCCTCACAAAAACTCTTCATGCTTTACATATGGATACCACCCATTATAAAACGCACTCTTTTCGAATAGGCGCGGCAACCTGGCTTGCTAAACAGGGCACATCCCATGACACAATAAAGAAATTAGGTAGATGGTCCTCCAATTCCTTTTTACGTTATATTCGTCTTTAATTTTATAAATTGTCATGTTTTGGAAATTAACATTTAACACATGGGAGCATTTGCTTATGGCTCTTTAAAGTGTTATTTCAGACATATGGGTTATTGGCGATTCCTACATTCACTGGTTGGAGAAACGGTCACAATTTCGAGGCTTAGCAGACAATCTCGGCTACAGAGTTGTTAAAAAGATCAAGTGGATAGGCAAGAGGGGAATGCATTGGTATCAATTTAACTCTACAATGCAGTATACATGCCTGCATAATAAACCTCCAAAGTTTTTATTTTTGCATCTAGGTTCGAACGATTTAACCTCTATAAAAGGTTGTGCTCTGGAACACTCTATGAGAGAAGATATTCGCTCTTGGATGGAAAAACTTCCCATGACACAATTTATATTTTCGGAGTTATTACCAAGGATAAATTGGGGGGCACCACAATTTCCAGATTATAAAATTGAAAGGAAAAGGAAACATTTAAACAATTGCCTCCGTCGCTTTATGACTCATAATGGTGGCCAGTACATC
>JASEVX010000001.1:51470851-51722009 GCA_031761405.1 Serripes groenlandicus
TTTTGTGAATTATTCTATAAAAAAAAAAGCATAACTGTTTTTGGGTTTACGAGATTCAATGCTTTCAAATTAATTGCCTCTTATTTCTAGGAAAATAAGTAAAATTGTGACCAACGGGGCTTCCTAATTATCGACAGTCTTTTAGAAAACACATTATTCCCAAGAATGTTGATGTCGATTTCATTTGAATCCTTGTCCATATACAGACGCCTTCTACAGCATACTATTTTTGAATACATTGTGCCGAAAGGAGAAATTGCTTATAACGATGTATTTTAGCCAGATGCTTTCGAAGTCGTCTGCTCAGATATGTTGTATGTGGGGCAGGGTTCACAGATGTGGTATACATGTACCTAACAGAGGTTTTGGAGTTCATTTTCAAGTTGTATATTTGATGAATATCTTTCTTTCCTTTCAAGCAGTAAATATGTAATTATTTAAATAGAAATGCTGCTGTGGGACAATTCCCAAAATGCCGTCAAATCCGTATGCGGAAGTGAAATGTCTTCTCGATCCGAGAAATGATTGGGCTGCTAGCTATGTGTCCAAATTCTGACACGAAGTAGTGCTTCGTGAAACAGAAAATCCACAGGAGGCGAAAAGTGTCTATCCGGGTAGGCCTGTGTGGCATGCTTAGGCTGATCCGGGTCGATACTTTACGCAGAGTTCACAATGTTGATTTTCTCACGAGACGGCCTACACATTGATTATTGCAAAGCTACGCCCCTGTAATTTATACCCAAAATCAACGAACAAAAATACAGAAACATACGACGGAATGAGAAAGGCGAATATTGACAAATATATTGTATGCCCTCCCCCAGGACTGTGTATACGGACCGGCAGTTATTTCGATTCTTTTCCAATGTCCCGATGAGTTTGACATAATTCCCGAGCGTCGACTGTAAATGAATCCAGTATCCCTGTGTCGATATAACAGTGAAGTATATGTATAGAGATCTACTTTCACCAATTACACACATAAGCTGAACATCATCTCTCAACAAATTCCCATAAGAACACAAACTAATCTAATCAAAATACCATTTTAAGAGTTTTCTTTAGAACTGTGTTGCCTTTTTGGTAGTCGTTCTAGTTTTTCTAGACACATTAAAGGCATATGCCTGGCACTAGAACTGCAATATTAGGTTGTTCGTGATTTTATTTCATTTGGAAAAGGTCTAAAATATCAAATTATCAAAGACTACAAAGGCAATCGGATCTTTTACATGTTTGCGCTTTCCTCTCTCTCAGCTTAGTATCTTAATATAGTAAATATAGGAGAATATTTATTATTAAGTCAATAAAACAACAACAAAAAAACACCCAGAAAAAATCCCACGGTCGTTCCTAGTGCAAGTGATTCATAGACGACCACCGATGTTCGCCTTAATCATTTTATAAACGAGAATTTAAACTTTTCTTATCGTATGTGTAACCGTCTATAGACAACGTTAACGAAAACATAGATCAACATCAATCTAGGCATCTTAGCATACATTTCGCTTTGTATGTATGACGTCTTAAAACCAGTTACCATTCATGCAGAATGAAGGGATTCATTCCCTATCCGTTGCTACCTATACCGTGTAAATATTCAGGGGCGTAGCTTTGCAATAATCAATGTGTAGGCCGTCTCGTGAGAAAATCAACATTGTGGACTCTGCGTAAAGTATCGACCCGGATCAGCCTAAGCATACCACATAGGCCTACCCGGATAGACACTTTTCGCCTCCTGTGGATTTTCTGTTTCAGGAATAACTACTCTATGCATCTATCCCCCTACGACGGAATATGACGGCCGGATCAGTCTGCGCGGACAGCGCAGGCTGATCTGGTCGATACATTACGCAGATGTCTATCGCCGCCGCTGCATTTTGGGGCATTTTGAGAACAAATGTGTAGGCACGTGCCTACAGTTCCTAAAGGGAGCTACGCCCCTGATATTACATAATTAATAAATCACAAGTACCTTCAATGTTTAACTGATCACATCATCGGCGTGTTTTCCGATACCCTTGGGGCATTCGCAACAACATTTGTTTGAAAAGAACTGTTTTAAATAAAGCGGGAAAAGCTCGAAACATGCAGTTTGTCCATCCCTGAAACGTTAGCTACATAATAAAGTTTTATTCTCAATGTTCTCGGTGTTTAAATGGTTGTCTTTTATGTAATCAGAGCAGACGACCCTTAACATATCATTTCAGGTCAATCGTTATATGTAAACCTCATCTTAACCCTTCCCCATCATACAACAACTCGTTAGTTACTTCTAACTTGCAACTTCATTACTTCTAACTTCATTACTTCTAACTTCATTACTTCTAACTTCATTACTTCTAACTTCATTACTTCTAACTTCATTACTTCTAACTTCATTACTTCTAACTTCATTACTTCTAACTTCATTACTTCTAACTCTATCACTTCTAACGTCCAACTTCCTTACTTCTAACTTCTAACTATTTCCAACTTCATTACTTCTGACTTCCATACTTCTAAACTAATGTTCTAATGCACGAAGCACGTGGGTGGAAGTTAAATGTAATGAAGTTAGAAGTGATGAAGTTAGAAATGTTGAAGTTAGAAGTGATGAAGTAAGAAATGTTGAAGTTAGAAGTATGGAAGTCAGAAGTCAGAAGTATTGAAGTAAGAAGTCCCTCCAAGGCTTCCATAGCAAACAGATGACTCAGAAAAACATCTCGGTAAAATATCGAAATATATGAGGATATACTAAATGGACATAGTTGAGAACCTTGCAGCAAAAGGAAGATTTTCTCATTAAGAGCAGTCTCTCCTTTTGTCACAATGTTTTCAAAAGTCGTCTGATTCAGATGCGTCGAAATGCGTTTGTAAGTAGGACATTATTAAAGTGGACTGGTCCACGAATAGTGTATATACAAAGGGTGTACTTTACGAGATACAAAGTGCGGAAGCTTCCAAAGTAATTGATTCTCATTTCCGAGAAAATACGCAAGGCTGGAATCAACGGGGCTTCCTAATTATTCTTCATTACCCCTGGTAGCATAAATATTTCCACGCCAGTGGTATCCGGTTTGTTTAAACGGAGTAAGCAAAATTTGCAAAATGTAACTAACAACGGGGAACCATCTTATTCACGTTTTAAAGTTGCGTAATCAAATTAACCATGTTCTTGACGTGTTTATTGTATTTTTTCCTCGTAAAAAGCTGAGTTTCTCTCCTGGCCGAGACTCGGAATGCTTTCACATGAGTCGTCCCACGAGTAAACTAACATCATGGTCTCTACGTAATGTATCGACCCAGATCAGCCTAATCAGGCTAATCCGGCCCGACACATTCCGTTTCAGTGGTATAGAGTAATGATTCATGAAACAGAAAATCCACAGCAGGCGAAAAATGTATGTCCGGGTTAGCCTGCGCGGCATGCTTAGGCTAATCCGGGTCGATACTTTACGCAGAGTCCACAATGTTGGTTTTCTCGCGGGACGGCTCAAATGTGTATATAGACAAATTTTGACAAATCGATTCGTTCATATATAATGTCATCCTCGGTACCCATGCTATTCATACAATATCATATATTTTATGAATAGCCTGGGTATCGAAAATGATCTAATGTAAATGTCCTTTAGTTTAGAGCTAGATCGGTCCATGTACATGTAAAGTCTAATTTGAGTATTTAGTTCGTGAAGTAACATGTAATCTTATATATCGGGTGGTGAATTGCTTTGCGATTTATTTCTCAAAATGTATTTCACGTATACAAAATATGTAAATACAAGCAGTATAATTATTTGATTTGAAGCAACAATATTACAAGTAATTACATGTATATTTGACTTCCGTTTTAAAAATTCTGTAAAAAATGAAGAAAAGTAATTCTTGCATGAAACGAATATTAATTTGCACGTATAGGCTGTGCTCCATATTGGATTATAATATACGAGCCGTCCCGCAAGAAAACCAACATAATGGCCTCTGCGTAATGTATCGACCCTGATCAGCCTACGCAGTCCGCGCAGGCTAACCCGGGCCGGCACAGTCCGTCTCATGGGGATAGAGGTAAAGAGTAATGATTCCTAAAACAGAAAATCCACACGAGGCGAAAAGTGTCTATCCAGGTTAGCCTGCGCGGCATGCTTAGGCTGATCTGGTTCAATACTTTATGCAGAGTCTACAATGTTGGTTTTCTCGCAGGACGGCTCATATATAGATCTATCTGAGCAACCATTTATTCTAATCCCAATGCATGCTGTTTGTCAAATGCTTTCCTGAAACCTAATGTGACAAACTGACGAACAGAACAGAGCATGATCAAATTGCGTTTTGGATAAACAATAGCCGTAATTGTCATCAGTTTGATTTCATAGAGCATGGTTCAAAATATAACATAGACAAGTCAGGTCATTCAGACGTTATATAACATAAATATAACATAGACAAGTCAGGTCAAGTCAGGTCATTCAGACGTTATATCCAGCAACATCAAATGAGCCGTCCCACGAGAAAACTGTTTCAGGAATTATAACTATATACCTCTACCCCCATAAGACGGAATGTGTCTGCGCGGATTAGCCTGTGTGGACTGCGCATGCTGATTTGTGTCGATACATTACGCAGAGTCCATTATGTTGGTTTTCTCGTGAAACGACTCGAATATACAGGAACGTGAAATAATTGGGACTACGTGTCTAGATTGTTAACTGAAATTGCTTCAAACGTTGAAATGCGTATGTGCGATCGGCGAAATTTCTAGCGAGACTGTGCGTATATACAGATTCACCTGAGTCATCTGTTATATAAACAAAAACAGTTTTGAATAAAATTCACTTATTTGCGTCCGATTAGGCTCTCATGTATTATATATATTCATTAACTATGAACGTTTTCTTGTTTAAGAATTTTATACCACTCACCTTTATTGAATATATCCGATATTAGAACACGAGTCGAGTCTGACAATTGTCTTAAAAAGTGGCATTTCACTCAGAGACAAAATACATACCAAATAATCCAATTACGCATTACATTTAAAAGCAAACATTTCACGTCAAGTCTTAAAAACGATAATGAATGTAATAGTGCCACATGCGCGCGTATTTCAATACATCAACACGTTCATTAAACTTTTATAAGAACCTGGAGAGTAGAGATAGGCGAACAAACTCTTACCTCTACGGAATGACATCAATTGAACTGTTATCCCTCACCGACACGCAGACGTATTAAGTCGCATCTGCAGCAGACGAATTCTGGAAACAGTGTGTCTATGGGGAGGAAAATGCACATGAATAGCAATTTCACATATTCCCACAATGTTTTTTTAATTTCTAAGTAATGATGAGATCTGTACGAAGATGGTTTTACAGTCGTCTCCTGTGTATAAGGGGTAAAACGACCTTGTTAACCCTTTCCCTCATACGACAATTCTGCAGCAGACGACTTTGAACGTATTTTGTCAAAAAATAGAAAATCTCCATAATTGAATGGATAACCTATGACAAAAAGTGGAAAACATTGTGGCAAAAGGAGAAATTGCACGTTTT
The DNA here is from genome assembly GCA_031761405.1 of Serripes groenlandicus. NCBI lineage: Eukaryota > Metazoa > Mollusca > Bivalvia > Cardiida > Cardiidae > Serripes > Serripes groenlandicus. The sequence continues at coordinate 51,476,380 of JASEVX010000001.1, forward strand.
GTGCAATTTCTTCTTTTGTCACTATGTTTTCAAAAGGCCGTCTGCTGCAGAGTTGTCAGAAAGCGCGTCTATATGAGGGAAAGAGTTAATTAAACGATATATTACGCTTAATCTTCAAATAAAAAAAAATAAAATTATGTATCATTTTCGCGAATAAAACCGAAATCATTATTTTGAAGTGTTGGTGTTTTGTTCGTAAGAAGTATTTACTACTTTTCTCAGATGTTTTGAAATAATTAAAAACACAGGCATTTTCCGATTTCAATCAAAAGGGTTGAAGACATGCAATGAAAATTGAAACCGTAGTTTAAGTGGCAGAAGTATTTACAATACGAAATCAAATCAAATTTGTTGTAGTCAAACCTCATCGTGTTCAAATATTAGTGTTTGCGATTTAATTTTCCAAGGGTGTCTCAATATTTGCGTTACCCTTTTGGCTGTGATGTGTAATTATTACCGATAAAAATACAATCATATGGATCATTTAAAACAGTTGTGCTTTATATGTTTGCTTTCGCGCAATCTGATCATGATCTTCGCCGTGCAGTCATCCTTGAAGCCTCTGAGGCAGGGTAATGACCAAACAAACTGAATATGCCGGTTGGTCTGAATGTATGAGTCCGTCCATGGACAAAGCACAGGTTGACATTTCTTAAAAGTGTATCTTCAGATCAGACTGTAAATCTATTCCGTTCAACACAATCAAGTTTACATATATTTGAACAGTGTAGACAACGCTCCCCGATGTACTACAGAAATGGCATGACTTGTTTATACAACTCCGTCATTCAGAACACCATTAGCAAACTACATCTTGTTTGTGGTTAGATGTAGGGTATCGAAATCACAACGCCGTGTGAATTGTTACGTGACTGAAAGGAAAGTTAAAGTCAATATGAGCCGTTCCGTGAACAAAACCGACATTGTGGATTCTCCGTAAAAGTATCGACCCGGATCAGCCTTAGCATGCCGCACAGGCTAACCCGGACAGACAATGTTCACCTCCTCTTGTTTTTCTGTTTCGGGAATCATTACTCTTTAACTCTATCCCCCTGAGACGGAATGTGTCGGCCCGGATTATTATGTGCGTACTGCGCAGGCTGATCCAGGTCGATACTTAACGCAAAGTCCAAAATGTTGTTTTTTTTCTTGTGTAATATACCAGTTCTACCGGTATTATTTATTCATCATGGTCCCTGTGTAATATACCCGTTCTAGCGGTATCATTCATTCATCATGGTCCCTGTGTAATATACCCGTTCTACCGGTATCATTCATTCATCATGGTCCCTGTGTAATATACCAGTTCTACCGGTAGTATTTATTCATCATGGTCCTTGTGTAATATACCAGTTATACCGGTATTATTTATTCATCATGGTCCCTGTGTAATATACCAGTTCTACCGGTATTATTTATTCATCATGGTCCTTGTGTAATATACTAGTTATACCGGTATTATTTATTCATCATGATCCCTGTGTAATATACCCGTTATACCGGTATCATTCATTCATCATGGTCCCTGTGTTATATACCCGTTCTACCAGTAGTATTTATTCATCATGGTCCCTGTGTAATATACCAGTTCTACCGGTATCATTCATTCATCATGGTCCCTGTGTAATATACCAGTTCTACCGGTATTATTTATTCATCATGGTCCTTGTGTAATATACCAGTTATACCGGTATTATTTATTCATCATGGTCCCTGTGTAATATACCCGTTCTACCGGTATCATTCAATTAGCATGGTCCTTGTGTAATATACTAGTTATACCGGTATTATTTATTCACCATGGTCCCTGTGTAATATACCCGTTCTACCGGTATCATTCATTCATCATGGTCCCTGTATAATATACCCGTTCTACCGGTATTATTTATTCATCATGGTCCTTGTGTAATATACCAGTTCTACCGGTATTATTTATTCATCATGGTCCCTGTGTAATTAACCAGTTCTACCGATATCATTAATTCTTCATGGTCCCTGAGTAATATACCAGTTATACCGGTATTATTTATTCATCATGGTCGTTGTGTAATATACCAGTTCTACCGGTATTATTTATTCATCATGGTCCCTGTGTAATATATTAGTTCTACCGGTATCATTTATTCTACCACGTATGCGTCAGTCGTGATGATTTTACCCGTTACACTGAGCGCCAAGTAGGGAAACACTTTCTTATTCCCTTTTCAGAAACCTTTGGTATGACCCGACCGGTGATCGAATCCTAGTCTTCCGCTTGCAGGACTTACTCTCTAACCACAATACCACGGAGACGGTGCAGTCGTGTTAGTTCATAAGAGTGACAACTATTGAATCGGTCAAACAGTGTTGACGTATGACTTACCTCAGCACATCTACTTCTCGAATCGTATCTTTTATCTTACTGACCGCAACAGAACCGGTTAAATCAGAAGAGTTGTTTGCGGTTTACTCGCCGTAATTTTAACAATCGATTGTCGCATTGATGTTGTCGATAGTCCGAGAGAATGTTTGCCGATCCGGAGTTTGAACTCACACTCTCTGGTTTCAGACCCCGCATCGCTTTCCGATTGAGCTACAGGGTATTGGCTGGTCACATCAGAAAGGACGCCGCTATTGCCTTTGGGATTCGAACATTATACCTTCCTCTCCTTAAGCTGTCGAGTTGACCACTACGTGAAGATTGGACTAGTTTTAAAAAGATACAGAAACTAGTTTGAGTAATTGTGATTATACTTTGCATGGACTGCTAATTAAAGTATATACTATATATCTAGACTAAGAAACCTAAATATCTTATATCTCCACAAGTGTGTTATATTTCGTTTATGCCTGTCAAGGCAAAGATTAAAGGTTGATGATTTTGATATCGATTTTCTTGACGAAGAGATAAAAACGAGTGTCAAAAATATCGTGCTTCTTACATGGCCTCAGAGAACCCTTAAAAGATTTAATTACGCTTCGGGAAGAATGATCCAATATAAGAGTTCAACCTTTAAATTTGATAATCTCTAATACCCCTATCTCACCATCGCAGGATCGCTCGCGGAGACTCGCGGTGTGAGAACCGCAGCGAACCGCAGGGGACCGTGTAGACACCGCCGACGCTGCGCCACCTTCCGCCACAAACCGTACGCACCGCGAGGCACCGCGAGAAGCTGCGAAATTAGCAAACATGTTCAATTTTTTCGCAGGTTTTCTGCGGAGCGCTTTGAACCGTACAGACACCGTGAACACCGTGTAGGCACCGTACGCTCCGTAGTGGCACCGTACGCTCCGTACTGACTCCGCAGCGATCCGTACTCATTTGCTCCTGCGTTGCTGGCGTTGGATACACGGTACCACTACGGTATCTACACGGTTGCAGTACGTTGAGTACGGAGCTACTGGCGGTGTGTGTACGGTGCCAGCGGAGCCACCACGGAGTATACGGTGCCAGGACGGAGTCTTCGGTGCCAACACGGTGTCCGCACGGTGTCAGTACGGAGTGTTCGTTGCCTGGCGGAATATAAAAGGCGGCCGCCTTGTTTGTCGCATCATTTCACATCAGACCATTGGCAGAACAACACCTCCTTGCAGCATCTCATTTCATAATATCACATCATCACAACTTCACCTCATATGAACTTTAACTTGCCTTGGAACTTTTACAGTGCAAGATGCCAAAAGGAAGAGGGAGAGGAGGAGCGAGAGGAAAGTCCAACAAGAGGAAGCCTTCTCCTCCTACATCTGATGAACATGAAGAAGCACCAGCCAGTCCTGCCTCCTCCGAGTTCCCCTGCGGAGTCCGCGGTGCCGAATCCGCCCCAACCCGCCGCTCCAACCGTATCGACAACGCGCTTCTCGTACGCACCGTATTCTTGCCGTACGCACCGTACTCTTGCCGTGGTTGCACCGCAGCGTTCCGCAGTAGCCGTACTGCCACCGCCCCAATCCGTACTTCCACCGCGACATTCCGTAGTCACACCGCCGCTTTCCGTAGTCACACCGCCCCTTCCGCAGTGACACCGTGGCTATGCGCAGCTATTGAGGAAATTCCAGTCAGTCCGCATCAAACCGCAGCGATCCGCCACACTCCGTAGTCACACCGCCACGCACCGTAGTGACTCCGTACACACACCGTGTAGACACCGTGAACAATTTGTTACGTCATGCAATGTCAACAAAACTGGCGGTGCACCGCGTCTGCTCATACCGCGAGACTCCGCGAGCGATCCTGCAATGGTGAGATAGGGGTATTAGAAGAATAGTTCCAGATCGTTTGCTGATTAACCCTCTCTGAACTGGATGACGGTGACGAAAATGAAGTTTTACACGTTTCTAAATGTTAACTTATTTTAACGCACGTGCAGTACGACAACCTTTGACAAGAGTAGTAAAAGAAATACGTGTAATGAGCAACATCTCCTTAACTCTTTCAGCGCCAAAGGCAATATTGCGGTTTTTGCAAACAATGCTGATTCAGGTGAGTCAGCTCGTAACGAGCTGTCTCACCTGAAATCAGCATTGTTTGCCGTTTAGTTATCAAAATAGTCAAAACTGTTATTACATGAGAAATGGAGACGCCCTATTTTAAGCATGGAAGAGTCTACTTTAAACAATTCGGTTCTGAAAGAGTTAAGTCGAATAATTACAGCTCTATTCAATAACTGAACGTTGCAGCAGGAAAACCATCCTTAGCTTAATTATAAGAGAGCAGCTTAATATGGTATCTGATTTAAATCTTTCAGCGCCACAGGCAATACTGAGGGTTTTGCAAACAATGCAGATTCAGGTGAGTCAGCTCGTAACGAGCTGTCTCACCTGAAATCAGCATTGTTTGCCTTTTAGTTACCAAAAGAGTCCAAAACTTTCAAAGATTGAGAAATGGACACACCCGATTTTGAACATGGAAGAGTTTACTTTAAACAATTCGGCGCTGAAAGAGTTAAACGGGGAATGTTTCAAGAACATTCTTGAAACTTTCTACGACTAACTGGCAAAAAGTGCAAAGTCAGATAAGTTTACGGGAATGTAAAGGTTGATTCGATCTAAACTTGACAAACAAGAGGGCCATGATGGCCCTGGATCGCTCATCTGATTTTTTCTTCACTTTAGCCATATAAGCCTCGCATCCTGGCGGCCATAGTTTCCGACCAATCAACCTTGCTCGAAGGAATCTAATAGTGGGTCACTTAAGAAACATTTCTACAAAATTATTTGAAAATCGGCCTCACACTTTTGGAGGAGAAGATTTTTTAAGTTTTCACTATTGCCATATCAGGCAAAATAGCCCTGCCCTCTGGCGGCCATGTTTTTCGACCAATCAAAATGGCTTAAAGGAATCTAATAGTGGGTCACTTAAGAAACATTTCTACAAAATTATTTGAAAATCGGCCTCACACTTTCGGAGGAGAAGATTTTTAAGTTTTTACTATAGCCATATAAGGCAAAATAGCCCCGCACCCTGGTAGCCATGTTTTTTTCACCAATCAACATGGCTTAAAGGAATCTCATAGAGGGTCATCCAAGGAACATTTCTACAAAATTATATGAAAATCTGCCACCCAGTTTGGGAGAAGAAGAATTTTGAAGTTTTTTTCACTTCGTTGCCATGGAAATGAGAGGATGCTTTCTGTGAAGTTTCATCCCAATTGACCCACTGGTTACTGAGGAGAAGAAGTTGACGCACGGCGGACGACGCACGTCGGACAAAAGGCGATCACAATAACTCACCTTGAGCAAAGCTCAGATGAGCTAAAAATGGGTTTAGGCTAACAAAGGGAAGAGTGCTCACAACGATGAATTTATCGATTACGTTGTTGTCCACAACTATTACCTTAAGAGAAAGCTCAAACAAAGCATGAATAACTTCCAGTGTCTGTTGATATCCCGAACAGTGAATTGGTATATATAGTCTGACCTAATTGTATTCAATAGCCTCGTGTGTCCTTATAAAATACCATGTAAATCCTTTCCGCATCTGAACATATGTTTTGGCGCATCTTGAGCATAAGGCGTTTGAAATCATTATGGCAAAACGAGAAATTGCTAATGAGGAGTAATATCTCCTTTTGCCACACTGTTTCTTATTTTATTCAATGAGTATACATTCATTTATAGAGATTAACTTAATTTGCCAACCGTGTTTTAAAAGTCGCCTGCTGCAGACTTGTTGTATGTGGGAAAGGATAACACTTTAACTGAGAACCGATCGGAAATGGGTATCAGTGTTGGTGCTTTCTCCGTTTACACATCTGATATATAACAAGGGATGTTATAGAAAGAATACAAGGACATGACGATAAATAACAAGAATTACGCGTTATTAAATGTCTCGCTGTCCCCTGCTTTGACTATCAATGCAAGTGTAAAAGACAAAAAGTAAAATAACAAAACTTTAACATTGAGCCAAACACAATTGTTTTTAAACAAGAAATTAAAAAAAAAAAAAAGATACAAAGTTAAAAAATTCAAGAAATAAAAAAAGAAAAAGAAATCGTCTAAACGCAAAATTAAAAATAAAAAAATATACAAATATGCAAAGATAAAAAATACAAGAAATTCAAACAAAAAAAAATTGACCAAAACGCAAAGTCTAAAAATACCAAGAAATTCAAAAAAAATAACAAAATACAAACGTTTAACCCCGAAACCTGTTTGATATGTTGAAGTTCTTTATTTATGAAATGTGTGTTCACAATTTGAAATTTATCCAACACAATATGCAGAAGCTATGTCCAATTCTCAAAATCCACCAAAAATCAAGTGTTTTACCCCCCAAAAAGGTCACACTCAGCATCCTCAGTGTGCAATGTGCAGCAGGGTATTAGATGTAACTATATTCCAAATATGAAAGCCCTAGGACCAGTACTAATTGAGAAAAATCAAAAAAAAAATCGAAACTTTAACGTTGATCTAAACGCAAAATTGAAAAATCCAAGAAATGACAAAAAATAAAATCCAAATGTTTGACCCAAAAATCCGTTTAATATGTTGAAGTACTTCATTTATGAAATATGTGTGCAAAATTTGAAATCAATTTAATAAAAAATGAGGAAGATATGACCAAATCTCAAAGTCAACCAAAAACCACCAAAATCATGTTTTTTACCCCAAAAAGTAGGTCACACTCAGTATCTTTAGCATACAATGTAAAGAAGAGTATTAGATGTAACTATATTCGAAAAATGAAAGCTCTAGTACCAGTACTTATTCAGAAAAGTTAAAAAAAAAACGTAACTTTAACGTTGAGCTAAACGCAAATGTTTGACGCCGCAGTCGCCGCCGCCGTCGCCGTCGCCAGAAAAGCAACACCTTAAGCTCGCTTTCGCAACTTCGTCGCAGCGAGACAAAAATGTGCCATGCCTAGCGACTCTTTCCACATCTGACTACATTTTAGACACTTAAGATATTCTGCTCTTTGATTGTATTCTAATGGTATTTTACGCCTTATTTATAATAGGCATCCGTTCCATGGGTAATCTATCTTTAGTGCTAGAAAGCTCATCCTGACACTAGCGCCAATCGCAACTCTATATCTTCAACCCGGAGTACCAAGGACTTAAGTTATAACTCCTACTGTTTAAGTATTTTGCATTGCGGGGGAACGGACCCTGGTCTCCCGCTCTCGAGGCAGACGCCCCTTACTACAAGACCAATGAGCTTGGCCTTGATATTAAATCCACTCAGACGATATTTGTATTTGGTCTTGATTTATAGTATAGATGCATTACAATAAATACGACTTAAAAACCTTCACAGGGAATGGATATTGTAATAACGGAAGAGAACCAAGAATAATTTGACAGCTGCTTTTAGTACGTCTGTATAATGGGGCAATAACATCGAAAGCAGTATATAAAATGAGAGTTATACCATGTTTTTATTGAGACAAAATCAACAAAATGCTATGATGCCATTTGCTTTGAGTGTGAAAATAACCAGGTCGAAAGATACTAATATATTAGTTCCGAGTTATCGACGTGTTTGCGTGTTCGCTGGGTTCATGCTTAATTCATGTATGTTTCCTCGGTTTCGAAATTAATTTATACCTAAAGAATTTATTGTGAAATGCAGGACAGGGTTAACACCATATCAAGAAAAGAGCTCAGCAGATCTTTGTATATTCACATGTGCGAGTTATGGTGAATCCATTATGTTTTATTTATGAAAAGTGACTGAAATATGAAAACATGTCAGAAACAACTGGGTCAAGTTAAATTATCTTGTATCTTAATGTTTTGAGTCACGTAAAGGAGCATGTCAGTGAGACCTAAATTATCTGAGTTATAGACTCTTGATGCTTTAAGTAATGAAACAATAGGACCATGCGAGTCCTATATCACCTGATTTAATATAACTTAATACAGTTTTTAAAGTTCTTACTCCAAGCATACAAGGAAAACAAGCAACGCCCCCAGGTGGTCATGTTATTTAACAATCTGAATAATTTCAACTATCTTGAAATAGGGTCACCGAAGTCCTATATTTTGAGTTTTCACTATACATGTATATACATATAAAGCCAAAAATTACGCGTAATTGTTTGTCTCGCCGTCCCCTGCTTTGACTATCAATACAAGTTTGAAAAACAAAGATACAAGTCCAAAACACAAGAAATTAGAAAACAAAACCCACTATATGTCGCCAAATTCTCTTTTAAACATTACATTATTTATTTATATTATTATCAATATAAATATATTTATTTGTGCAAAATTTTAACTCGTTCTAACAAACAATCCCCATTCCCTAGCAGCCATGTTTTTCAACGGATCCGAATAATTTCAACAAGCTTGGTAGTCCCTCAAGTAACATTTGTAACATCTTGGTAGAGGGTCACCAAATGAACATTTGTGCCAAATTATCTTCAAATCCGGCCAGTATTTTGGACAAAAATATTTTGTTAAGTTTGTACAATGCACACATAAATAAAACAAGCCTCGCCCCCTTTGGCGACCAAGATTGTCAACGGTTAGGAAGAATTTGAACAATCTTGATAGAGGGTCACCAAGGAACATTTGTGCAAAATTATTTTAAATCGAACCAGTACTTTTGGACAAGAAGAATTTTAAAATGTTGGCAATTTTCACATTTTCTGATGCCACAGCATTAAAAGGATCTACATGGAATTTAATTTGTTAAACACCTCTGAAAGAGGTCCACATCAGGAACATTCCTGTGAAATTTTGAAAGCAGTCTATTGGTTTAGGAGGAGAAGTCGTTTGTAGGGAAAAGTGAACAGACGGCCAAACAGACAGTCGCCGGACGAAAAGCGATCACAACAGTTCACCTTGAGCACTTCGTGCACAGGTGAGCTAATAACAGCTGATACCAACTTCATTAAATTTCACCTACGCCTATTTAACCTATCCTCTATGTTATCCATATATACTCGCATTAAATCCTTTCCCATATTCAGAAGCATTTTGACGCATGTGCAGCAGGCGGCTTCTTTGGTCACAAGCTTCCAAAAGCAAGTCAAACTTTACCTTCATTTAAAGAGTTTAAACATAATTTATATGTTTTGCCTTTATGTTTTGTAAAGGCATCTGCTTCATTTAATCTGTTGTATATTGAAACAAGTTTAAGAGACTGCATTAACAGATCAAAAGCATACCAGTTTAACGAAACAATGACAAAGAACATGATGAGTGAACATATCTATTTCAAAAATTTAGGAAAGTTTGAGACATTTGCGGTGTAATACATTAACAATGGTTGACAAAAACTAGTCAATATGGGGGATAAAACTGTAAAGTAGCTGATCCATTTTGGTGTTCACAACTATCCTTCGTTCAGTGAAACAGTTTTTCACCGATCGTATTCAATCTACTCTATATTAGCTATATAATTTGATTGCCGAGTTGGTAACCGGTAGCTTGCAGTTGCAAATCCACGAATCAAATTCAAGTTACTTTGGTGGGTTGGCAGCCGTGAGCTACTGAACTGTTTCACTGACGACATGACTGATACCATCATCCTTTAGTTACAATTCAGTGCATGTTTATGGAGCATAATTGTTTGGAAATACTGTCAAAGCAATATACAAGTATAAAAGGAGTGTACTCAACGAATGTGTATATTTTTATATACAATTACGCTTTAAATTATGTTAAGTGTAATGCAGTTTTATGTTTATTACCTTCATTTATAACACAATATTACTGAAACGCTATTGGTTGCCATTGCCAAAATACCAACAACAAAAAAAAAAAACAATGGTAGTAAATCAGACGTGAACTTTCAACTTTATACCAGCCGTAGAACAGAGTTGACTTGGCTCTCTCATATACTCGTGACGTTTAGTTCTAAATTTAGACTTTCGAGACAAAGATCATACACATAGTATCCAATTTAAAACGGGTTGTCCACTGAAAACGTTATTAGCTCCATACACAGCGCACATACACTAACGAGATAAAGAAACACCCCATACTAACTCATTGTTAACCGTAATTAAAAATTAAAAAAGAACAATTCCATTCGCACGATTGATCATTTAAGATTTATTATACCTCACGTGACTTTGTAATGTTAAATTCTCATATACTCATCATGGGCAATTTCTTACTGTCTCATGCTAACAGTACGTTTTTGACCGGTTAACAGTATAAAGTTACATGGCACACGCGTTAAAGTTGCATTTCTTTAGAAATTCATAAAAAAAATGAGTAAAATAACTATTGTTTTCCGTTATAAACCTTTATGAGGTGATGCTTGATTCTAATTAGACTGTAGTATGAGAAAGCGTTCATATTTTAATTATTTAAATAAAATAGTTTTTTTCCAAGCTCGGTAGGTACCGATTTAAGGAATTGCAAGAAATAACTGGACCGAATCACAACTAAATTATACCTCCTGAAAGGTTGGTGTCTAATACAAACATTGGGGGCGATAAATGTACACAAGAAAACTGTTATAATCAAAGCACTGAAAGTGCTGTGGGACGGTACCCATTGTATGAGGGGGAAAAAGATGGTCAACTGTTCTATTTTTTGGAAAGTTACAACACAAGTCACATCATTTCAAACAAGAGCACCGCCCGCGGGTGCCTGACGCTCGTCTGATACCTAGTTTCTGACCCAATATGACCCATATTTGGACTTGACCTAGATATCTTTAAGACAAACATTCTGACAAACATTCTGACCAAATTTCAAGCTGCTGAAGCAAAAAATGCGGCATCCAAGGTGTTAACAAGATTTTCCTTCAATTTGACCTAGTAACCTAGTTTTTGACCCAGCATAACCCATATTCGAACTTGACCTAGATATTTTTAAGACAAACATTCTGGCAAAATTTCAAACTGCTTATATAAAAATTGCGACCTCTGGAGTGTTAACAAGATTTTCCCTCAATTTGACCTAGTGACCTACTTTTTGACCCGACGTGACCCATGTTCGAACTTGACCTACATATCATCAAGACAAACATTCTGATAAAGTTTCAACATGATCAAGTTGAAAATGTGGCCTCCAGAGTGTTAACAAGATTTCCCTTCAATTCGACCTAGTGACCTAGTTGTTGACCTCATATGGCCCAGTTTCGAACTTGTCCAAGATTTTATGGAGATGAACATTCAGATAAACTTTCATGAAGATTGGATACAAAATGTAGCCCGTAGAGTGTTAACAAGCTCAAATGTTGACGACGCACGACGGACGGACGCCGGACAAAATGTGATCACAATAGCTAAAAATACAAGAAATGAAAAAGCAAAAAATCCAAATGTTTGACCCAAAATCCTATTTGACATGTTGAGGTATATTATTTATGAAATATGTGTGCACAATTTGAAATCAATCTCTAACAAAAAATGAGGGAGCTTTGATCAAAGTCAACCAAAAACCACCAAAATCATGTTTTTTACCCCAAAAATAAGGTCAAACTCAGTATCTTTAGCATTCAATGTGAAGAAGGGTATTAGATGAACAAGTTTTCCAAGTTTCAAAGTATTATGTTTGATAGTTTCCATGTAAGTGAGCTAAACGCAAAACTTAACCAACGCCGACGACGACGATCAAGTGACGACAATAGCTCGTCTTTTTTTTCCAAAAAATCAGACGAGCTAAAAATGTAAACAAAAAAGCAAAGATGCATACAGTTCAAACATTTATTTAAGACAGGGTTAACCCCTTATTTCCAGAGATCTATAATTAAACTCTTGACTTGTAGACAGTAGATACAGTTAGATAAACAAACACATTTGTGATAGGTAATTTATCACATGGATAAACCCTACAGCAGATGTATGAAAATGTTTAACTAAAGATATTGGTAAATCTGTATTGATGAAACTAAAAGTCAATAAAACATTGAGAAAACTGTCGAAATTTCTCATACCATCCATCTGTGGAAGAGTAGACAACATGTGTCTGTAGTGTAGAAAGGGTAACATAGTACCTATAGCAAAGCTATTTATTATCTATAGTATCTAAAGAATCAACTTAATTTTAACACTCTTAGTAAAGAGGCACGCAAGGAACATTTGAGAGAAATGTGGTGACTACAGTGTTTACAAAATATTTCTCAATATTGGCCTAGTGACCTAGTTTTTAGCCAGACCATATTCGAAGTTAGCCTAAATATCATCAAGATAAACATTCTGGTAAAGTTTCATCATGCTAGAGTTAAAAACATGGCTTCCAGAGCATTAACAAGATTTTTCTTAAATTTGATCAAGGGACCTAATTTTTTACTCAACATGACCAATGTCTAAATTGGCCAGTATATCATCAAGAAAAACTGTCTGACAAAGTTTGAAGCCGCTAGGGTCAAAAGTGTGGTCTCTTAAGTGTTAAGTCAAGATTGTCCTACAACTTGGCATAGTGACCTAATTTTTTAACAAACATTACCCATATTCAAAATAAATATAATAAAAACAATCATTCTGACAAAGTTTCAGCATACTCAAGCTAAAAGTGCCGCTTCCAGAGTCTTAACCCTTTCCCTCATACGACAATTCTGCAGCAGACGACTTTGAACATATTTTGTCAATTGATACAAAACCTCTATAATTGAATGGATAACCTATGACTAAAAGTGGAAAACATTGTGGCAAAAGGAGAAATTGCTTGTTTTGAGCAATTTCTTCTTTTGTCTCTATGCTTTCAAAAAGCCATCTGAAGCTGAGGCGTCAGAACGCGTCTATATGAGGGAAAAGGTTAACAAGATTTTCCTCCAACTTGGCTTAGTGCCCTAATGTTTTATCCAAAATAACCAATATTTGAAATTGGCCTATCATCAAGACAAACTTTCTGACAAGGTTTCAAAATGCTCAATACAAAAATGCAGTGTCTATAGTGTTAACAAGATTTTTCTACAGTGTTTGGCTAAGTGACCTAGTTCTTTACTGGATCTGACACATATTCGAACTTAGGCTAGATATCATACAAGCAAATATTCTGAGAAAATTTCAACATGCTCAAGTAAAACATGCGGCTTCCAGAGTGTTAACTAGATTTTCCTTTAATTTGAGCAAACCAACATTGTGGACTCTGTGTAAAGTATCGATCCGGATCAGCCTAAGCATGCCACACAGGCTTACAAGGATAGACAAATTTCTCCTGTGGATTTTCTGTCAAATTGACCTGTAACTTAACCAACAATGTCCAATTCTCTAATACAACCAAAATACATCAAAATTTATACTTTTTACCCCCAAAAATAGGCTACACTCAGCCTATTTAGTATACAATGAGAAGAAGGATATTAGATGAACAAGTTTTCCAAGTCTCAAAGTATTAGGTAATAAAATAGTTTGATTGATTAATTGGGGTTTAACACCATTTTCATCAATATTTCAGTCATATCACGGCAGCCAGTTCAACTACTCATATGTTTCTTGGCTTTCTCATACCAGTACTTCACACAACATTCTTTTCAAGCAACTGGCTGCTTTTCCACATAGTCTGAAAGCCCATTGGTGGTAGTCATGTCAAATGTTGGAAGGAATGTAGGCCAAGCTGGTGTTCGAACTCACAACCCCTGGATTAACAGCCCATGTCTCTACTGACTGAGCTACGGTAAACTGAGTAATAAAATAGGAAACATGCTGTACCAAAGTGAGCTTGCAAAGATATTTTCAAAGTTGTCTGCTGTAGATTGGTTAAATTTGGGTAAAGCTTTTTAAAAAGAGCCTGTGATATTGGTTCCGTTCAAATAATTCTTCCAATCCTTGAAGTTTGCAAAAAAATCAACAGGTCAAAATGTACAGTTGTGTTAAAAATTTCAAACTTTTCTTCCCATTACTATGTTCAACAATTAAACAATTGGGGACATATTTTGTACATGTAAATTCTGTTGCATGATGAGTACATATCAACTTGAATATACCAGAGACATATAAACACATATATACATAGAAAAAAATAGTAAACTGACCTTTGAATGTATATAGGCTGTGGACAATAATGATGCAATAGAAAATCTTTAAACTTTATGTCAGAAGTTAAATCTCATAATGTGCTTTTTCCTTTTGTGATCAATAATTTCATTGTAAAATTAATTCTTCTTATGAACATGTACCAGTACTCTATGGAATCTAGACAGAGAAAGCTTTGATCAGATTTAAAAAACAAGAGGCCCAAGAGGGCCAGTTTCGCTCCACGGCCATTAGGCAAAAATTTAATTTTCAAACAGCCCCGCCCCCTGATGGCCATGTTTTTGACCAATCAACATTGTTGAAGGAATCTGATAGAGGACCATCCTAGGAACATTTCTACAAAATTATTTGAAAATCAGCCCGAAACTTTCGTAGAAGATTTTTTAAGTTTTCACTATAGCCATATAAGGCAAAATAGCCCCGCACCCTGGCAGCCATAGTTTTCAACCAATCAACTTGGCTTGAAGGAATTTGATAGAGGGTCACCCAAAGAACATATCTACAAAATTATTTGAAAATCAGCTGGACACTCCCGGAGGAGAAGATTTTTTAAGTTTTCACTATAGCCATATACAGCAAAATAGCCCCACCCTCTGACGGCCATGTTTTTCGACTAATCAACATGGCTTGAAGGATCTGATAGAGGGTCACCCAAGGAACATTTCTACAAAATTATTTGAAAATTTGCCTGAAACTTTCGGAGGAGAAGATTTTTTTAAGTTTTCACTATAGCCATATACGGCAAAATAGCCCCGCCCCCTGGCAGCCATAGTTTTCCACTAATCAACATGGCTTGAAGGAATCTGACAGAGGGTCTCCCAAGGAACATTTCTACAAAATTATTTGAAAATTTGCCAAACACTTTTTGAGGTAAAGATATTTTAATTTTACATTATAGCCATATAAGGCAAATTAGCCCCGCTCCCCTGGCGACCATGTTTTTCGTCCAATCAACTTGGCTTGAAGGAATCTGATAGGGGGTCACACAAGGAACATTTCTACAAGATTATTTGAAAATCGGCCGGAAACTTTCGGAGAAGAAGATTTCACTATAGCCATATACGGCAAAATAACCCCACACTCTGATGGCCATGTTTTTGACTTATCAACATGGCTTGAAGGAATCTGATAGAGGGTCTCCCAAGGAACATTTCTACAAAATTATTTGAAAATTTGCCAAACACTTTTTGAGGTAAAGATATTTTAAGTTTTCACTATAGCCATATAAGGCAAAATGCCCCGCCCCCCTGGTCACCATGTTTTTCTACCAATCAACTTGGCTTGAAGGAATCTGTTAGAGGGTCACCCAAGGAACATTTCTACAAAATTATTTGAAAATCGGCCTGACACTTTCGGAGGAGAAGCTTTTTCCCTATTTTTTTAATTTGGTTGCCATGGAAACCAGAATTTTGCATGGATCCAACATTTTTGAATGAATTTAGTAGAGGACATTAAGAGGATGGTTCCTAGGAAGTTTCATCTTAATTGGCCAAGTGGTTAGGTAGGAGAAGTCGTTTGAAGCAAAATATTAACGCATGCACGACGGACAATTTGCCATGACATAAGCTCGACTAGCTTTCAGCCAGAGGAGCTAATTATAATATTTCAATCACCCTTTCCCTCAAATAGACACTTTCTGACGCCTCTGCAGCAGACAGCTTTTTGAAAACATGGAAGCAGAGGAAGAAATTGCTCCATACGAGCAATTTCTCCTTTTGTCACAATGCTTTTTACTCATGCCTCTTACTGTTGACAAATGCTAGTAAACTTACAGTTTTACATCTTGGGTCATTTAACAAAACAAATGATCTGCCTGATCAAAATTATCAACGGGTTCACCCTGTGTGACACAATATGTAGTTCAAAATGATCTACTTAATGTTAGTTAGCATGTACAAGTGTCTTCCTGGAAGGCTGTGTTATAGCTCAAAATGATTTACTTGAATGTCTTGTTCATAGTAATTAGTTAATTACACAGTTATCTTCCTGTATTATAGTAAACAAAAACAGATCTCATTGTGCATCCTTGATTCGTATTTGTATCGTTTACAACATTCCATTCCGTTACTGTTTTCCGAGTTAAAGCAAACACTTTCATTCAGAATACTTGTCACAACGACTCGCTGCTGTTACCAGCTTTGAAGAATGTCATTAACGTCGTTTTGTTTTTGTTTTCTACCCGTTTTGTTGCGTCCAGGACTTGCCATTTGTCTTTTATTTCTCTGATTCAACTAAAAACGAAACCGGAAATAACAGTAAATATACCCCAACTTTTACAATACATAAAAGTTGGTTGTAAAAATGTCCCATACACTGACATTATGAATCTTCTTCACAAGTAATGCTGCGCATTAATATAATCTGTCAACATTTCCATGATCTGAAACGAAACAAAAATACATACAGTTACTGATTGCACAATAAAAATAAAATCAAGATGTGTATACATGTCTGCACAAAACCATTTTTATCAATATATATGTATGCTATGATTTGAATAATAAAATAGTCCGTTTATAATAGATACTTTGCAATTATTGATCTGCATTAAGTTATTTGGGGTTATAATGCATCTGTATCCAGTGAAGACTCGGAGGAGCCTATGTATCATAGTATGCAGTCTCACCAGTCTTAACTGACCATACACATGTAATTTAGACCTAGAAACAGCGTAGACTCACTACTTTTATGTCAATATAACTTTATAAATGACGCCAAGGCAAAGTGTCAGTTAGACATGGATTCACTAGACAATTTATAACATACGTACACAAATATATATATGTTTTTGTGCGTTAATTGAATAACATTTTTGGCAAAGCATCATGCATATGCTTCATCTAAGTATAGATAAAATCTGGAAAATTCATTTATCAATATACATTGTATTTCTTCATTCTTTTCAATAATAAAACTTGTATACATAATATCATCAATACAAATAACTGTACACACTTAAGTTTGAAAGCAGTTTTCACATCACTTAACCACTTTTGTCTCCTAAGTCCTTAAATGAGCCTAAATAGTGTATACATACAAGAACGATTATACACTTGTACAATATATGTACGAAGTCTCCGAAGTCCTTCATTTATTTTTTATTTTTCATTTTCCTTTTCCATTACTTTTTAAATAATTAACAGATGTCAAATGATAAAACGAACAAGCGAATGTCTACAGGAATTGGGCTATTTTCAGACATACGTGTATATGAAATACATGTGAGCTTATTTTCATATTCGGTTACGATACAGCACAGGGCGAAAAAAAAAAAGTTTTCCACTCCAAATTACAGTTTAATTGACAGACCTACCTCGAACGTTTTACGGATTGATGACTAAATGAACATGCACACATTTCTTTCCTGTCAGTCTTCCTCAATATAAACTTCATGTGTCTTTTCTCCACAAAACCAATAACAATCTATCGTCAGCTTGTCAGATTTCTACTTTCATTTTGAACGGAAGTTGCAAGTTCTCCTTCGCAGAGTTGTCGTTCCTTACCATCTCTTTCAGTAAAATGAATCGATTGGCTAGATAATTAGTTGGGAGATAGTTTTTCATCGACGCGTTTGACATTATTGTTAATACTACCAAATATCCAAAAATCACTTCTGATTATTTCGTTTCTAAAAAGTATATTCTTTATGATTGAACATTAAAACAAATTGGTATATATTCATACATTAATTATGAATATATTTATTCAAACTTCAACTCAATATTGTAAACGTTCTACTTCAACTTTCAACCACTAATGCTTCCTTTTTCGAAAATGCAGTTTTATTGCCTGATAATTGACACTACTTTTTTGTTGACGGTTAAAAAAATCCCTCTTTTTCGGCTCCCAGCTTTACACTGTCGTTCTGTTTATAGTCGGGGAGCCAACTGTTGTACGATTTCTCAAAATGCACATGACTATAGACAGTACCCTAAGGGGTGCCGTCCAAAAATAACTCAGTTCATTGAAGCACATATTCACAATAAGTGTGTTTATCTAGTGTTAAAGCATTACACATTTATGCTGTTTATGGGATATAGATGATTTCAGTTATGTCACAGAAAACTAATATTCTCTTATTTCCTAATAGTGAAGACCCTTATCATACTGCATAAGTACATCTGGATCTTCATTATTATGAAATACGAGAATGTTTTTTCTTATGACATACTGGAAATTATGTAATAAACAGTACAAATAGTTTAGCACTAGATAACATTTTACTTGACCGCCTCGATGTTGTTGTGGTAGAGCGTCCACCTCGGGTGCGGGAGGTCACATGTTTGATTCCTGGCCGGGTCATACCACATTACAAATTGTAGAAATGGCTGCCTTCCGTGGGGCTGAAGGTTGCAGGGTTAGAATTACGACTGTCTGGCTTATGTCGGGATAAATGGACTAGTATGACTGGTAACTTACCCAGGAAACTCTGCGATATAACATAAACAATGTTGAAAGCGGCGTATAACACCAAACAATAAACATTTACTTACTGTGTAACTTAAGATGATTTCAGGTATGTCACAGAAACTGTAGAAATAAAATAATGCTAGTTTTCTGTGACATACCAAATCATCTTTTTTCCATAAACAGCATTTATATTATTTTTAAAAGCACTAGATAAACATGCTTATTGTATATACATTGTATATGCCTCATTGAACTGAGTGTTTTTTTATAACAGTTATGTACATGTTATCTCACCACGATGTGTATATGACACTCTACCTTTACATACGTCTAATATAGTTGTGTTTACGATTCTAAGCGTTATGATGTATATGAATGGGTCCGTTTTTAAAATCCTGAAATCTTGGAGAAAAGTATAATTCGTGAGTGTGTGCTCTTGTGTAACACGTTTGTGGTTAATCCCAAACCTATTCAGCTTCTTATTTTTAGAAAAATCGATTTGAACTTTTTTACATGAATTTCTTCCCTCTGGATAGAAATGCCACTTTAAAATGTTGGTTATGCACGTGCATTACGTCATTTCAAACAATAACGTCACCTTTTAGACGCGCGTGCCATGTAACAGTATACTGTTAACCGGTATATACATGTGTGTGTGTGTGTGTGTGTGTGTGTGTGTTACATTGTAGTAGATCTACCCATGATCACCTACAAAGGTACAGAATAAATTGAATAAACGTGTAATTTTGTTCGGTATAATAAAATAAATATTGCATGGCTTCCAGTGTGACAGTACATATTGTCAACAAGACGTCGTTGCCGATGACGTCACGTAAGAACTGGGCCTGCGGCAGATGATACTCCGTTCTCTAAGTCGATTTCTGACTGTATGTCGACATACAGGGCGTCCACGGTTACCTACCACTAAACGTGATGTGCATTCAGCCGTCACAAATCTGTCACGCCAATGGCGTTGACGGATGTAATTGTCCTGCCGTACTGACGTTACACGCGGTATACATGAACATGGTCTATCGGCAAACGTTCCCGTGACTCCACCAGGTCAAATGAGACGCACTTTTGTCGAACGAGAGACGTTAAAACGTCTATCGACTTGTTCTTGCGTTCGCCCACATTTAAGAATGGCCAAAACTCGGGCCCTCTCTACGTAATATTAGAAACTGGATAATTGTCAGAAAATCTCTGAAAATATGGTTGTGTGTCGACTAACACATGAACCAGTGTAAAATTCAATCGATAAAACCACATGGTTGACACGCACGGGCTGCACGAGCAATTCGTGAGCCGTTACACGAATGTAACAATGGACTGAATAAAATCGTACGAGTTTAGGTATATCGGTCATAGTACATGTACATTTCTGAGATTGCAACTCAAATTTAAACTTTGTAACAAAATTATCGCCAACTTTCGATGAGGCGTTTCTTTATCTCGTCAGTATAGTTGCCATAACTATTCTAAGAATTCGAATCTCGGATAAGAAAGGTCTTAATCATTTTCCTGAGTTGGCTTTTGATAATCATCATCTTTCTTTTTTCTATTTTAGGACAATTACATTTAAATATTTTATGCTGCTGAATAAAACAAGTTAGATGTGCTTATGTATACTAGCTGTTCTATTTTATTTAAACGCTCTTTGGACTATGTAATGCACTAGTACTTTTTGGGGGAGCAATTTAGTCCTGCGAGGTTTATTTGGAATGTATTGCTTGCTTTTTTGGACGATGTAATGATCATGGGTAGAAGCTTAAATGGTCATCAGGCTTGCTTTAGGTTGAGTGGATTTAAATTGATTGATTGTGTAGTGTTTTCCGCCACGTTTAACAATTTTGCAGAAACATCACGGCGTTTCCAGTTACCAGTATGACTGGCCCATTTATCCAGACTCAAGGAAGTCAGTCGTATTGCTGGCCCCGCAACCCGTGGCGCCAATGATGGCAGCCATTACTACCGCTGTTAACGTTTTTGATATGACCCGGCCGGAGATGGAACCCACTATCGCCCGCACCCGAGGCGGACGCTCTACCACTACACCACCGAGGCGGACGCTCTACCACTACACCACCGAGGCGGACGCTCTACCACTACACCACCGAGGCGGACGCTCTACCACTACACCACCGATGCGGTGGATTTCAACTGAAGCTGAAACGCAAGACGTGTCTGTTTGTCCAAAAGATAGTAAAGTTCCTAGAATGATTGGTTTCAGGAGTTGGTCTAGAATCGGTGACGAACAGGTCACCGTCTCGAGAAAGTGAACGGTACCTAAATCTCCGAAGGATGTGAGAGCGCGTTTCTTCTAGCATAACAGTTTTATTATAGTTTTTGGCCGGATTGCTCAAGCAATTCCGGTCTATAGATTGGCGATGTCCGTCTGTCTGTCTGTCTGTCTGTCTGTCCGTCAACATTTTGGTTAAAGTTTTAGGTTAGGCAAAATGGTTAAAGTTTCTGGTTAAGCAAAATCTCAGACATGGAAAGAGCTACAAACTTGAAAATTGGTCTGTGTGTAGCCACTAACATGTTCTTTTGATTTCCATGATACTATTGACCTTCACGTTGCTATTGCCCGTCTGTCTGTCTGTCTGTCCACCAACATGTTGGTTAAAGTCTCTGGTTGAAGCAAAATCTCGGACATGGAAAGAGCTACAAACTTGAAAATTGGTCTGTGTGTAGCCACTAACATGTTCTTTTGATTTCCATGATAACTCTTGACCTTCACGTTGCTATTACCCGTCTGTCTGTCTGTCCGTCAACATTTTGGTTAAAGTTTCTGGTTGAAGCAATATCTCGGACATGGAAAGAGCTACAAACTTGAAAATTGGTCTGTGTGTAGCCACTAACATGTTCTTTTGATTTCCATGATAACTCTTGACCTTCACGTTGCTATTGCCCGTATGTCTGTCTGTCCGTCAACATTTTGGTTAAAGTTACATCACGGCATTGCGTTTTAATTTGCTTTCTACTGTTTTATAGTTATATCACGGCAACTTGCGTTTTAATTTGCTTTCTACAGTTTTATAGTTATATCACGGCAACTTGCGTTTTAATTTGCTTTCAACAGTTTTATAGTTATATCAACTTGAGTTTTAATTTGCTTTCAACAGTTTTATAGTTTTATCATGGCAATTTGCATTTTATTTGCTTTCAACAGTTTTATAGTTATATCATGGCAACTTTCGTTTTAATTTGATTTCAACAGTTTAATAGTTATATCATGACAACTTGCGTATTAATTTGCTTTCAACAGTTTTATAGTTTTATCATTGCAAATTGCGTTTTAATTTGCTTTCAACAGTTATATAGTTAAATCATAGCAAATTGTATTTTACTCCCCTTTCAACAGTTTAACAGTTATATCATGGCAACTTGCGTTTTAATTTGCTTTCAACAGTTTTATAGTTATATCAACTTGTGTTTTAATTTACTTTCAACAGTTTTATAGTTTTATCATGGCAACTTGCGTTTTTATTTGCTTTCAAAAATGTTATAGTTATATCGTGGCAACTTTCGTTTTAATTTGATTTCAACAGTTTTATAGTTATATCCCGACAACTTGCGTATTAATTTGCTTTCAACAGTTTTATAGTTATATCACTGCAAATTGCGTTTTAATTTGCTTTCAACAGTTATACAGTTATATCACAGCAAATTGCGTTTTACTCCGCTTTCAACAGTTTTATAGTTATATCACGTCAACTTGCTTTTTAATTTGCTTTCAACATTTTAATAGTTATATCACAGCAAATTGTGTTTTAATTTGCTTTCAACAGTTTTTGGCCGGATTGCTCTAGCAATTCCGGTCTATAGATAGGCGATGTCCGTCTGTCCGTCCGTCTGTCTGTCTGTCCGTCAACATTTTGGTTAAGTTTCAGGTTGAGGCAAAATCTCAGCACTGGAAAGGGTTACAAACTTGAAACTTTGCCTGAAGGTAACCAGTAACAAGTTCTATTTATTTCTATGGTTACTTTGACCTTGACCTTGTTTTGTCGATTTTCAAGGTCAAATTGCCGACAATCCGGCCTTACCGTCTTCAGCGGTTTCTTGTTTGATCTGGCGATACCATTGTATGCTTTCACAGGGAAAAAGGTTTTATCTGGGGTCCCGGTTAATAGTAAGCATTTGAAAATAGAAAAAATCCCTAATTACTGCTCCTGTGTTGCCAAAATGTATTAGACACGATGCGCCACAAGGTGTAATAGAAGCTCAATTATCTCAGGTCAAGATGATTGGGAGAGGCTTATTGCATATTCCAGCATACCATTGATCCCCAAACAGAGGACACCTTTCACTACTCGAAAGAAACTCCTTGCAGTAGTCAGGATTACGTACCATGTCAGGTTTTTTTTTTTTTTATCTTGGAACGCCAGTTCCTTGTGCGTAACGACCACAAAAGTCTTACTTGGTTACAAGAGTCACCCGCCATGCTTGTTTGGCATAGGCCACGACGTGACCATACTACTAGTAATGCATCCTCTGTGTGTGTGTGTGTGTGTGTGTGTGTGTGTGTGTGTGTGTGTGTGTGTCTCTCTCTCTATCTCTGTCTGTTTCTGTCTGTCTCTCTCCCTCAGAGTGCTTTGTTTTATTGGGATTTTACGCCGCTTTCAACATTATTTCAGTTATATCACGGCGACAGTTCACTTATTCATGATCCCTGGGTAAACAAACCAGTACTAGGCTAGAACATCTCTCAGAGTGCATTCCAATTGATCTATCTTTACTGACGTGGTGGATCATGTGCTACCTTCAGTTGGTAGTACACCTCCAATGGTAATGGTACGAATATGCCAGTCAAAGAGGTTTGTTTTAAATAGTGCAGACAATGTACAAAATGATCAATGGGAAGACCTGTTTTGAGAGGTAAGCTAAAAAGCTGCTGAACTCCAGGTGCAGATACATTTTGTTATGTTGAAACTTCTGACAATATTGCTAATTGTGAAAACAAAGTAATAATAAATAGTTCAAAACTATTTTGGCAATAAATGTTGAAAAAACAGTCTATAGAATTTGGCTTACTGCATATGTCTACCTAGTACAAATGAAACATAAAAACTCAATATTTAGCTGTTCATTGTACTGGAAAGTAAGATTATTATTCTAAATTTATCCCAGAATTATGATTCTAATATTTCAAAGACAACTTTTGAATAATTTTAAAACTTAGACTAAACATCTATAATCTGGAGTTCAGCACCTTTATAATTTCATGAACGTTTAACTTAGTTAACACAAAATTGATATTTGATGCTCACTATCATTTCTTTACTCTATGTTATTGGTAGCCCTTTCTATGTTTACCTTTATCTCTCACTGAAAGGAGTAATTGTTACCTGTTGAAATCATTAGATACAAGAATATATTTTTCAGGAAAAATCAGTTATACCCAAAGTTGTTAGTAACCTTGGAAATGTGTTTACACCAATCCATAGAGAGTATTGATCTGTATGAGTGTCTCCGATACATGTCAACAGCACTTGCTTGGTGTTAGTGCTCTGCAGAATGCATTTTATTGTATTATGTGATTTTAATTTAATATGTATTTTATTTAGTTAATTTTATATAGCAACTTGGTGCTCTGTTTAATGAGCAATCTGTTAAATATTTTAACACTGTGAATTGAACTGAAGTCTCCATTTTTATTAGGTATAATACAGAATTTTTGATTTATTATTGGAATTTTACGCTGTTTCCAACATTATTTCAGCTATATCACAGCGACAGTTCATTTATTCACGATCCCTGGGTAAACATACCAGTACTAGATAAGCAAATGTGACTTGCCCAAAGACACTCCACAATGATCGTCGTGGGGTTTCAAACACCGACGATAACCATATGTTTACCTGGTATTTGAATGAAACAACACTGGTAAATTATATATAGTAGTATTCAAATGGTGTTCTATTAATTACTTTCGTAAACTACTTACCCCAGTTATGGCAATGTAATTTTTATTTGTTTCTGTAAAAGAAAGTGCCAGTAGAGATGAGATGATCACCCATGCCATTTCCTAAGTGAAACATACTCTAGGGAGAAATATTATCATCCAACCGAGGGAGCTTCTACACACATAAGGACATAGTATGGTAAAGAAATGAGTTTAAAGCATTTGTGGTCCGAGCTTACAATTTATCCAAGCACAGAAATGATTGGGTCTTTAAGGCACACACCGAGGCTACTCCTTTCTTTAGTTCTGAGTGGATCTTGGAGAATCTGTCTCATCAATTTAAAAGTTGTAAACGTGTCAGTCAGCATAAAAAGAAACCCTTGCAAGTGCTTACTGTATTAAAACTAGTAACACCCGGTCTTGTAGGGACTCACTATTTATGGTACCTGTAACTTCGGTTAGTATGGATGCCCTTGCTCCGGTATATAGTGAATCACGGTTAGAACTATAAAACATTAATAGGTTACCTGGGGGTACAATCGCCGTCCAAATACTGTGATAAAATCATAGGCCACCAGAAGCGGCAATTGTCAAGGGTGAGACAAGGAAAACTCAATTAATGAGGAGAGTTCTTTAGTTTCTCAGGTGGCATGTTCTGGAGATTCAGGAAAGATTTATTTCACAGTGACGATATCAGGTTCACTTTAAGGCAATTGACACATCATTTTTACAGGAGAATTTTAGTTAGACGGTTTTGTTTCGTCTTCGGGCTCAACATGTCCATATTAAAACCTGATCATTGAGAGCGCATGTAAACTTAAGTAATTTGCCAAAAAGGTGCATGAAATAGTGAAGTATGGTATACTGGCCTAACCAACTTTCCATGCAAAGCGGGTCGAGGCTCTGGTGTTGCTCAGACAGTGGTTGGTGGGTTCAAATGAGCCAGTGGTGGATTTGTTGCCTCTTGCAAAGGACTCTGAATTATACTGAATGGTTATTGTATAAAAAACGACAGTGTACATGTATCAAAAGGCATGGTTGCATTGTGCTAGCATTTGGGATGTCAGATGCCTAATACTTATTGGATCTTACACATGTACACGCCTGCCTGTCTCATGTATTGGTGTTTTCTTATGACATTGCTAAACAGTTCCCATTCCCGCAATAGAGTCATATGCACCTTGATACATGTAGGAATGCCAGGAGACTAGTAGGCCGAACAACATAGCCTAAGGTTGATGATGTCCTGAATGCTCAGTTTACTGTCTCTCCGGTTGTCCTCATTCGTCTCTTTGGTGGAGTGGCTGTTAATTGCGAGTATGCATCTTTTCTGGCTGATCATAGTTCACGCATCGCCATTGGAGTCCATCCCAAAACTACAGTGGTTTTCACGCCAGCTCGTGAGGAGTTTTTTCGCAGGCTTGTTGCTATCTAGTCAGTCTCTGCCCTAGGCGAAGTAGATATGACGTAACCGAATGGTACTTGACCTTAGCAACCAGAGGTCTTAACACAAAAGTTGTCATTCGACCAAACTCGACTGTCTCTTGTCCTGCAGATGGATGATAGTGAGGAATGCTACATAACTATTCCAACTGCTATTATGGGTTTTCTGGCCTCGTCCTTAGCTTTTGGAAGACTCAGTGTTCAATCCTGTCCGATGTGCCACTGGAAATGTAGCTCCTTAAGACAGATGTCCCTTAATTTCCTCCCTCAGTGAGGTTACCTTCCTTCACGTTAGCATATTTAAGTGATGACGGGGATAGGGAAGCTTGGCCATGGTAAGGGGAATGGACTAAGGAGAAATTATGAACTTCACTGGGCAGCTAGAATAAGAATCCCGTGTCTTTAAAAGTACTCTGAGAAACCTCTTAAATCGACATACACGATTGATCCAGAAGGTTATATATTACCTTATATATTATAGGTTTTCGTCAAGGTGGCAACATTAGAACTCAAAGCTCATTCACCGTGAAATAAACAGTGCGATTTACAAGAGGTGGGTGGAAGAAATGGTAATTCCGAACTCAGAACACATCACTGTCCTCGTTATTGATAATGCGCCCCACCATAACTTAAAGGATAACGGAAATCCATCCACAGCCACAACGTAGAAGGCTATCAAGGACTCGCTGACGAGGCACAGTATTTCTTATTCGGAGACAATTGCTTGAATTATGTAATCAACATGTTTTCCCCGTCAGTTTTAAAATTTAATAAAATCCAACAACAAAGAGTAAGAATGCAATCCATTAGATAGTCGGCTCAGAGATAGCGAATGTTTTAAAGCAGGTTGAGGTGTGCAAGCTCTGAACGTAAAGAAGATTCAAAGGTAGGCAAATGTCTGGAGTCGTGGGTTTTAAAATATCGCAATTAAGAGCTACTCTCATCGGAAGAGACGTTCTGGCCATTCAATAACTGTTGAAGAACCTGACCTTTCGACTAAGACAAAAACCCAAGGAAGCTGTTTTGAACAACGTTGGTTGAACATTTACCGAAAAACATGAACAATATGGAAGCCTTGCACTTCTTACATGACAATATCGTACCAATAAAGACGAATGCATGACATATTATTCTCCTATCGCCAAAAGAAATCAGCATGACTCTACGATCCAATATGGGGATAACCCCCGCGGATCCTAAGAAATACGCGGAGGCGAATATATAACATTATAAAACAGTGTACAATCTTCAAGGCGCTTAACTTCAACTGGTTCATCTTTGAAGAAATATAGTATCGTGGTTCCACGACGTCAAACACTTATCTGTCGATAGACAATCGCTCTGCCTTATTTTTACTATTTTAAAACAGATAAACAAATGAGCACACGTGAAGAAGTATGTTGTGAATGCAGAATAAACCAAATAAATCAATTACAAATAATGTTATCACAAAAAAGCGTTCATGAGATAAAAACATTATTTAGTTAAGTACATTTGATTATTATTTTTTCAATGAGGTACACTTACTCTCTTTTGCTCGTGCAAATAAACTATCCGTGAGTATCAAATTCCAAATCTTGAATTATTTCAGTCACTGGCGATTGTAGCAAGTAGAAATACAAATATGATAGAGGTGTCGGTGGATGGGTTAATGCCGGTGTCGAGGATCTCGATAGTGGAGATTTTCGTCGGAATTATGCTGGCGTTTTTAAACATATAAGATAATTTCATATTGAGGTGAAATATTTTTGAAACATAAAAGTATTACTTTCAAGATGAAACATGTAATATGAGTACTAGTTAAAGGCGAAGAACAGTATGGCGAGACTCGCCTTACGTGACTCTTAATATTTCAAAACAGCTTCTTTAATCAAAACTTGAAACAGCAAACGCGTATGTGTAGAATATTCAAATAGGTAGCTGTTTATTTGGTTATCACTGAAAGCGGCGGGATTTAATGGGATATCTTATCTATAATTGACTGGGAATGTCCTAGTTGTAACGTTAATTTGATACTTCTTCAATCTTGGCATGCGAGAATAACCGATTCTGAGTATTTCAAACTTTATTATAGGACATCCATGGGAAAAGAAACATGTTGGCTTTTTGTGAACAGTACAGGTCAGCCTTTGAATCCATAGCCTGATAACAATAATTTTACGGTATTATTGTTGTTAACAGTTGTTCCAGCTTGGCAAATGTAACAGTTGAATCGTATTCTGTTGACAGAGATTGTAGAATAGTTAGTAGAAATTGCCTCCAAGCTTGATCTTTTTTAGAAAAAGGCTTATAACTCCATGAAATCACCAGGAAAATGAACACGTCAAATAATCACTTAGCAGACTATTCTGCTGAGCTAATTATCATATGTTTTTCCAAATTGATCTTATTTTGAATTTCTTGCAAACTAATAGTGAAGTGCAGTACGAGCAGTATCAATTCTGGGGTAGAAATTGTCTTGTATTACTGTTTAAAATGACAATCTTAGTACAGGTATATGCAAAGTCAATATTTCATTTAAATATAGCCAGGTGATTGAATCCAGTTCACAGTTATGATATAATAAATTATGTATATATTTTGTTCTCTCTGTAAGTCATATGTAAAGATAGTCGTGTATGGAAGCGTATTTCATATATACTGATGACGTAGTCCTGTTTGGAACCGTATTTCATATATACTGATGACGTAGTCCTGTATGGAAGCGTATTTCATATATACTGATGACGTAGTCCTGTATGGAAGCATATTTCATATATATTGATGACGAAGTCCTGTATGGAAGCCTATTTCATTTATACTGATGACGTAGTCCTGTATCGAAGCATATTTCATATATACTGTTTAGTTTAAATTTATAAAATCATAAATAACAGTGAATGGCAAGCACTGTAATATGTCAAAGATAAAGTAATAAAACTTACAATATCATTATGTAAAGAAAATTATAAAAACTGTTTGTGTTTATAAATATATACAATAATCGGCTAGTTATCATTCACTTATTAAAAGAAATAAAAGAAATGTATATTGCGTTGTGGTCTGAAAAGTGACTTTCAATGACACTGTTCTCATAGGGTTTTCTCACATCAGAACTTATGTAGATATGATCTAAACTGGAACCAAAGTATGCAGTTGAAACTTTGATTACTTGATTACAATTAAGTATGTTTTCAATGAAGTGACTGTTCGGTCTACATTCGTATTTCCTAAAACAATGAATGGTTGTGGGTTTTTTTGTACAATGTACTACATAGTTTTTCAAAACATTTTTTCAAGAACTGGCTTCAGCTGAAAGAGATCAACCACTGGCAAAATAGATATGCATGGAAGCGTATTTCATATATACTGATGACGTAGACCTGTTTGGAAGCGTATTTCATGTATACTGATGACGTAGTCCTGTATGGGAGCGTATTTCATATATATTGATGACGAAGTCCTGTATGGAAGCCTATTTCATTTATACTGATGACGTAGTCATGTATTGAAGCATATTTCATATATACTGATGACGTATGCCCCTATGGAGGCCTATTTATGTATCGGAGAATAGCATAGCACTGAAGAATTGTCCCTTGTTGAATCTATCAATCTACTTCATTTCTGTTTATATTTAAACACTGTAATATGTCAAAGATAAAAAACTGTTTGTGTTTATAAATATATACAATAATTGGCTAGTTATCATTCACTTGTTAAAAGAAATGTATATTGCCTTGTGGTCTAAAAAGTGACTTTCAATGACACTGTTCTCATAGGGTTTTCTCACATCAGAACTTATGTAGATATGATCTAAAGTGGATCCAAAGTCTGTAGTTGGAACTTTGAATACTTGATTACAATTAAGTATGTTTTCAATGAAGTGACTGTCTATATTGATTCGGTTTACATTCATATTTCCTAAAACAATGAATGTTTGTGGTTTTTTGTACAATGTACTACATATTTGTTTGGCTTCAGCTGAAAGAGATCAACCACTGGCAAAATAGATATGCCATCAAACATCTTTGTTGACCCCATGATATGTTGAACTCGTTGGTTTATAAAGGAAACATTCGATTGCCAACCATAAAATACTTCACCAATGATCAGAAGTTTAACACACGCAAATTTGCATCTGAGTGTATTCAGCCTATTTATGTATCGGAGAATAGCATAGCACTGAAGAATTGTCCCTTGTTGAATCTATCAATCTACTTCATTTCTGTTTATATTTAAACACTGTAATATGTCAAAGATAAAGTAATAAAACTTACAATATCATTATGTAAAGAAATTTATAAAAACTGTTTGTGTTTATAAATATATACAATAATTGGCTAGTTATCATTCACTTGTTAAAAGAAATGTATATTGCCTTGTGGTCTAAAAAGTGACTTTCAATGACACTGTTCTCATAGGGTTTTCTCACATCAGAACTTATGTAGATATGATCTAAAGTGGATCCAAAGTCTGTAGTTGGAACTTTGATTACTTGATTACAATTAAGTATGTTTTCAATGAAGTGACTGTCTATATTGATTCGGTTTACATTCATATTTCCTAAAACAATGAATGTTTGTGGTTTTTTGTACAATGTACTACATATTTGTTTGGCTTCAGCTGAAAGAGATCAACCACTGGCAAAATAGATATGCCATCAAACATCTTTGTTGACCCCATGATATGTTGAACTCGTTGGTTTATAAAGGAAACATTCGATTGCCAACCATAAAAGACTTCACCAATGATCAGAAGTTTAACACACGCAAATTTGCATCTGAGTGTATTCAGTCTATTACTGGTGAGGTTTTGATAGGAAAATCCTTGACTAGCATGCATCGAATAAAAGTTGTTGCGTCCCACTCATCCTCATCATCCGGTGATGATCAAGTGAATCATCTCGAAGTTCTTCAGTTGGAACTGTCCAATCCTAATCAACAGTAATTCCTTCTTCCTTGTACAGATCACTATTTCTGACCAAATAAGATAGGGCTTGATGAACAGTGTGTGGTCTTATACTTTGAAATTCAACAAGATGTTTCTTAGAAAGTTTCCTCTAAGAGCAATGCAGGAGTTTTCATCTGAAATCTTGGTAGGTGAGTCACTGTTGTGTTAATGTTTGCTGATACATTTACAACATTTCCAGATAAGCTAATCTGGCCACCTTTTGACAGTTTATGTAGCTGCACGAAGGCTTTTCTTGGGGGCAATCTCTTCCAAGTGGGTAATATTTAAAACATCTGGTTTTAAAGGAAAGCTGATATTGTATTTTGACAAAGGAGGTACATTTTTCTTGTTTGCATATGAATACCAGGTATTGCAAATCCATTCTTGCTATCAGCACTGTGTATGCCAGTAAATATTTGTTATTCCTGCTTAATGGACAGTTGAAGACTTCCTTTCTCTTTTACACTTTCCCGATACCAAATTTGGTCACAACACGTACATATATGACGGGCCTGATTGAACTAAGGTAGGGAACATGTTAATCAATGTCTCTGATGTATAAGATGTTTTGGTGTTTTTCTGCTTTTCTTCTGCTCTTTATATTTTGTCTGCTCTTTTCATTTGTTTGTGTTCTTTCTCATTGTACCTATATTTGCTATATCATTTTTCTTTTTTTTGTCTTCCAATATTGGTACTTCCTGCGAGGCCATTTTTTTCTCCTTTTTATTTCTTGTTTGACGCACCTGCTTTTGACACTTTCCTTTTTTCTGTTGTTTTCTTCATGTCTTATATCTTCAGAAGTACGTTTACTCTTTTTTATTTTTATTTCCACTTTTCTCCTTTTTGTATTTTCTCCTTTTCTCTTGTTTTCTTCATCTCTATACTCTGTAGATGCCCGCTTTTGATTTTTTATTTCCTTTTACTTTAATTCGATTTTCTGTACTTTTTCTATTGTTTTCCTCATTCCGGATTTTTCCAATGCCCTTTTTTGTTTTATAGATAATATCTTTGCCTATGTTAGTCATACTTTCCCTTATTTTAGTATTCTCGAGATGTTATTTTTTTCAACATTTATCCATTTCATTTTTCTTAATCTGTTTCTTCACCTTTTTCACAATTGCTTTTCTTCTTCAAGTTGTTGAACATTTTTAATCACTAGTCCAGAAGTTTCAGTCTTAATTTAACATTGTTTTTTTGTTAGACATTTGTACTTGATTATTTATTTCTCTGTACACTTGAATTTCTTTCTTGTATTCTTCTGGTATTTGAAATGATTGGCGACTCACATCAAGAACAACTTCGTAATGATTTCCGTTTTTGTGATCAAGGTAAATGCTTTGAGGCTGTTAAATTTCTATGGAAGAAATTAGCAGTATTGCAGTATTGTGACATATCGCCGAACCTTCAATTTGAGTGTATATAAATAGGTTTGTCTTCAATAGGTGGGCCATGGAAAAAACTTCAACCTGTGTAGCCCATGTCTTATCACAGTCCATTTTTGTTGCTCTTGGATATTCCTGCAACGACTGATTTTCATCAACTAATGACCTACAGAGTTGTGGATTTGTCTTCATATGTTAAACTAAGATAGAGCGAAAGAGTGCACGGTGTTCTTGCCTACCATGGAAAATGTAAGACATACTTCGGAAAAAGCAATTTCCATCACCTGATATACTTTTTACCTTTGAAGAACTACCAATGGGTTTCTTAATACATTTTGAGTCATGAAAATGTTACAAATTTAGACACATTCAATTGTTCACACTGTTGCCTTTGCCATGTTGACCTCACTGGTTCAAAATACTGTGTATGGGTGTGTTCACCAGTTAAAATAATTTCACAAATATCTTTCTTTTATGGTACAACATGTTGATTGGAGGCTTTAGTTATTGGTTCTGAGGCTTTGGAACTCGATTCATTAATAATGTCATTCCTTTGCTGTTTATGGCTAATACATTATTCTAATTTTGATAAAATACATGGTAATATCAAGTTGTAATTGGTAAAGATAACATCACAACAAAAAGTCCTATACAGCATACACTGTCCATAAATGTTATTGGGTTTTTTTCTGCCTTTTCAGCGCAGGTTTTTCAGTTGTTAATACTCATTGTTAAAACTATCGTTGTTAATACTATCGTTGTTAAAACTATCGTTGTTAATACTATCGTTGTTAACAACACTATCGTTGCTAATGCTATCGTTGTTAATACTATCGTTGTTAATACTATCGTTGTTAACAACACTATCGTTGCTAATGCTATCGTTGTTAATACTATCGTTGTTAACAACACTATCGTTGTTAACAACACTATCGTTGTTAACAACACTATCGTTGTTAATACTATCGTTGTTAACATTATCGTTGTTAACATTAGCATTAGTAACGCCATCATTGTTAAGAACCAAACCAGGTTTTTCTTCATTGTTGTTACATGTAACTATCCTGATCAGAGTCATTAAATAAATCACATGACAATGATACTAATTGTAATGTTAATTCAGTTTGAAGGTTTTTCACTTTTCGATCTAGATTATCACATATTTTTTCACTTGTTGCAAGTTTTGCATGGAGCTATCCATTTTCAGTTAAGGCATTTCCCCCCCCCCCCCCCCCCCCCCGCCTGCTTTCTAGTTTTGCATTTAGATTTGTACTTGTTTGTTGAGTAATTCGTTTTCCTTCGTTTCTTATTTTAAGTGTTTTTGATGTTGCCTTTGTCTTCCTGGCCATTGATTCTAGTGCTGCATCCTCAATATGTTTAGTTGTTTTAAGTTTATATATTATTTATTGAAGCTCCATTTCAGCAACATTGTCTATGAATTTATTAGTTGACATATTGTATTAGATCTGAAAATAGAAATTAAAAATGTTAAATAAGGGTCAAAAGTTACAAGTATTACATGTAATACTTGCATTTGTCATTATGGAGGCAAGAAGAGTGACAAGTCTATTTCAACCTGTAACACATTTTAACTGCCCACTTAAATACTACTACATGTACTGTTCACAGAAAATAAACTTGTTGCAAGCTGCACTTTGAAATAAAACTGATACCAACCTGAAAAGTAGTATAATGTAAATCATACTATACTAACAGCTCAAAACACTGTAAAAACCAAATAAATCGGATAAAAACAAGCGCAGTTTGCTGTGTTAATTTGTTGACCAATGTTTACATAACAAACTGATTTCCAGCTTAATTTAGTTGCACGCAAAACTTAAACCAGAATGTGTATATAAAACAAAAAGGTAAATACTGAGAGATAGGTAGGGTTGTATAAAGTTTCAATGCAATACATCAAGTAAATACTGAGATATGGACTGTTAATTAAACTTTTACCAGAATTTCTAAGTAAAGAAAGGCCATAACTTGCATTAAATGCAGGATAGAGTTATCAAACTTAATTATTGCCATAGGTGTGGTAGTTGGGAAGCATTGTAAAAAGTTTCAATAAAATGCATGAAGTAAATACTGAGAAACTGAGATATGGACTCCTAATTTAGTTGCAGCAAAACTTTAACCAGAACTTCTAAGTTAAAAAAGGCCATAATTTGTATTAAATGCAGTATAAATTTATGTAACTTAATTATTTCGAAAGGTGTGGTAGTTGGGAAGCATTGTGGGATGTTCCAATGTATTGTATCAAGTACATACTGAGATATGGACTCTTAATTTAGATGCACGCAAAACTTTAACCAGAATTTCTAGATAATAAAAGGGACATAACTTGCATAAATTGCAGGATAGAGTTATCTAACTTGATAATATACATAGGTGTGATATTTAGGTAGGGTTGTAGAAAGTTGCAATGCAATATATGTAGTATATAAGTGAGTGCATGCAAAGCCTTAACCAAGGTGTGACGCCGACGCCAGGGTGAGTAGTATAGCTCTCATATTCTTTGAATAGTCGAGCTAAAAATGAAAGGGTAGGCTAACAGTCGTATTACATGTGTATAAAGTTATGTCAACAAATGAGCCGCGTCTTGCCATTAGGGATTTCTTCTTACATCCATGAATAGATGACGACTCGGGTTTACGCATATTCTCACCGAACTGTCCACCTTCCTGTAATATAACTTATAGATACATAAAATACGACTCATGGTCTGCGAATAACTGATACATTATTGTGATAAATGTTTGTGACTTTTATTTTGCTTGTTGATACAAATCGGAACTATCTTGAGACGGTCCCCAATGTATATATAAGCTCACATGACATTCATGGTAAATACGTGAGGTTTTCCTAAGATTGTTAGCGCCTTCAGAATGTTAATAACACATATTTAGTATACATCTTCAAACCACTTTACACACATACATGTTTACGATTGAATAGGTAGACTTGGTTATGTATACCGTAGGTATTCGCCGAGTATCCCGATCATGTGATAGGCACACCGATTCGGGACAAAAGAATGAAGTGCAGTTTCGGGATACCAAAATGGCCGACAATGTAAATGAAAGCATAATAATTTAATTAAGTTGAAAATATTGAGGCAAACGGAGGAAGTGCTCATTATGAGCAATTTCTCCTTTTGCCAAAAAGTTTACAAAAGTTGTCGGCTTCACGTCTGTATATGAAAATGATCAATGCTTACATGTTTAAAACAACCATAATTTTTAAAAAAAAAAATGGGATATAACCTGTGTGATAACTATCAATGCATATGGTACTGTATATGAAAATGATCAATGCTTACATGTTTAAAACAACCATAATTTAAAAAAAAAAAATGGGATATAACCTGTGTGATAACTATCAATGCATAAAAACAGTTATGACCCTATCAGTAGATTAATTAATTTGTTCTTGTGCTTTCAAATACAAGGATGTTAACCCTTTCCCACAAACAACAAGTATACGAAAGACGACGCTGAACACATTTTGGCAAAATTAGGCAAAAACTAAAAATGAAGCTATAATTATTGAAAACAGTTAAAAACATTGTGATAAAAGCAGGAATTGATCATTGTGAGCAATTTCTCCTTTTGCCACAAAGTTTTGTAAAGTTGTCTGATGTAGTCGTGTCAAAATGCGACTGCAAGTAAAAAAGTGTTAATGTCTGGATGTTGAAAATAACTTATTATATGTATGACATGGACATACAAATTATATGCATATTGTCTTAAAATAGAAAATGTAGGTGGCATAGAAACACCAACTCAGCAACCATATTGCACTGCACTTAGGAATCTGAATGTTTCACACCAAGGGTTACCTAATGCGCCTAGCTATTTTGACCGGGCCATGCGGTATGCGAATGCATGCGCGCATAAATAGTCCGGCTCAATTGAGTGTAAACCGGTGTACCGCGGTACACCTTGGCTTAATTCGGGTCACCAATAAATGAATGTATATTGTTTTATGGCGCATCGACAGCTAAGGTCATTTAGCGCGCAATTAATTTTTAATTATTCATGATACCTGGGTAAACAAACCAGTACTAGGCTAGAAAGTGTGCCTTGCCCAAGGGCACTCCACCATGACCGTAGTGCCGCGACTGGGGATCGAACCCGGGAAAGCCGGTTTCGAAATCCCCGACGCAGCGGATTCCAGGGTCACCAATAAAGGCCACCTAATAGGGCGATTGGAAATGTAAGAACATTTGGTGAGCTGTATGTGTGATGGTTTACTTTAAATTAAATCGTTAGGTTGGCGAAGCCATTGGTTTGCACCTAACTGTGCAAATATGATCCAGGACAATGTTTTAGAAAAATCGTACATCAGCCATACCACATGGCAATGGCAAAGAAATGACTGTGGTATTATGAGTGTGTAAGATGTAATATGGAAACAGAATAACAAGCCTAATGAATGATAAAACCGAACTGCCGACATCCGAAATCTACAATTAATTAAACAGCATGTAACTTTGCTCAATGGTGGCGGAAGTATCCGATTTCGCCATCTCCCTCTTGGGTAACGAAATCCCACGCCGAAAAACATCCAAAATGTTGTTGTTTTTTGCATGAAAAATTTAGTTACATATATGCAGACACTCAAATATATGAAGTTTTAAGTCATTCAGTGGAGAAAAGCGATATCGATTTTCTGGGCAAAGGTGTACGTGTAAAATGGCACCAGATTAATGTCAATTTCCTGGTTTGAAGATTTTGATTTTTTAAAACCAAAAGCAAATTCAAAATACATTTATATTAATTAAATACAATTTTTATGTTTATGCTGTCTGCAGTTAATGTGTGTAAATTAAACAAAATTAACTGTATATTTACCCTTATCATTTTTCGTAACCGTTCATACACAACTGTTTAAGTACTTTTATTTAGTGTTTTAAGTCGCAAGAAACGCTGCGTTTCTGCAAGCAGCGTAGATAAGACCTTCAAAATAAACTTGGGTCAATGTCTCGACCATTTACGGACTAGTACATGTTCTGCCGCGACAGGCGTTTTAGACTGTTGAAAGATCAGGGATAAGTTCCGTGCAGCAAACATTGCTCCAACGACCTGTTTTCGGGGTAGAAAACATGAATTTTGATGGACTTTTGTTTGTTTGTTTGTTTGTTTGGAGTTTAACGCCGCTTTCAACAGCTTTGGTCATATCACGGCGGTCAGTGCACCTACCCATGTTTTCCTGGCTTTCCCACACCAGTACTTACACAACATTCTTTCGAAGCCACTGACTACTTTCTCACATAGATCAGAGGTGAGAGGCAATGGAAAACATTGCCCGAAAGAATGTCGCCGCAACC
Organism: Serripes groenlandicus; assembly: GCA_031761405.1. Taxonomy (NCBI): domain Eukaryota; kingdom Metazoa; phylum Mollusca; class Bivalvia; order Cardiida; family Cardiidae; genus Serripes; species Serripes groenlandicus. Next base: position 51,514,152 of record JASEVX010000001.1, read on the forward strand.
GGGTATCGAACCCGTGACCTCCAGATCAGATGAACTTTTGTAGATTTTGAGAATTAAACATAGCTTCATTTTACTTATATTTATTTAAAATGTTTCCTAAACAATTAATAGATAATGTGCGTAAACGTATTAAATTGGGGCCATTTGCGAATATTCTTTTGCATTTTTGGACTTGTCATTTTTAGCTCTCTTGATTTTATAACTTTTGCGTTTAGGTCACTTACATGCGAACTATCTAGGCTATCACTTTATAACTTGGAATACCTGTTCTCTATCAACTGTACACTAGAATGAAGGAATAATTTTCCAAGTTACATAACCCTGTCATAAATTTTGACTGGATTATTGACCCTTTTTAACTTCGAACATTTCAGACACACAATATGTTTGTAATGTGAACATAATGCAATCAAACTAAGAACATGTATATAGAAACTATAAATAAATCTCTTTAATTGCTTTGTGCTCCTGTGGTCAAGGTCACTGGATTTAAAAAAAGAAACACGGAAATGTATTCAATATATTTGGTTACAGTTCACATAATGTAACCAACTTATGTTTGTTGTAAGAAGATCTTAAATGGGATTATGTTTTGGGGATCCTGGTGTCAAGGCCAAGGTCACTGTTACTGAAAATAGAAAACGGTTGTTTATTCAATATTTTTAGTTACAATTGACAGAATGTAACTAAATTAAATTATAAAGTTTATAATACATATAAATAAATACTTTTATTGTTGTGATTGTTAGGGATTTTTTTTCTACTCTTAGAAAGTAGTTATCAACTTCTTCATTGAAATGTTCGATGAAATTGTCAATTGATGGCCCTTCAGTTGCAGATTTCCCATACTTGAAAGCATTTAAATTTTGGTCTGGCAAAATGTCTCGGAGAATCTTAGATTAAATAATTCCAGAAAAGTATTGTTTTTTTTCCAGTATAATGTTTTATTATACTGGCATAAAACAACTTATTTTGGTCTCAGAGAAAGGAAAAGAAACATACATGAATGTGTAATTATTTTATAAGCGCTGAGTCTGTTTCTACTGTAAATAGTCACAAATTGTTACAGAAAAAGTGTTTCACGAAAGAAAGTAACATTTTACTGTGTAAAACAAATTTCTTATGTGAAAATACAAATGCATATGAGCTTTTACTTTATTATAAAATCATATAGTTTTATTGCTTTGTCAACAATTTTCAAATTCAGCTGTTGATATGATCATGATCATGATCTGTAATTAAAAATAAATTAATATGTATATTCATGTAATTATTTGTTTTTAAACAAAGCCTTCGAAATAAGAAAGATTTGTTAACTATTGGTCATCTGGGAAGTTTTAACTTCAGACTGGGTCGAAGGCTCACCAAGAAAATGTGGCTCAGATAAAGTTTGGCCCAGTGTGACCCCTGAATACATTGTTGTCTAGTATGGTAGATACTACATTTGCAACTCCATTTTGTTCTTCGAGATCACCGAGTCCTATTGATTCGTCTAACGGGTGAGGCGGTTTATAGGTACCGTCATGGATATACGTTTTTCATCACCAGGGTTTACCGTTGCGATTGTGTTGGGTAATTATGAGTGATAATATAATTATATCTTTATCAAAAGCATACCGTTTCGCATTTTACATTTTCTTTTATATTCTGCAATTTCATATTCCATAATATATATTTAACAAACAAAAAAAATAAGTTTGCCAATATTCCCGGAAAATTGCGACGAGAAATGGTTAACAAAGAAGTCAAGAGTGGATTTGTTTAACCCATTGCTCCATAATACCCGGATATTGCTTTATGTTAAGATAATAAAACATATTTTTCCTTTTCTTTTGTGGTCACAGTTACATGATATGTCCATGAATCTATTATATACGGTAGCCATGATGCATTGCTTGTATATTTTTTATATATGCACCTTTTCAGATTATCTGGACATGCCGGCTCAATGTGATCTATTGGAAACACAATCTGTCATTGTCCAATGTTAAGTTTTGGCTTTAAACAACAATGATGTTCCTTGCATGTTCCCCATATAGGTTTTCCAAAATATGTCCATTCACTACAGATCTGCCATGGCAATAGACAGGGAAAACATTTGAAACTGTTCTTGTCAGAAACTACTGGCCCAGTTTTGAAACATTTTCATTGTTTGCTTAATCTGTTGGGATTCATTAAAACATGGATTTTTGGACTATTTCCATATATCGATATTATTCCTTGGATGGTCCCCTTTCAAATGTTTGCCAAGAAGTGGATTGTATTCAATGCATAACTTTGTTGCTATGGCAAATATCGCAAAAAAGAAATACAAAGTGTACTGGTGCATTGTAAATTTTGGCCAAATTATTCCTTCTTTGTTCATCTAACAAGTTTGCTCAAGCTGGTACAAATCATCCAAAAAAATTAAACTGTGGAGTTGGGGCTGGCTTTCTTCCAGTGCTATAGTGCTATATAAAATCTACTTGTCTGACAACAGTAACTGCTTTTAATATAATGTGGATGTTCCTTGCATGGCCCACCTTTTACAGTTGATCACATAATTCAATTCAGTACACAACTTGTTGCCATGGCGACAACAAAGAAAAACTATTAAATTCTTCTTGTCAGAAATCATTGGCCTAGCCGGATTTCAAAATAATGTCTTTGAAATGTTCCTTGACTGAACATTTCTGAAACTTAACCAAGTTTGCTCGCTCGATTGATAAATATCTTTCCGTATATTGTAGTGATTTAAAGTATTTATAATAATTTGTTGCAAGACTTGGAGAGAACAATCTATTAAACGTTGTCTAAATATCTTCAGAAATTGGGACGAATCTCCTACTCCATCAGATATCGACACAAATCCAAAACCATTTCCATGTAATAAATGTTTTATTTTAGTCGCCCATGTAGTAAAGACGTCATGTGAGTTATTAATATGTGCTTAAGACATTTGAGGAAGATTTACACTTTTGACAGGCATTCATGGGTCCTTTATTCACGCCCAAGTTTGAAAAAAAAAATGTTTACCGTGTTTTGGACAAATATATAAATATGACATTATTTAAGCTGAGATTTTATTAGTTTATCTTATATTTGTCATTAATTTTATGTAAAATAATTAAAATTCTTGGTCATTATATATGGTTAAATACATGATATGTTATAATATTATAGAGGATATTTCATGAATGTTTGCGTATTATCACTTTTAATAAACGAGTTTAAACCGTTGAGGTGACGTCATTTTCGTAGTTGACTTGAGCGTAAGACTATAGAAACCAAACTAGTAGTGTCATATGATATTTATGTAAATGGTATTGTGACATTCCCAGAGAGAGCTTTATATGATAAACATAATTGTTTATAACTAGTTCTCGGGAAAATTGCAAGTCTCGGAGTGTTAAAATGAACTAACATTGGTTTATTTTGTGCAAAGATAGTGTATCCATTAACGGATCAAACAAAGAATGTCAGAATTTCCAGACACAGGCATTACTTAAACCTTTCCCACATAAAGACCTGTGTGGCAGACGACTTATGAAAACAGTGTGGCAAATGGAAACAAATGCTTAAAAGCGAGCAAATACTCCTTTTGCCATAATATTTTCACTTTCATTTTGTTAAGTAGTTATGCTTATAATTAACCGTGTTTTCCGAGATGTTCCATGTGTTTGTCTTCAAAGTCGGCTGCTGCAGATGTGTTGTATGTGGGATAGGGTTTAAAACATACTCAGAAGAAATATTGCAAACGAAATGATGTGTGAACATATTTTATTGTCAGAATTCAGGAAAGGTCGAGAATGCTATCTCATGTTGCCAAAGTAGCTCATAAATAGGGTAAGGTATTTACAGTATAATCTGGTAAAGCAAATGTAAACAGCAAGCATAACCTATATTTTTGATGCATGTGTCCTGCACTTGATACCCCCATCGTTCAGCTGTGACAAGTTCTCGCTTTCTTATGGACAGTAACTACTAATAAATGCATTAATAACAGCCCATGTGCATCCGCACAGTATAGTCAAGGTATGCAATATTTTCATATTACTAACACAAGCATGTTTGGAGCTTCTATCAACGTGTGTAGATTATGTAAGACGAAGCAGATTGAAAGCGAGATATGAAACTACTCTATTCAGAAATGCCGATTTGTATCTTGTCCCATTTATAGGCTTATTCATTATATGTATGATGTTTCGTGGTCTTATTCATTTCGGAGGTTTGGAAAAAATAATGACAATGTTAATCAAATGCATACTTCTACAGTCCATTGTTTCTCACGTCAATTCCCCCCGGATGCCTCTAGAATAGACGGTCATCAGGTAAGATCCTGATCGAACTGTTAGGAGGCACATGATGGTCTTGTTCCTAGCTGGTAGCTCATTCCTGAAGGTCAGTTTTCGTATGACGTGGCTCAATTACAATATTTGAATATCTTCGTGACATGTTATGACATCGCGTTACTATTTGTAACTAAAATAAATGGAGAAGCGCACATGCAAATGATTTTATTCTATATAAGACGCTTTCTGAAATCGATGATTTTTCATATCATATTAAATCTTTATATGTTCACATAGGCCGTGTCGGGTGAGAAATATGGTTCTCCATCTTCGTTTACAAGTCAAGAGATTTCACGGGGATCAAATACATTACCCTTTGCCAAAATTGAGGTTTACATGATTTAAATGTGGATTTGTTTGCGTATATGGTATTTTACGCCGTTTTCTTATTTCCGACGTTCGTCAAAAGTCGCTGCGTCTAGCGTCATTCGTCTTCCACCGATGGGCTAACAGTCTATGTGGAAAAGCAGCCATTCGCTTGGAAAGTATGTTGTGTTAGGTTCTGTTGTGAGAAAGCCAGGAAGCACATGAGTAGGTGAACTGACCAACGTGATATGACTGAAACAATGTTGAAAACGGCGTTAAACGCCAATTAGTCAATAAATCAATACGCACTTTTCACCACTTTTTTCAGTTATATTACTGCGTGTCCTGGGTAAGTTATCAGTATTACTGGTCCTTTAATCAGACACCAGCGACTTACCTTTATTCCTGAGCGACAAGGAAGGAAAGCCATTGCTGCCTGTACTGTTATATTTTCTGAACAATGTAAAACTACTTGGACAATTATCTGTAAAGTCACGAAAGCAACGTGGGGAGCCTACCAAAACGTTTTTCGCTTGACGTGGCTCATACTATATGAGGAAAGTGGTACAAATTGGTATATCTGATGGTGTATGTTACGATCAGCCTTTACATCTCCTCCTTCATATCAGAATATACACAAGTTTTACAGAAACTTCAAACAAGCTTCTGTTAGTGAATTTGAACTGCGTGTTTCTTTATCAGACGATGCACAAAGGCAAATTGTACATTTTCCATGCTCATATAATCAAATTAAGAGTATTGAATATTGATTAATCCGAATACTTTAAGAGTATTTCAAACTCATTATTTTATTACATCAATTGTGAAGCAGCTATTGACAAGTTAATTAAAGACTCGATGTGATTCGATGTGGGATAATTGGATACTTAACCAGTATTCACGGTGAATGAAATGCTGACCACTCTATAAGGGCAATCTTTGATCCCGAGACTGGCACACATATCTGAGGCATTGTCGGAATATTTCTTTCTGTTCGCTAACAGAAAGACTGAACAAATACATAATCGGTTCATTATCACTATGAATATCGTCTAGCATTGTCAAAGTGGTCATACTACACTCTCATTCATCATCGGAAACCTTATGCTACGTGTATTGTCTGTCAATCAGTCGGAAAAAAATCAAAACGTCTGTACGATTTACGACTTTGTATATTTGCGTTATCCACAATTTACGGTCATTTTAAACCAATCTTAACGCCAATCAGCCTTCTCTTGCTTCATTTATGAAAGGTGACGACTTGAGTGAGCCTGTGCAGAAGGCAGTCTCACCACATGTAATGTGTTTCACTTATACTTATCAAAGTTTACTGTTTCGTGTCATCTTGGCGATGGAGCTGTCTTCGTCTTCGAGGGAGTCACTAGCTTTACCAAAACATTTTCTTTCCGTTTTGATTAGCCATGCAGCTCCCGTCAGGTGAGGTTTGCGGTGAGGATAGCTCATATTAATGCATCGGATCCGAATCGTTATTCAGCCTGCTATGATGTGGTGTTTAAAACACGACTGTGAAGAGCTTAGCTTCTGATTAGACATCGTTGTTGGTCGAGTCCCGAAAGACGGTTTAAGTGTGGCATCGTCCAAATTATACATATCATCATGTTCTATCCGAAATAATAGATCGGAAATACTATCATTTAATTATTTTCTGTCTGTCGTCGTATAATCCTCACAGTAATTGCACTGGTGTCACGTTTATGTTCCGAGTTCACTGTCCTTGTCTAACTTTTCTCCAATTCATTTGTTTTTCTATTATACCGAAAATGTGTCAAAAATGGATTCATTATTTTTTCACCAAATTATTTTTTTTCGCCATTGTAATAGCAGTCAATTATGCATTATGCAAACCACTGCCACAATAATAGTTATATTAAGTTGTAATAGAAAGTGTCCCATTAGATAGCTCTCCGGACCGCATCGGTTGCAGTAGAAGAGCGTCCACCACCGGTGCGGAAGGCCGCGGGCTCGATCTCCGGCCGGCTTATACCAAAGACGTACAAAATGGTAGGAATGGTTTCCCCCTCTCTACGCTCAGGATTGTAGGGATGACATTACGACTAAAATCGCTGTTGTCAGGATAAATAGACGGGTATATATTTACTTGTAACATACCCAGCAAGCGCCGTTATATAACTGAAATATTACAAAAGGCCGAAGAGGTTCCACTGCCAGTATGCAATAATTAAACCAATATAGCCAATAAGGCAAATAGCGCCGCCCCCTCGAATTCATGTTTTTCTACCAATCAACAAGGATTTATTGAATCTCGTAAAGGATCACCCAAGAAACATTTCTATAAAAATAATTTGAAAATCAGTCAGACGCTTTCGGAAGGGAAGATTTTAAAGTTTTTTTTCACTATAGCCATTTATGGAAAAACAGCCTTTCCCCTGGCGGCCATGTTTTTTAACCAATCAACATTGATTAAAGCAATCTCATAGAGGGTCACCCAATACTGTCGAAGGGGAATACCTTTAAAGTTTCTATACAGCCATATAAGGCAAACCAGCCCACCGCCACTGGCAGCCATGTTTTTCGACCAATCAACATCACTTGAAATAAACTGATTCAAGGTCGCCCAGTGAACATTTCTACAAATTTATCTGCAAATCGGCCAATCATTTTCAAAGGAGAAGTTACAACTTGGCTTGGGGGAATCTCTTACACGGTCACTCAAGAAATAGTTCTATAAAATCATTTGAAAACCGGCTTCGTATATGTACTTTCGGAGGGGAAAAAGTTTAAAGTTTTCACTTAAGCCACATCTTTCTACCAATCAACATGGCTTGAGGGTCACCCAAGGAACAGTTCTACAACATTATTTGAAAATCGACTTCCTTCATACTTTCGGAAGAGAGGATTTTTAAAGTTAACATGGTGGCCATGTTTTTTTTTGCTAATAAACATGGCTTGTAGAAATCTGATAGAGCGTATTTAAAGGAACATTTTACAACATTATTTGAAAATCGGCCACCCAATTTGTGAAAAGGGATGCTTTTTCTTTCGGTTTCCATGATTATCGGAATTTTGCTTCGATACAGACAATTAAATTTATTTAGGAGAGGACATTGCAAGGATGCTCCCTATAAAATATCATCCCTTTTGGCAAAATGGTTACAAGGGATGAGTCGCTTGAAGCCAACATTTAACGTACGCACGCCGGAGACAATTCGCCATGACATAAGCTCGACTGGCTTTGATTTTAGAAGCGGTGTAAAACATCATACAGTCACAGATCCCTCTCTAAAAACTAATTTCAACAAGGTTAATAAATTAATAATGATCAAATACACCAATGCAGAAAAATATCAAAACTTATTTCAAATTGAATATGTAGCAATATTGAGTTCCTGAAGTAATGAATAATCTAATAGGTGTCTGAACTGAAATAATAAATTGGAATGTTGGATCTTATTACTTACAGATCAATCTGGCTGAGGTTTTCTCGTTGAATTGATATGGGCCGCGTCTTGCAATTTGGGGTTTATTGCACCTGGGAACAGTGGAGATTAGTGAACCCGTGCATACGCAATCTCATCAGATTCTTACTGTTTAGTTTAAATATATTAGCCGTCCCGCGAGAAAACCAACATTGTGGACTCTGCGTAAAGTATCGACCCGGATCAGCCTTAACATGCCGTGCAGGCTAACCCGGATAGACACTTTCGCCGTCTGTGGATTTTCTGTTTCAGGAATCATTACTCTATACCTCTATCCCCCTGAGACGGAATGTGTCGCGGACTGCGCAGGCTGATCTGAGTCGCGATACATTACGCAGATGCCTTGATGTTAGTTTTCTCGCGGGACGGCTCAATTATTGTATTGTCATATAAATAATACACAAGATGACATACAACATTCATTATGCATATAACAAAAGGTTTAGACTACTACTACACTTAGATTCAGCCTTGCACTTTTGAATGCCATACATCATATTACTGTTTTAAATTGTACAAACAGTTACAGGCAATACAGTTTGATTTAATAAGACATTCTCTACAGGAGTTGGCAATACAAAGTAATATCTTAATTCATTAACGAATGTTCCGTTGAATGCGTCGGAAAACAGGAACATTAATCGCATGTATGATCCAGAATTTATGTGATCCGTCTTTTATTTCTACAATTTATGTTCTTGGTAAAAGGAAGTTAATACAAAGAGGATATATATGATAGGAAAAGTAAGCGTTCTCAGGATAACCTGAATTTGTCATAAGACAGGTAGGACTGGCCTTTACAATGAGGGTGAGTCCATATAAATAAACACTTGTCCTAATGAATAATATCTCCAGTTTGGCAATGTTTTTTAAACAAAGCTTAAAATACTTGTGCACCAAGACGTTACGTTCTTTATCCTTCATAATAGTTTACAATTTACAAAAGGAAAGAAAATATTCTCTGAGAAAAGAGATGTGAGGAATTTTCAATAGATTTCCCATGTATATGATATTCCTATTAAAAAATGTGTTGCAACTAGCGAAAACACCTCTTTTTGCATCTGTGAACAGTGAATACTCAGATAAACAGACGCCATTTTGTCTGGCGCAGCTCATGTCGTATGTCAAGTGTATACTCATTTTCGTCATCTGTCTAGTGTATACTTATCTAGCCGAGCTTTGTTTCGTCATATGTCGAGTGTATTCTTATGTAGCCGAGCTTTGTTTCGTCATCTGTCAAGTGTATTCTTATGTAGCCGAGATGTATTTCGTCATCTGTCAAGTGTATACTTATCTAGCCGAGCTTTGTTTCGTCATCTGTCAATTGTATTCTTATGTAGCCGAGATGTGTTTCGTCATCTGTCGAGTGTATTCTTATGTAGCCGAGATGTGTTTCGTCATCTGTCAAATGTATTCTTATGTAGCCGAGATGTGTTTCGTCATATGTCAAATGTATTATTATGTAGCCGAGCTGTATTTCGTCATCTGTCAAGTGTATTCTTATGTAGCCGAGCTATGTTTCGTCATCTGTCGGGTGTATTCTTATGTAGCCGAGCTATGTTTCGTCATCTGTCGGGTGTATTCTTATGTAGCCGAGATGTGTTTCGTCATCTGTCAAGTGTTTTCTTATGTAGCCGAGATGTGTTTCGTCATCTGTCGAGTGTATTCTTATGTAGCCGAGCTGTGTTTCGTCATCTGTCAAGTGTATTCTTATGTAGCCGAGATGTATTTCAACATCTGTCAAGTGTATTCTTATGTAGCCGAGATGTGTTTCGTCATCTGTCGAGTGTATTCTTATGTAGCCGAGCTGTATTTCGTCATCTGTCAAGTGTATTCTTATGTAGCCGAGATGTGTTTCGTCATCTGTCGAGTGTATTCTTATGTAGCCGAGATGTGTTTCGTCATCTGTTAAGTGTATTCTTATGTAGCCGAGCTGTGTTTCGTCATCTGTCAAGTGTATTCTTATGTAGCCGAGATGTGTTTCGTCATCTGTCAAATGTATTCTTATGTAGCCGAGATGTGTTTCGTCATCTGTCAAATGTAATCTTATGTAGCCGAGATGTATTTCGTCATCTGTCAAGTGTATACTTATGTAGCCGAGATGTGTTTCGTCATCTGTCAAGTGTATTCTTATGTAGCCGAGATGTGTTCCGTCATCTGTCAAATGTATTCTTATGTAGCCGAGATGTGTTTCGTCATATATCGAGTGTATTCTTATGTAGCCGAGATGTGTTTCGTCATCTGTCAAATGTATTCTTATGTAGCCGAGATGTATTTCGTCATCTGTCAAGTGTATACTTATGTAGCCGAGATGTGTTTCGTCATCTGTCAAGTGTATTCTTATGTAGCCGAGATGTGTTTCGTCATCTGTCAAATGTATTCTTATGTAGCCGAGATGTGTTTCGTCATATGTCGAGTGTATTCTTATGTAGCCGAGATGTGTTTCGTCATCTGTCAAATGTATTCTTATGTAGCCGAGCTGTATTTCGTCATATGTCAAATGTAGTCTTATGTAGCCGAGCTGTGTTTCGTCATCTGTCAAGTGTAGTCTTATGTAGCCGAGATATGTTTCGTCATTTTTCAAATGTTTACACATCCAGCGGAACTCTGTTTGTGTTTACTCATATAGCAGAGCTATGTATTGTCATATTTCAAGTGTATACTCATCTAGCAGAGCTGTGTATCGTCATATGCCAAGTGTATCTAGCCGAGCTGTATTTCGTCATTTGGCATCATAAGATCCTTCTGTCATTATATGTCCTATTTGTTTTTGTTGGATGTTTACAACTTTTTCAACATTATTTCAGTTATATCATGGCGACAATTCAGTTATTCATGATCCCTAGGGAAAAAAACCAGTACTAGGGTATGAAATGTGCCTTTGCCAAGGGTCATTTCACCATGACTTTGAATCGAACCCGGGATGCCCGCTTCCAAATCCTCGACGCTTACCTTTCGGTCACGGTGGATTCTTGTAGAGAAACTGTTATGAGACTTATTGCATCTTCGTTAATGGCATTGTTCAAGGGAGCATGGTTATTAAACCAGTGATACATATATACTATATACTACACTTATATTTACCACCCATATATCAAGGTCTATATAATATACTGACGGACAGTAAAAAGCTCTGGTCAAACTGTGTGTATGCGCTGAGTTGCATTAGGCTTCACTGATGTCATCTGTTGTAATACATCAGGGAGTACATCTATCGTCCAATATGTAATTTGAAAAATACTTCATTCCATGTTAGTTGTTAGTGGAAGAATAGTATTGTCTATGAAGGTATGGTGTAGTAAACAAATTATATAGCCGTCGTCTGCGGCACTGAAATTAATCATAGGAAACCTTACGCTTGCTTATTTTCCGTCAATCGAGGGACTGTTTTCACGATAACTGTGCTATTTTCACGTCAACTGTTCATGGTATCTATATTCACAATCTTTAACACCATGTGAGACCTGTCATTATTTACTTCAGCAAAAGAGTAAGTATATGGTGTTTCCATGAATATGACGCATCAAATGATCTATTTTATCTATAAATACTAGTCTAGTTTGCTTATAGCCCGCCAGGGTTGTTTCAATGTTACAATATTCTGCAAAACACCGTGTGTACGTATTCATAGACAATGTATTGTTTGTTGCGTTGATCTCCAATCAGATCACCATAAACACTATTCTTTAAAACTTATGTGCTTCGACATGTTTACCCTTTCCCTTATGCCGATGATTGTTGACTCCATTGCAACAGAACTCTTTAAAAACAAAACAGTGAGGTAAAAGAGGGAACATTCTCAAAATGAGTAATTGATATTTTTCCCTTGATGACTTCAATCATAGTCTTATTTTCAGTTGAGTAGAAGCGCGGCGTCAGAATGGAATAGGTTTTAATTTTATACCTTGGGGTGACGTAATCGAAAAGGGAGCAACCATCATTATTATTGTTAAGAATAACTCTGTTATATGTTTGAAAAAAACAAACCGTTATGAATAAATATATAGTATAAAATAATTTAAGAAACAGCAAGATACAAAATATGTATGTCTGATACCGTTATTACAAAACTTTAGACACATTTAATGGGTATTTAATAACTTTCCCCTAGCTTCCTAGGCTACGCTTTTTTTATAGTTTGGTTTACGACCCGATTGATCAAAGCTCTGAAAAGGGTTTCTTGCGATGTTTTTGCCTATTTACAATATTGAGATTTTTAAATAAATGGATAATCATTAAAAAATCAATGATGATTCATTTTGATTACTACATATTACAGTACAATTCTAGAAACTATAAAAACAACGTTAACCCAACTATACAATATGCATGGCCGTAACGTGACCCCATTCCATTATTTGTAAATGCAGCGTGTCATCGCTTGGCGATTTTGGTCATTCTTATGTAATAGACGACAATGTGTCATCGGTTCACAAAGAGTAATTAAGTTGTCTCTGCTTCCTTCCGTTATGATACTTCGCTGTTTTTACGATTTCATCGATTTCTAAAATTCATTGGATTCGTACTCGGTTTTCATGTTTCGTTCGAGATGAACGATTCGTACCAACTGGTTTTCGCTCTTTGCTCTTTGCTCTTGGGGAACTGACACTGACCATTTTCTTTTGTTTATTTTTCAGTTTTTCTACTGGCATGTTCAAAACGATTAAAGTGAGATTACAAACAAACAAAACAGACTTAATATTTTTTTTTTTAAATTACTACGTATTTTTTTGTTTATATATTCCGTTTTTGCTATCATCTTCTGCTAAACTGGAAGGAGAAAAGACTTCCCCCTCTCCTTCCAAAGCTTGTGTCACACTTAAAATATAACATATAACTAGAGGAAATAAACCTTAATATATATGTTAATATTTAAGCACCTATGTTTTTTTTTTATCTAGTTAGAGGATTAAAACAGTTTATTGATAAAAAAAACTTGTGAAACTTCAGCTTGTATGACACATTATAGTTGCAGTGAATGTTAAGCAAACTGTAAACCAAATGGTTTCAGGATTAAACTTCACATGCTGAATATCACATAGATCGTAGCATATAAAACGTTTAATCCCTACGTCATATTGACCCTTTCTGCTCTTGGTAACCTTTTTATATAGGCTATGGTAGCCAGGTGAGCAATATAGGCACATCTTGGCCTTCTTGTTTAAAATAAGGGACATTTTGGCCTTCATATTCGAAATATTTACATCCATGTCTGTTTGCACAGGTTTTTTAATTAACTGAACCTGCATCTGCTTCCTTTAAGTCATGCTTCACAATCATGCGCGGCGTCTTTGATGCTTTGCATCAAAATTCTTCTTGTTTTATATAGTGACAATGAGAATATAAATCAAGTAAAATCTAAATTTATAGAGAGAGAGAGAGAGAGAGAGAGAGAGAGAGAGATGAGAGAGAGAGAGAGAGAGAGAGAGAGATGAGAGAGAGAGAGAGAGAGAGAGAGAGAGAGAGAGAGAGAGAGACTTGGTTTATAGATAGAGAGACGGGAGAGAGAGAGAGAGAGAGGGAATGAAGAGAGAGAAAGGGAAGAGATAGAGAGAGAGAGAGAGAGAGAGATATTTGGTATATACAGAGAGAGAGAGAGAGAGGGAGAGAGAGAGAGAGAGAGAGAGAGAGAGAGAGAGAGAGAGAGAGAGAGAGAGAGAGAGGAGAATTATTTTATTCTCTAGTCTGACAAACATTGTTTTTAGTTGTATTCAGTGTAAGAAAAAAATGGTGTCACGTTGTGCCATTTAGTAAAAACAAGTGAAATACGGTTTTTATTTCATTTGCATCAATTTATTCTCACGCTCGGTATATCTTTGTTTTCCAAAATTTGATCATCAGTTTCTGTTCTTATTTCAGTTTCAAATCGGATTTGAACCTCAGACCACTGGACTCCCTTACCACTCCATTAGCACATCATGAACATAAGAAAACGCGTAGTGACACATGATTATGATGCATGAAACTGGATAGTGAACCATTTTGGCTAAGCATTCAGAGATGAAAAAATGGTATTAAGAAATACAATAGGGCCATTGTGAATCTTTGCAGGTTATTTGAGTATCATGGCTCAAGTTTGATAAGGTGTTCATAAATTAAATAATGTTTACAAAAGACATGTAGTTTGATAAACAAGTAAAACAATAACTACCAGACTGTCTAATGTTGGTCTAGTTAACTAGCTTTTAATCGATATCGCCAAGACAAACCTTTCAGATACGTTTCAACCTTATCGTAAACTTCCCAGTTTTGGTGACTTACCTCCATTGGTGACATATGTTGTTTGCATGCGTTCTTCAATTTGAAGAGCTATGTAATGTAATTTCGTTTTGATGTCGCCATTTCATTAATCCCCGTCAGCAGTTTGTGTTATAATACATATTTACATGTGCAAAGTTGCTTGTCATCAGTTTGCTGATCTGATTTGAATCTAGGCCAAGTTTGAATACGGGTAATGTCGGTTCAAAAACTATGTCATTCGGCCAAATTGAAACAAATATGTTTAACACTCTCAAAACCGCATTATTAAATTTAGCAGAATGTTCGCCTTGATGATATCTTGACTTAGTTCGAATATGGGTTATCTAGAGTAAATCATTTCATTCATGAGAAAAAACAATCTAGAAACCCTAATATTATATTCTATTGAGGATGTTGAAACTGTATCGCACTGTGTGTCTTAATGATCTCCAGGCTAAATTGTAATATGCGTTGTATTTATTATTGAATCACAGGGACTTGCTCCTCTAAAAATAGATATGACCTATATTAATATCTATGCATAGAGTAGGTCATATCTATTTTAAGAGGAGCAAGTCCCTGTGATTGAATGAGCACACAGTACTAAGGTAAGCAATTGTGATCCTGAAATTTCCAAAAAGGCCGATTAACAGAAAGGCTCATTGTTTAGCTCACCTGAGCACAAACTGCTCATCGTGAGTTGATGTAATCGCCTTTCGTCCATCGTTCGTCCTTCGTCAATGAGTATTCACTTTGTTTATCATGCTGATATATAGGCGAAGTTTGTATATGGGTCATGTCAGGTCAAAATTTAGGTCACAAATTCAAATTGAAGGAAAATATTATTAAAACTCTTAAATCGCATTTTTTAAATTATTTTAGAATGTTGAAACTTTGTCAGAATAAATGTTTTGGTGATATATAGGCTAAGATTGAATATAGGTCATGTCCCGTCAAAAGCTAGGTCACTAGAACAAATTTGTTAAATATCTAGAGACCGTAATTTTTTATTCATCAACGTTTTCAGAGTGTTTGTCTTGATAATAGTAATGCCAAGTTAGTATATGGATCATGTCTGGTCACAAACAAGGTCCCTAGGACACATTGAAGGACAATCTTGTTCACTCCCTGAAAGCCCCATTTTTAACAAGGTCATTTTGAAACGTTGTCAGAATAGTTGTCTTGATAATCTGCAGGTTTGGTTCGAATATAGTTCATGTCGGATCACAAGGTCATTAGGCCAACTTGTAGAACAGTATTGTTTACACGTTAAAGACAACATTTGTTTGCTTTAGCAGCTTGAAACTATGTCAGAATGTTTGGCCTGATGATAGCTAGTCCAAGTTTGATTATGTGCCATGACCGGACAAAAACTAGGCCAGTAGGCCAAATTGAAGGAAATTCTTGTTAATACTCTTGATGCCACATTTTCAACTAACTTTGTCAGAATAATTGTCTTGGACACAATATTGTCTTGATGATTATTTTCGAACATGGGCCATGCCGGGTCAAAAATTAGGTCAATAGTCCAAATTTAAGGAACATCTTGTTAACTCTGTGAAAGTCGTATTTTTTAAGGGCAATATCGGGTCAACAACAAGGACATTGTCAAATGTTACATCACGGGGAAATTTATAGCCACGTAACTTTGTATATACTGCTATTTTTTTTTTTGATATCTCATGTTCTCTTTATCATTTATTTCAGGCTGGCAGGGATAAGACAACGCAAAACTTAGAGTTGAACAAGTTACTCAATCTAATGAGAGAAGAAGCAGACGCATGTGTAGCAGACGATTGTTTACAATATAGTGACAAGTGGATTGTTTAATAACGATCCGCTTGTCACAATGTTTTACAACTCTATTGCAAAAATACTATTCAGAAAGTTGCCATATTTTTGTTCTAAAGTTATGTTTTCACAGTTTGTGTTGTGTATGGGCTCACTAATTAATGATATTTATTACATTTCTATCCATCAAAGATAAGGATATCTCGGTGAAAGAAAATTCATAGTCGTTGATTTATTGTTATTACACACCAGTGTATTAAATTTTTATAATCTACTACACAATTGCGCATGCGTGCCCCTCCCTTTTTTCCATGGCCACGCCTCATCCGAAAATAATGCGCAAAGCAGGTAAATCGACAAACAATATTCCACAGTAAATATAAACTATGGTTGAAGACACTTATTTAAAATTTAATGTATTACAACAAATAACAATGAAATGTAATAAACAGATTATTCAACTCATTTTTTCAAAGATTAGAGTTGTGAATTATATTCTTATCTTTCAAAAAAAAAGTTGAATAATCTCTATATGTATAATGTTACTAATAAAACAAATAAAATGTATTTTGAAATTGATTAGTTTGCTACATTTTTATTTACATATTTTAATCGGCATAACATTCTGTGATTTGTCGACAAAACTTAGAAAAAATGAAACAAAACCAATTAACAAAACATTTAGGCCTATATGCTAAAAGTTGCTTTAACCACACTGTTTTGCAAACTTTCCGATGTCCAAATAATTTAACATTTAGTTCACACGTAGGACATTTAATGGGTTAGGTATACTCTAATTGTATATTAGTATATACAATCAACTTTATAACCTCAAACTAAACTTAATTTCCGAGAAAATTCATGGACAAATCTTGCCTCGTCATGTGAAAATTAAATCAGAAGACATGATAATATGCTAGCATTATTCCTTTCGTTTTATTTTGATAGTTTAGTTAGTATTATTGGTTTGACTATTACAAGAGTTTGTTCCCCTGGTAGCTCTTCAACCTCCAGTCAAATTGATTTTCACGACAACCCATAACATCAACTGAATGTGTCACTTTCCATCTGTTACACGGCTTTAAATGACAGTTTAATGTATTCGCATGTCAGGGATTAATTCTTCCTTTCGCACGATACCGTGATATAGGATGCTATGTGATTGTCAAGTGTTGAAACAATGAACTGACGATGTCCGCTAAAACCAAACCTACCCGGCTTCAATCGGACATTGAGAAATGTCGAGTGGACGGTCTGTGGCAAAAGGCGTTGGATCTGGTTAAACAAATATCTTCAAAGAGTTCCGTTTTAGGTATGTGACACCATTTTCTTTCTTTTTCACTCGATAGTTGAGTTGAAAACGTTACTAATGTAGCTCGAAATAGTAGGGTTACACCCATCCCTACACTTATTCTCGAGTGTTTACTTCACTCCCCTTAACATTTCCTTTGCAAATAAAAACACATAATTAAAGTAACATAAGGGGGGGGGGGGGGGAAATCGCCCGATGTGGGGCTTGAACCGATGACCCCAATAACACAAGCATGGCGCTCTAACCAACTGAGCTAACGGGGCAATCATGTCTTGCCACCACACCATAATTCCTCCCCCTCTCAACCTTTGGGAGCCAGTCATCAACCTCAGCAACTCCAACAGCACCTCCAGGTGCGTTCCATCCCACTTCTACATCAGAGGGGAAAAATATCCGCTTGATGAGGGGCTTTGACCCATGACCCCCATAACACTAGTTTGGCGCTCTAATTCCAACTGAGCTAACCGGGCAATCATGTCTTGCCACCACATCCAGACACTACACACATATTGCTTTTATCTTAAATGAAAGCATTTTCAAAATCTGAACTTAGAGATTTTGATAAATGTACAAACACTTTCCTGAAAAAAATGAGGTAACAAGGTAAATTTTCGGGTACATGCATGATTAGTGAATTTAATCTCAATATTTCGAAGTTACATGTAAAGTTGCGAAATCTAAATATTGTCCCCTTTATTCACAGATTACTATGTCCATTTTATTTTGGGAGAGTCTCTGTTGGAGGCCTATGCAAAAGAGAACCCTGCTGTAGAACAGAATGCTACAATTGCCAAGGACAAGTTAGAGGATGCTGAAAGACATCTCAAAGCTGCAATGATGGAGAATGGAACAGTTAGTATTAAATTCAGTCGGCTTTTAAGTCATGTCACATCTGAATTCAAGTTGAAACACAAATTATGCCACTGGTGTAATTAAAACATATGTTGAAAGTACTCTTGTTGTGTCCCCAAAGTCCCAAATGAAACCCATGTACATGGGGTTTAACATTTTTCCACATACAACACATCTTCAATAGACAAGATCAAAAATATCTGCAGCAAATATATTGAAAATCTCTTTATAAAATCAAAGCATTATTATTGAAGAGAGTTAAATCATTGTTGAAAAGAAGTAACTTCTTGTTATGACACTGTGTCTAATCTAGGATTCGAAAACAAGGCGGGAATTTTATTGGGAAATAGATTATATGAACAAATTGAGGCATTTTCCTTCTTTGTCATTTAAAAAAAATCCTCCCTTCCATACAAATTTAGGTGGGAATATTAAAAAAAGTGTGAGAATTAAATTAGCACGATCCCTCCTCCTAGATTGAATACTGTATGAGTAATAATCCTTCAACCACAATGCAAAATGCATCTGTTAGTGGAAAAGGAATCTTGTATCTGGACCTCTGACGATCTGTATCGTGCAATATGTGCATTATGATTATCATATTGTACATTAACTCGACTTTCTAGTGTTGAAGTCTTTAATGTGCTGGCTATAACCAAATTGAATAAAAATAATATGAGGACAAGTAAGATTAAACATTTCCTTTGTATAACTAATCTGTAGCAGACGACTTTGAAAAACTTTTTGAATTGTTGAAGTTTATCTATTTTTTCCCTCTTCTAGTGCAAGTAAAGTTTCTGCAACCAATGAATACATTTTTAGAACATTGTAAGCAACAGCCTACCATAAGCATGTTCTCTCATTCTCACAACATGCATAACCCAATACATGTGTAATCAAAATGGAATTTTCTTTTGACAAGATGTTAAATTAAGAATGGCTAATAAAATGTTGTATTAAGGCTTTTATGAGAAAGGGACAAATGCTCCCACTGTCTCTTGCTGTTCATAGAGTGGTTTGCAAGGCATATATTGCTTGTTGTTTATTAATATTTGAGCTTCAAACCCTTTGTTTTAGATCCAAAAGAATCATCTTGGGGAAAGGATTATTTTGAGTTGCCACAAAGGATGTTTTGAGACCAAGATCTATTTACCCCTTGCCACATACAACAATTTTGCAACAGACAACTTTGTAAACATCAAGACAAAAATATGGAAAGTCTCTATAAATGAGTGTAGAGCAATTTAATTGAAAAAGGTTGAAATCATTGTGGCAAATGGTGAAATTACTCATAAAGAGCAATTTCTCCATTTGCCACATTAATTTCAAAGGTCAGCGTCAGAAAGCGTCTGTATGTGGGAAAGGGTTAACTCCTCCTTATCTTGCTTTTATCACTTCCAGCTCAATCTAGAGGCCACATTGTTACTGGGTAAGATACACTTTTACCAGGCTTCCTACCAGTCAGTGCTGAATCTTTTTGAGAATGCTTCCTTGGACACTGTGACAGTATCATCTGCTGCACCGAGGCTGTTACATATTGTTGCTGAAGCTTATGCTATTAAAGGTATTATATTTCATACTTTTGCGTATACTTTGTAACTTTACGATAATTGCTTGTCTTGGTCTTATATGTAAAAAGGATACATTTAATTGAAATTACCATAAGATTATTTTCACATGCCTCCCTTCAATGTTTCTTAATGCTTTACAACATATGAACATTCTGCAGAAGACATTTTTGAAAAGATCTAGGCAAAAATATGGAAAATCTTTATAAATTGAATGAAATTGAAAACACTGTGGAAAAATGAGTAATTTCTCAACATGGGTAATTTCTTCTTCTGCCGCAATGCCTTCAAGAGTCATCTGCTGCAGATGCATCAAAATGTGTCTACAAGTGGAAATTGGTTTAATTTGTTTACTGCAATTGTGTCACAGTTATTCAGTATCAAGGGTTTAATGAATTTACCATTTCTGTGATACAACCAAACAATTTATGTATCTGCAGCATATGACATTTGAATGCATTGTAAGGAAAGAAAATTAATCTGAGAAGCAATTTCTCAATTCCATGCTCATAACAATTTTTTGGCTTATCATGTGCTGGAAAATATATGTGAAAGCACTATGTAGTCATAGTCACAACTGTTAGTCTTTGGCAGCTTTTATATTTTCGGGATAATTATCATGTTGTAAGTGTATTTCAGTTTTAAGGCTTGAAAGCTCGCGAGTTTTTGTGATTGCCTTTTGTCTGTGGTCTGTCGTTTATCAGTTGTCAACTATCAAGATCAAATATAGGTCATGTCAGGTCAAAAACTAGTTCACAAGGTCAAATTAAAGGAACATTGTTTACACTCCGAAAGCAGCTTCTTTAACTTTAGCATGTGGAAACTTTTTCAGAATAAATATCTTGATGATATCTAGTCTTAAGTTCAAATATAGGTCATATCCAGTCAAAAACTAGGTGACTTGTCCAAATTTGAGAAATATCTTGTAAACACTCGAGAGACCTAATTTATTGCTTTAGCAGCTTGATATTGTCAGAATGTTTGTCTTGATGATATCGAAGCCAAGTTCGAATATGGGTCATGTCGTGTGAAAGTTTTGGTAATTTGGCGAAATTAAATGAACATCTTGTTAACACTCTGGAAGCCGCAGGTTGCAACTTTGTCAGAATAAATATGATATTTAGGCTTAATTCGAATATAGGTCATGTCCGGGCAAAAATTAGGTCACTATGCCAAATTTGAGAAATACCTTGTTAACACTCTAGGGACTGAATTTTTTCAGTAGCTTGGAACATTGTCTGAATGATTGTCTTGATATCTAGGCCAAGTTGGAATATGGGTCATGTTGGCTCAAAAACTAGGTCACTGGGCCAAATTTTAGAAATATCATAACAACACTAGAGATCGCAGTATTTGCTTCAGCAGCTTGAAACTTTGTCAGAATGTTTGTCTTAATAGTATCTAGACCAAGTTCGAATTTGGTTCATGTTGGGTGAAAAAGGCAAAATTAAAGGAAAATGTTGTTAACACTCTGGAAGCCAACATATTTCTAACTGTAGTACGTTAAAACTTTGTCTGCATTGGTGTTTGTTTTATATCAAGGCTAAATTTGAGTATGGGTCATGTCCAGTCAAAACCTAGGTCACTAGGCCAAATTGAAGGAAAATCTTGTTAACACTGGAAGCCATATTTTGAACTTGAGCATGTTGAAATTTTTGTCAAAATCATTGTCTTGATATCTTGGCCAAGTTGGAATATGGGTAATGTCGGCTCAAAAAGCAATGTCAATAGGCCAAATTGAAGGGAAATCTTGTTAACACGTTAGTATTTGTTTACCTGACTGCAAAATTACTATGAGGTTGGCTTAACTCAGGTGAACAAAGCGCTCAAGGTGAGTTATTGTGATCGCTGGTGTGCATTGCGCGTCCGTCAACATCTTCGCCTCAGCAACCAGTGGGTCAATTGGGAGGAAACTTCACAGCAAGCATCCTCTCAATGTTTTCTCCAGAATTCCTTCAAATATTCCATGGCTACCAAACGATAATAACTTTAAAAAAAAATTCTAACTAACTGGTTGACTGATTTTCAAATAATATTTGTAGAAATGTTCCTTGGGTAACCCTCTACTAGATTCCTTCAAGCCCAGTTTATTCGTCGAAAATCTTGGCCGCCAGAGCCATTGTGAAAACTTTAAAAATCTTCTTCTCTGTCTGATTTCCAAGTTATTGTGTAATCTTACCTAGTGCAACCTCAGTAAGTTCTCATTTTGATACTGTGTTGAAAATAATGGAGAAACTGCTTTTTTTGAACAATTTTATGTATTTCTTGGAATATATTGAGATATTAAAAAAATTCTGAACAAGAGAAAGGGGTTCTTCTTTTCAATAATGCTTTTGATTATATTTTAAAAAACCCACACACTTTAATTTGACGTATAAAACAAACTGTTATGGCAGCCTGAGTCAGTGAAGTTTGACATCTAATAACAAGAAAGGTGTGATTATTGTGCTCTGTTACTTTTCTAGCTTTTATTACTGGTGAAATTGTCAGTTTGATAATTATAGGTCTGAGAATAAAATTCTGTCTTTCCCTCATTTAATCCTTTCCAACGTACTGCAAGTCTGCAGTAGACAGCTTTGAAAAGTTCAAGGCAAGAATTTTGGAAAAACAATGAATGACTGTATAGACTTGTATATATTGAATGGAGTTTAAAACATTATAGCTAAAGGTAATATTGCCCATTATAAGCAAATTTCCCTTTCTTCCACAATTCTTTCAAAAGTCTTCCTCTGCAGATATGTCAAAATACATCTGTCGTCTGCCGTGCATCGTCATCAACATTTTCTTTAAACAACATCTCTTAGACGACTGGGTCCATTGCAACCAAACTTAAGTGGAATGTTCCTTTGGTGGTTCTCTTTAAAATCATACAAAGAATATAATTCTTTGGTTGCTACCCTAGGGTAGGAGAATGAGTCAACAAATTCTCCTCTGAAACTGCGCGTCTGATTCCAACATTATTTGGCAGAATTGTTCCTTAAATGATTATCTACAAAATGTGTTAAAGCCATATTGATTGGGTGAGAAACATAGCCACCAGGTTTCATCAAAAAGGGGATAAAATGACGAAACATTAGTCTTTTACTCTGAAAGGGCTTTCTGATTTCAAGACTATTTAGCAGAATTATTCCTTGGGTGACTCTTTACTAAAACTGTTCGAGCCATAATGATTGGTTACAAATATGGCCTCTGGAAAGTGCTTATATTGGATGAAATATGCCCTTATGTGACCCTCTACCATAATATTGAATTGTTAAAAATCAGGGCTGCCAGAGGGCAGAAGAAATGGGGTAAAATGACAATTTTTGAAAGATTTCTCTTAAATATTCATTAGATTACTCTCTACAAAAATTATTCAACCCATTTAATATTTGTTGAAAAAGATTGCAGTCTTGTTGTCAGAAATAGGAGTACAATGGCAAAACTTTCAAAGTTGAATGATCATTGTTTAAATTCAATATGATATATTGCAGAATGTTCCTTAAGAATTTCTCCATAAAGTGTGTTCACATTATTTTGATAGGTTTAAACAACACATGGCCTCTAGAGATTAAGACATGTTTCATTTAAAATGCGACTTAAAATGGGAAAGAATTCAATAACATTGATCAGAATGATTTAATGTTCTGTAAATATTGAACTTTTCTTAAAGAACTCATTCTCAGGTGAGAGATCCAGGCCACTCTTATAAGATCATCAGAGCCTAGACTCAAGGTTATTTATTTGAATCAGACTTGTCAGTCATCCATCACAAATGTTTATTTTCAAATTACATCTCTTCCGAAACCAATGAAAGTAATTGTAGAAAAGACTTGAAAACATTGTGGCAAAAGGAGAAATTGCTACGTATGAGCACTTTCTCTGTTTGTCACAGAGTTTTCAAAAGACATCTGCTGTACGTGTGTCAAAATTAATCTGTATGTGGGAACAAGTTAAGAGTCATCTGATTTAACCCTTCCCACATATATATGCTTTCTGACTCCTCTGCAGCAGACGTCTTTTGAAAACCTTGTGGCAAAAGGAGAAATTGCTCATAATGAGCAATTTCTCCTTTTGCCACAAGGCTTTCAACTTTTACCTTCATTAAAGAGGCTTTCTGTGTTTAGAACAAGATGTTTTTTAAGTCGTCTGCTGCTGATTTGTTGTATGTATGCAAGGGAAGGATTTGAGGGAGAAGATGATGAAAATTGTAAATTTGGGAGTACTATTTTGATGCATAGTTGGAAAAACTGTCGAAATGAAGGAATTTCTCCTTCTTTCACAAAATGTTGGAAAAGTCAGTTAGTTGTCTGCTGCTAGGGCATCAAATATTGGCTCTATCAGGTAAAGGGTTAAATAATTGTTCTTTAATTCCAGGTTTATGTCTGGAGAAAATTCCTGCTGGCTCTACTAGTAAATTTAAAGCTGCCGAAAAAGAAGAAAAAATACTCAACTGTTTTGAAAAAGCCGGGGACCTAGCTTTACTGTACCTTCAGGTAAGTTAACCCTTTCCCGCATAAAACAAATCTGCAGCAGACGACTTTGAAAAAATGAAAACGCCCTTTAAGTGAAAGTACAATAATTGAATAGAGTTGAAAACATGGTGACAAAAGGGGAAATTGCTCGTTTTGAGTAATTTCTTCTTTTGTTGACATGTTTCCCAAAAGCCGTCTGCTTCAGAGGCGTCTATATGAGGGAAATTGTTAACTCTCTTCCTGATACAGAACACGTTTGACCCTGCCTAAGTATTGTTGAAAAAGGAGTAATTGCACCATTCCCACAATGATTTCAATTTTGCTTCAATAGTTATTCCAATTTTCCCAATTTTGCATTTTTTTGTCATAGAAAATCTTCTTTTTTTTAAATTGCATCTGTGTGTGGGAAAAAAACGGTAGCTGTTATTGAATAAGGTTTCTATCTTATTGTATTAATACAATTCATAGCATCTGCCTCGGGTGCTTCGGTCACAGGTTCAATCCTCAGTTGGGTCATACCAAAGACTTTCAAAATGGTTGTCATGGCTTTCCCTGCTTGATTCCTTGGGTTATGAAGTTAGCATTATGACTGACTAACTGGTGTAAGGATAAATGGACCTGAAGAATTGTTAACTTACCCAGAAAATGCCGTGATATACCTTAAAAGACCATACAAACAAAAGTTATACGGCATGTATTTGTTTAATTCTCTTACATTTCAATATAATTTATGGATTCAAAAACCTTCAATTCCATAGTTTATTACTAAGTTATTGGGGAAAGACTAAAAAACTAATTCTGAAATGATGAAGTACATGTTCAGATCACCCTGATTATCTGATCAGTCTTATCTGAATCTACACCAGTTGACAAGATTCTACTTACAGGCTTATGCAAGTAATATGTTAACAGTGTAGAACTTTATCAGCCTGATCAGGGACGTAAATCTACGTCCCTGGCCTGATGCACAGTCTGCATCTCTGAATCAACACTTATCACAAAAGGCAACACATACCTTTTCACATGGATAGGCTTGGTTTATATGTTTGATTCCTAACTATGCAGGAGAAAGACAAAGCTGTTCAGTCCTGGGGTATGTTACCAGTAGAAGCAGAGGACATCAATGTGGGAGATATATTGGAGACAGCTATACAACAGTCACCTATTTATTATATAAAAAGGGGGTAAGACACTCATATCCCTCATATAACAGATCTGTAGCAGGAAACATTGAGTAAAAAATAGCAACTATCTATAAATGGAAGTATTATTATTGAATAGCAGGGGCGTAGCTTTGCAATAATCAATGTGTAGGCTCTGCGTAAAGTATCAACCTGGATCAGCCTAAGCATGCCACACAGGCCTACCCGGATAGACACTTTTCGCCTCCTGTGGATTTTCTGTTTCAGGAATCACTACTCTATACATCTATCCCCCTAAGACGGAATGTGTCGGCCGGATCAGTCTGAGCGGACAGCGCAGGCTGATCTGGTTGATACATTACGCAGATGTCTATCGCCGCAGCTGTATTTTGGGGCATTTTGAGAAAATATGTGTAGGCACGTGCCTACAGTGCCTAAAGGGAGCTACGCCCCTGAATAGTGCTTAAAAAATATGACCACATTGTTTTTGAACATCCTCTGCTGCAGATGTATCTGAATGTTGGAAAGGGTGGAATCCTAAGATTCTAAATAGTAAAATTTGCATATTTTAGTTGAATTTTTAGCAGACAACTTGTAAAATGATTGAGGCAAAAACATGGAATATGATAACTAATGAAAATCAAAAATATATTGTATAAAGTTGAAAAATGTGGCAAAAGGTGAAATTGCTCAATATGAATGCTGATTCTACTTTGGCCAAAATGTTTACAAATGTTGTTTGCTGCAGATGCATCACATGTTTTCAACACTGTCTAGTATCTATTCCTGAGATGATGGAAGTTTTACCCTTGCATGTTCTCAAAGTCAACCTATTTCATGAAGACTATGTCACAAGGATCTGATTTGGCTCTATACATTGGGAAGCCCAAATAAATGTTTTTATTTTGATGTTCCTTAAATTGGTTATGAACTCTTCCAAATGCAAAGCTAGACACATTTATTTTAAAAATTCAATCTTGATATGATTAAACAATTAATCTTTCGAATCTTTAACACTTTCCCGCAACAAACACTCATGATGCATTTGACTTATAAGTCATCTATATTTCAAAATTACTGAAAATCTCTTTTAATGAAAGTACATGTAATATAATTGAGTTGAGATATAATAATTGTGGCAAAAGAGGAAATTATTCATGAGAAAAAATTCTCCTTTTGCCACTATGATTGCAAGCCATTTGATTCATATAAGTGTACATGGAAATGCGAAAAAATAATATTTATTGATTTGATTACAGTGAGCTTGATAAAGGTGTAAAAAGATTTCGAGATTTACTCTGCACTGTGGAATCCAGGTATACACAGCATCTTAGACTGGTAAGAAAACTATTTGTATTATTGCATAGATTTGCTATTTTCACCTTGCCATTGTTTAACCCTTTCTCACTATACTAGTAGACGTTTTTCTGACATATATGAAGTAGATGACTGCATAATCAGAAAAGAGGAAAATGACAAAACTTTAAAATTCTTCTCCTCTGAAACATCTGGTCTGATTACAAGATTACATTGCAGAATTGTTGTTTAAGTGATCCTCTGCAAATAGTGTTTGAGCCTTATTGATACATTTGAAAACATGGTCACCCGGAGGTATCAAAAAGGGATAAAATACCAAAATTTTGAAAATCTTCTTCTCTGAAATCACATGTCTGATTTCAACATAAGTTGGAAGAAGTGTTCCTCAGATGACTCTACATTAGAATTATTCAAGCCATTTTGATTGGTTGAAAAACATAGCCATCTGGCTGCAAAAGAAAAACGAGCAAAATGACATAACTTTCAAAGCACTTGTCTAATTTCAAGAACATTTGGCAGAAATGTTCCTTATTTAGATAGGTGAAAAACAAAAATGACCTCTAGAAATTAATATATGTTGCATGTATAATGCAGATTCATTTTACATGTGGTAGTGTTAAGTTACATTGATCAGAATTATTTCATGTCTTGTTAATATTGATATTGTCTTAAAGTCCATATTCTCAGCAATAGAGGGCCTTTTGGCCCTCTTATTTATGAATATAATATATCTATAGGTGCTACCTATTTACGAAAAAACGCAAGATAATTATAAACAAAAATTAAAGAGCATACTTTGGCCATAAAAAAGGATTTATAAGTAATTGACTAGACAATAATAATGTTAATGTCATGTTTTGTGCATTATCAAAAAATATTTGGAATTCGTATTGCTGTCGTCTATTATTACGAACAGAAAAGAATAAAGTAAAGACTTTCAGAAAATCAAGGAATACATTTATAATGAACGAGGTTAAAACATGATGGCCAAGATGATCCTTAATCGATCACCTGCATTATGGTAAAGAAGCAAAAAGATCAGCTCTTTGCTGATGCCACCTGGCAACTGCCTTTTTCAACCAGTCAATATGACTGGAACAAATGATGTAAGGGGTCACATTTCTGCTAAACCCTTTCCCTATTAGAGACGGTTTCTGAGGCCTTTACAACAGACGATTTAGGGAAAGATTGTCGCTAAAAGAACAATTGCTCCTTATGAGAAAGTTATCCTTTTGTCACAATGTTTGATAAATAGCTCATGTATAGGAATTTGGGGTATTTCATGTTGATACCACTTTTTTGCGGGAAACGACGTCGCTCCATTGACGTTACGCCAAGATGAAGTGTTACGGAAATGACGTCACGTCCTTCTTTGGATACGATACAGTCAACATTTAGGTTCAGGGGTAGAAGTCTAATGCTGTCGTTCTTTTGACGAACGGGAAAACATATTTCTTACAGAGTTCCATTTATTTTTAATGTTAATTCCCCCAAAACACAGCACTTTAATAAATATCGATTTAGAAAAAAAAAATATTAAAAAGACGACAATAATTTAAAAAATCCGTGTTTTTCGTGTCATTTTATACATACCCAAATTATCGATTTAAAAAAAAATATTAAAAAAAAGACGAAAATAATTTTTTTTCAATCCGTGTTTCTCGGCTCATTTTATACATACCCAAAATGGCGGCCCCCATGGATTTGGCCAGTTTCATTTCAGAAAGCTTCATGGATTATTGAAAAAAAAAAAAAAAAAAAAATTCTCACACCTGTTAACTATAAGCGAAAAAACCCATTCATGGGTTTTTTTCGTATAATACTTTGACATTGCAATAATCTCTAAATCTGAAAAATGTTACTCCAATCCAATATGGCCTTTAACCCTTTCCCACATACAACAATTTACAGCAGACGACTGAAAACATATTGACAAAACATATAAATTCTCCATAAATCAGAGTTCAATTATTAAATAGAGTTGAAAACATTGTGGCAAATGGAGAAATTGCTCATTTTGAGAACTTTCTCCGTTTGTCACGATGATATTAAAAGTCGTCTGCTGCAGAGGTATCAGAAAGGTTCTGTATGTTGGATAGGGTTAACCCTTTCCCTTATATAGACGCTTTCTGACGCCTCTGCAGGAGACGGTTTTTTGAAAACATAGTAACAAAAGAAGAAATTGCACAAAACATGCAATTTCTCCTTTTGCCACAAGTTTCCACTTTTAGTCATAGGTTATCCATTCAATTATAGAGATTTTCTATGTTTTGACAAAATACGTTCAAAGTCGTCTGCTGCAGAATTGTCGTATGAGGGAAAGGGTTAAGAATAATATTATGGAATATTAATGACCCTTTTATGTTATTTCAGACATTAGCAAGACAGCTAGCGGAGGTGTTGTTACGAGGAGTTTGTGAGAGTTCATACATTCCGTTTTCAGACTTCAACCAGAGTCCCACTAACAATAAAGGCAGCAGTGCAAATTTGACACCTAGAAAATACTCAAGTAATAAGTAAGGAATTTGTCAGCTCTCTACATATCAATATGGAAAAGGGTTAACAGTTTATGAGAAATGATAGTTTGAGAGTTATCTACTTTGAAAGCATGAGGGAAAGCAGGTCACATCTGGAAAGTTTCAAATTTAGAAACTTTTTTTATGATAAATGTGGGAATATGAGACACAATGGATTCCAAATTTGAGTCCTGTTAAACCTTTCCCGCATACAACAAACCGACGACTTTGAAAACGTTCACTCAAACATATGGAAAATCTTTGTAGTTGAATGTATAATTACTGAAAAAAGATGAAAACATTGTTGCAAACGGAGAAATTGCTCATTATGAGCAATTTCTCCTTTTGTCATGATACTTTCAAAAGTAGTCTTCTGCAGATGCGTCTATAGGTGGGAAAGGGTTAAGGAGTCAAATATAAACCTCTAAACCTTTTTCCACATGCAGATGTATTATTAACCCTTTCCCTCATATAGACGCTTTCTGACGCCTCTGCAGCAGATGGCTTTTTGAAAACATAGTGACAAAAGAAGAAATTGCTCAAAACGAGCAATTTCTCCTTTTGCCACAATGTTTTCCACTTTTAGTCATAGGTTATCCATTCAATGATCGAGATTTTCCATTTTTGACAAAATATGTTCAAAGTCATCTGCTGCAGAATTGTTGTATGAGGGAAAGGGTTAAGCATCTGTGGAAGACGACTTAAGAAAACTTTCAACTGTATTTAATAATTATTTATTGAGTTTTTAGCCCAGAAAATTAGGAAGTTGTCTACTGCTGATTTGTTGTATGTGGGAAACGGTTTATTGGTTGTAGCATTTAAAATGTTATGAAACTTTAAATAGACTGCCTGGGCACAAATAGGAATTCCATGTGTTATCTGTGTTTTAAGATTAAGTTTGTTTTATTATAGAACTTAAAAACTTTTAAAAAAAGTTGAGACAAATATACCAACAAAATGGAAATATTCTTTATTTTTTAGAATATCATTTTCTACCTTTTTGCCAATAAATTTCAAAAGTTGTCTGCTGCAGATGTGCCAAAAAGTGTTTTAAAGAGTAATTGTTCATTTTCAGGGTTTTTGTGCCTTCCAATGAGAGTGAAGAGGCCTTGTTGTTACTGCTAATTGCTGAAGCAGTGGTAAGTAGTTGACTGACTGACTTCTAAATTCAGACTTACAAGTCATTTTTACACTGATTCACATGCAGATGCCTTTTGATGCATCTGCAGCAAACGACTATAGAAAATATTGTAGCAAAAGAAGAATTTGCTTATATTTTGCAATTTCTCAGTTTTCAGCCATGTTTTGTTCTCTTTTCAATTACTTTATTTTCAATTATACATATTTTCCAATATTTTTGCCGAAGCATTTTCAAAGTCTGCTGGAGGATTGTTGTTATGGGAAAGGTTAAAATGATTATAAGAATAGAATTATGATAATAGGAGCAAAAGCTTGTGGCTCTACAAAAAAAGAATGATGTGGCAAGTGCTATAAGATAACAAAATTAACAATATAATAGGTCATATAAAATAAACAAGTGAGCTGAGTCTGGCAAAAAGGGGTCACGTTTAGTCATTGAGATTGAGATATATGTTTATCAGAGTAAAAAGTTTTAATTGGTCTTTAATTTAAAAGTTAGAATTACTAAGGAATTCATTACAATTTAACTTTAAATTGGAAGAGAAAAATACTAGAATATAATTTGTGAGAGAGAGTTATTGTGTAAAAGAAAAGGAACGTGCATGTCAGTAGTGTATGTAGAGAGAGAGATCTGTTCTGTTATAGAAATTCATCCACTATTTGTTTATTGGGACATATTTCACTATTGTGTGAGATCAATGGATTTATTGTGAAAAATAATTGACATATGAATATATAATTTAGATCAATGACTGAATTCTAAAATATGTTGATATGGGACCTTCGCTCATGTTTGTACAGATTTCGTGAGTAATCTGTTAACCTGTCTTAACCCTTTCCAACATACAGACGCTTTCTAAAGCCCATGCAGCAGACAGCCTTTGAAAACACTGTTGCAACAGCGGAAACTGCTCATAATGTGCAATAATGCCAATATCTCCTTTTGACAGAATATTGTAAACAATAAATCTACTTTGATTAATAGAAATGTTTCCTATTCTTATCTAGATGTATTCAATTTCGTCTGTACTGATTTGTTCTATGTTGAAAAGGGTTAATCTAAGTTTGATAAAGATAGTTTTTGTTTACAAGTCTCACCATGTATACATTCATGGAGTTACCATGTCTTCCTATGTTTAAGTTCAGATGTCCAAATGATGCATTCATATGCCTGCAGTTATTCATTTTCTCATCACAAAATGTTTTCTTTGTTAGTCAACAAGGGAGGCAATTCTTAACAGAACACCAGAACATCAACAAGGGAGAGTACACACATTCCAGAATGCAACAGCTGTGTATGACTTACTTGCTATTTCCCTTGTTAAACGAGCCCAGTTCCATAGACTTGTGGATGTAAGTATGAAATTATTGATTACAAATTACATATATGTATATTGTATTGAAAATGAGCCATTTAAATAAGCAGCAATTATATTTAAATACAGTGTAAATATGACTTTGTTTGAATGGTGAATTTAGTTTTTCTGTTATATCACAGCCTTTCCTGGGTAAATTACAACAAATCCCCCATCTATGTATTCTGGCATGGATGCATCAGTCATAATGCTAGCCCTACAACCTTAAGTGCCCAGGAGAAAGGCCACATACAGGCACCTATTCAGCAGACAACTTTTGACAACATTGTGGTAAAAGGAGAAATCATGATCAGAGATTTCTCCTTCAGTAAGTTTCCATGTTTCACATCCATATAGGAGAACAGTATAAGTGTCTTAAAAGGTAGGATTTTGTTTGTTCATCTAATTATGTCTCCCCCTGTATACAGGGGAGATATATTGTTTTTGTCCTGGGCGTCTGTCTGTCTGTCCTTCTGTCCGTCTGTCCGAAATCGTGTCCGCTCCATATCTCCAAGACGGCTTGAAGGATTTTCATGAAACTTGGCTCACATGTTCACCTCATCAAGGCGACGTGCAGAACCCGCGTCTCGACAATATAGGGTCAAGGTCAAGGTCACGCTTGAAGGTCAAAGGTTTGAGGCTTTATTTCGTGTCCGCTCCATATCTCCCAGACGGCTTGAAGGATTTTCATGAAACTTGGGTCACATGTTCACCTCATCAAGGCGACGTGCAGAACCCGCGTCTCGACAATATAGGGTCAAGGTCAAGGTCACACTTGAAGGTCAAAGGTTTGAGGCTTTATTTTGGTCCGCTCCATATCTCCGAGACGGCTTGAAGGATTTTCATGAAACTTGGGTCACATGTTCACCTCATCAAGGCGACGTGCAGAACCTGCGTCTCGACAATATAGGGTCAAGGTCAAGGTCACGCTTGAATGTCAAAGGTTTGTATGAAACTTGGGTCACATGTTCACCTCATCAAGGCGACGTGCAGAACCTGCGTCTCGACAATATAGGGTCAAGGTCAAGGTCACGCTTGAATGTCAAAGGTTTGAGGCTTTATTTCGTGTCCGCTCCATATCTCCCAGACGGCTTGAAGGATTTTCATGAAACTTGGGTCACATGTTTACCTCATCAAGGCGACGTGCAGAACCCGCGTCTCGACAATATAGGGTCAATGTCAAGGTCACGCTTGAAGGTCAAAGGTTTGAGGCTTTATTTCGTGTCCGCTCCATATCTCCCAGACGGCTTGAAGGATTTTCATGAAACTTGGGTCACATGTTCACCTCATCAAGGTGACGTGCAGAACTTGCGTCTCGACAATATAGGGTCAATGTCAAGGTCACGCTTGAAGGTCAAAGGTTTGAGGCTTTATTTTGTGTCCGCTCCATATCTTCCAGACGGCTTGAAGGATTTTAATGAAACTTTGGCCACATGTTCACCTCATCAAGGCGACGTGCAGAACCCGTGTCTCGACAATATAGGGTCAAGGTCAAGGTCACGCTTGAAGGTCAAAGGTTTGAGGCTTTATTTCGTGTCCGCTCCATATCTCCAAGACGGCTTGAAAGATTTTCATGAAACTTGGGTCACATGTTCACCTCATCAAGGCGATGTGTAGAACCCATGTCTCGACTGTCTGTCTGTCTGTCCGTCCGTCTGTCCGTCCCAAATCGTGTCCGCTCCATATCTCCAAGACGGCCTGAAGGATTTTCATGAAACTTGGGTCAAATGTTCACCTCATCAAGGCGATGTGCAGAACCCATGTCTCGACTGTCTGTCTGTCTGTCCCAAATTTATAGGTTGGAATGTTTTGAGAGATTTTGACAGATATTTGAGGGGAGACATCTGTTTTTTGCAAAAACAATTCTAGTTTTTCTTGACCTTCAGATGTTTCTTTGGTTGTGAAATGCATTTCTGGCTTTCTGTAGTCTCTATTTTATGTCAGTGCTACCTCCTCCTTCTCTGTCAACCCCAGCACCTAAATATGTGAAGGTTTTTTACATCTTCTACTGGCTCATTGTTTACCTTATTGACTCATGCTTTAATGCTTTCCCTCATACGACAATTCTGCAGCAGACGACTTTGAACGTATTTTGTCAAAAAATAGAAAATCTCCATAATTGAATGGATAACCTACGACAAAAAGTGCAAAACATTGTGGCAAAAGGAGAAATTGCACGTTCTTCTTTTGTCACTATGTTTTCAAAAAGCCGTCTGCTGCAGAGGCATCCGAAAACGTCTATATGAGGGAAAGGGTTAATGCTTTCTCGCTTCTGAGGATTTTGTACTTTTAAGAATTTATTTCATTCATATTCTAGATGATTTAAATGCCAGCTTATCTTTTTCCTATTGTAATTCAGTCAGTCTGGAGAATATCAAGGCAAAGTTGTCATCAAAATCCATATCTTCAAGCACAGTTTTGAGTTTCCATCTTATTTCTCTGAGTTTGCCTTCATTATCCAGTCAATAATCAAAAGGAAAAAAAGTTTAACCCCTTCTTTGATGTAGAACCATTCTGATATATCATTTCTCCATACAACTGGATTGACGTTTATCTCCTTTCTTTGAAAATCAGGCCATTTCTCCATGAGCTTGGCCATTCCTCTTTCTTCCTTAATTGGTTGAATATTTCAAGGAGTCCTTTAAGTATGTCATTTATGTATACTTTCAGAAATTCTACAGTCACATTACTGATCCTTGCGTCTTTGCCACTCTTGGTTCTTTTAATAGCTGTTTTCTCTTCATTTATAGTCCATCTTCCAGTATCAATTTCTTCTATTTCTTGCCACTCATATATGTTAATTTCAATTATGAGGTAAGGTGGGTCATCTTTATTGAGTGTATCTAAGTAATGTTCTATCCATCTTTTCATTCTTTCTTTGGTTTCTGTTTCTAGATTGCTGCTTTTATCAAAGACTTGTGTTTCAGTATTTTCCTTTTTCCCAGCCAGTATTTTTGTGATGGTATATAGATCTTTGTTTCTATAAAGTGATTGCTTAATTTTGTACAATAAGAAATTCTACTGCAACAATGTTTGTCTACATGTAAGAAGACATTGGTAAGTACCTGATATGAAAACTTTGTTTTTAATGGTTTTATAATTTAAATATTTTTCAGTCCTTTGAAAGAGCATTGAAGTTTTCGTTTGAAGAATATCACATTTGGAATCAGTTTGCCAACTCATTGATATGCGACAGACAGGTATTTCTTTTCTTATTTGAGACAATACTATAAAATCTATCTTATCATCCAAAAAACTCCTTAGTGCATCTTATTGCATGCATAGGTCTAGATATGGAAGAGTAAACTCGTCTTTACCTCTTCACAATATCTCACTTATCATAATATAATATATCATAATGAGCAATTTCTCATATAACAACATTGCTTTTAAGTCAATTTGATTATTATCATTCATTTATTGACAATTTCCATATTGCTGCAGATTTGTTGTAAGTGGGAAAGGGTTTAAACGATTTATTTTGGTACTTAAACGTATCTTTACAGTGAGAGGAATCTTTTGAGAACCTGCATCTTTCGGTTTTAGATGGGTCAAATGAGAGTTTGAGAACTTAACCTTTATATCTCTGGACACATATTATTTATACAACAATTTTACAAGAACTTAGCTACAGTTAAGAACATCATGAAATTGACAATCTGAGCGGAACGTGATTTGATCGTGAGCGTGATTGGAACAAAGTTGGAACGCTTTATGAGCGGAACGGAATTTTGCGCTCTGAACGAAACAATCATAATGATTGCAAAAATCCAATCATTCGCTCATTGAACGGTTGCAACAACTATCCGATAATTATTTTACGAAACTATTTTATTAAAAGTCATATTTGTATAC
Source organism: Serripes groenlandicus (assembly GCA_031761405.1). Classification (NCBI taxonomy): domain Eukaryota; kingdom Metazoa; phylum Mollusca; class Bivalvia; order Cardiida; family Cardiidae; genus Serripes; species Serripes groenlandicus. The sequence continues at coordinate 51,549,789 of JASEVX010000001.1, forward strand.
TAAACTTGAATTAGAATGTAACAATATTTATATGATCATTTTCGTAATACGATTTGCTGAAAAAACTCTAGATCGTTTGTTGATATTTAGGGTTAAGTAAAACAATTTATAAACGAAACGAAATTAATTTTAGCCAATCAAATCGTTGAACGGATTTTGATTGAAAAAAAGCGTTCCGAGTTTTAGCGTAAAAAAGCGCTCAATCTGAACGGAACGGAAAAAAGCAATCTCAATGTTATGAATGAGTGAACGCTTTGAGTGCGGATTGGAACGTGAGCGGAGCGGAACGGAACGGAGCGGAGTGTGAACGGTAAATTTGTCAATTTCAAGATGTTCTTAACTGTATCTACTGTGTATTGGTTTTGTAAAGCAGATGAGCATTTACAGTTAAGAACATCATGAAATTGACAAATTTTGCGTTGCATTCCAATCCAATCAGATCTGATCCCTTTCGCTCAAGTTCCAATCTGTTGTTAAAGCCTTCCGTCGCACAAATCAATCTGATTGCTTTTTGCCATTCCATTCATTGTGATTGTTCTTTTACGCTCTATCTGAACGCTTTTGTTCGATCAAAGTCCATTCCACGATTTATTTGGCTGAAATTAATTTCGTTTCGTTTAATGTATTTTATTTAACACCCAAAATAAAAATTTACTAACTAGCTTGAACACTAGATGTTTTCAAGGTCATCTGCTGCAGATTTGCTGTATAAGGGTGAAGGGTAAATTAATTATTTCTTTTCAGTATGAAAGGGCCCTGCCTGTACTACAGGAGTGTAACAGATTACGACCGAAACATGTGATACCACTTCTACAAGCTGCCAAAATTTGCTATGAAAATTTACATAAGGTATTGATTTACAAATTTCCTTAGGTCAAATAAACGCCAAATACATCTGCGGTCATGCTGATGTAAAGTAAAATAGTCTCTAAAAAAACTTTGCATAGAAATCAGGGTATACCTTCACAAAAATTCATTGAATACATGACATTGAATTTAAATTCATTGTAAATGTCTATAGGATGCCTGCAAATGATTGATTTGATAATTTTTGATATTTTGACCTTGTTTGAAAGTGAAAGGAGAGAATGAGAAAAAACCGGTTTGGTCCCAAATGATGGAATTATTTCTTTTATAATGCATGACGCCTCATTTTCTTTGTATTGTTTTAAACCTTAGAGGTTACTCTTTTCAATCATATAGGGTGTTCTACAAGATTTTACAATTGAGGGCTGAAACTGGTCAATTTAAATGATAAGTCATAATCTTAAGACAGCAGCAAACTTATGGATCACTTCTTTATCAATAGATGTGTCCACATGTGTCTCTGTGTATCTGTTCATTTCACCGAACTAAAATGTGTGAATACAAATCCATATTGCGATCTATTATAATATCAAGACAGTGGCAACGTTATGAATCACTTCTTTATCATCAGATGTGTCAATGTGTCCCTCTGTGTTTTTGTTCATCACATGGAATTGAAATGTGTGAATCCAAACTTCATATTGCGATCTATTATAATTTCAAAACGGGGGCAACCTTATGAATCACTTCTTTTAAGTCAGACGTGTCCATGTGTCCTTCCTCTGTGTATCTGTTCATCGCACCCAATTGAAATGTGTGAATCCAAACTCCATATTGTGATCTATTATATAATTTCAAGACAGGGGCAAATTTATGAATCGCTTCTTTATCGTCAGATGTGTCCATGTGTCCTTGGTGTATCTGTATATCACACTTTACCAAATTGAAATGTATGAATCCATGATGCTTCTGACATGCAGAATATTCTCTTGGATTAGACAGCTTTGATGCAAAAGTGGTTAATAGCTACACTTGTCAGTGTCACATCTGCAGCGATAACTGCTTTTGCCACAATGTTTTCAACTGTTTTTAATAAGATTACTCTTTATTCTTTGTTTTCCATATTGTTGCCTAGGTGTTTTTAAAGTCATCTACTGTTGAAGCACTCTTTTTATTGTTTTGTTTCAGTATGATGAAGGAATAAAGTTTTCAAAGTTAGCCCTGGAGCCCGGAGATGAACACCCAATGGCATCTAGAGCATATGTGGCCTTGGGTATTGGGTATAGTCTAAAAGCAATGGAAATGAAACTTAAGGCTGACAGGCAGGATTTACATTGTAAAGCATTAAAATCATTCCAAAAGTAAGTACTAGAATTACTTATCTTTACCCTTTACTACATTTCAAATGACTAAAGATGCCCCTGCAATACATTCAAAAATAACAAGAGTGTACAATTTCTCCTTTGCCCACAAAGTTGAAATTTGTGTTTAAGATAAGATTAAGTTTTAATTTTCCTGATATTTCTTGATTTTTTTTTTAAATTTTCAAATAGGCCGTATTACCTTTTCTCTCATACAACAAATCTGCAGCGGATGACTCTGAACTCATCTCGGTAAAAACATTGATATCTCTATAAATGAAAGTGTAATTGATGAAAAAATGAAACATTGTGGCAAAAGGAAAAGTTGCTAGGTTTGAGCAACTTTTTCTTTTGTGACATGGTTACTAAAAGTTGTTTGCCTTAAATGTGTCAGAAAGAATTTATATGTCGGAAACCGTTAAACTATAAACAAACTTTAGGGTTTGTAGACAATGCAAGGTCCAGATCAGCCTGAACTTCTGGGCAGTCTTATTAGAATATTCCATGTGTGTCATCTAGATTCTAGTCATACAAACATCTTTCAAGCCTCTGGAAAACAAATTTGATTCAATCTCGCTGAACCCTTTCCCTCATATAGATACTTTTTGATGCCTCTGAAGCTAACAGCTTTTTGAAAACATGGTGACAAAAGAGGAATGTTGTCAAAGTCGTCGGCTGCAGATTTGTTGTATGTGGAGGTTTAAGTTTTGTGTTTAGGTCCACTTTTCTCCTAAACTATACAAGCTGTGACTTTGAAAAATTGGAATACTTACTCAATTTCATAAGGTGTATACTGCAAGGGTCATAACTCTGCGATATATTTTGCTTGAATTATGAACCTTTTCCGACTTATAATTGCATCATATTCATCATTATTAATAACAAAGGCCAGAACTTTATAACATGCTGGATAAATAGTTGCCAGTTTTCGAAATTCATAATATCATATAAACGATAGCATCCATAAAATCTGATCATGGTCTGCGTTGTTCACATATTACTTGAAGATCCTGTCAACGTGTGTAGATTCTGACAAGACAGAGCAGATGCACAGGCTGATCTGGACCAATGTTATTCTCAAAAGCCAACTTGTACCTTTTCACATTTCCTTATGGTGATGTAATAAACAAGACACCATGATATTTATTTGTCAATTGAACATTTAACCCTTTCCCTCATGTAGACACTTTTTGACACCTGCAGCAGAAAACTTTTTGAAAACACTGTGGCAAAAGAAGAAATTGCTCATAATGAGAAATTTCTCCTTTTGCCCTAATGTTTTCAACACTAAAAGATTACACTTTTCCTTTATACAGAATTTCCAAATTCTTGTTTAGATGTGTTCAAAGTCGTCTGCTGCAGATTTGTTGTATGTGGGAAAGGGTAAAGCCATTCTCGAGAAACAGTGACCCTTGAGTAGTAATGACAGATGTAGATAAAGATCTGTTTTTGTAACAATGCTATGATCTGATGCTACAAATGTATACTGTTTGTCACAAACTATAAACCATTCCCTTCTGTACATACAATACATCTTCTGCAAACAACTTTAAAAACATATGGCGAAGATATGGAAAATCTCTCTTAATTAAATATATACTAAATAGAGTTGAAAACAGTGATGCAAAAGGAGAAATTGCTCATTATGAGCAAATTCTTATTTTGCTTCGATGTTTTTGAAAAGTCTTCTGCTGCGGATGTGTCTGCAAGTGGGAATGGGTTAAATTTTGAAAGCTTCTGTGACTATTTGGAAAATCAATAGATATTCAGATCAAGCTTCACAGATGCTACGGTTGATCTGGGTCTTCATTGACTGCAATTATCCTAATGTAGATTATCCTAGAGAGCTGGTAATTTGACTGTTTTATATTACAGAGCACATGTGTTAGACCCCAGTGACTATCTCTCACTCTTTCATTTGGCGTTGCAGTTAGCTCTTCTTAGACAGGTATGTAAATCATCTACATTTCTTCTTTGTTCACCTCTTTTGCCTTGCCAAGTCAATAATTCAATTTTAATTACCCTACCATTACACAATTCTTGTATACGGCTACTTAATTTCATTCCCTGGCCTTTGGATAAGAAGCTGGCTCAATCTGTTATAAAACAAATGTTTAAACAGATTTTTTCCCATCAATGTTTTCTTTAATTAAGATTACCAGTACTTACAATTTTTAAAATAAATATTTTTTATTCATATGTTTTCATTGTAGACAACTGAAATTACTGTGTCGAGAAAACCAATTACCAACCATTTAATACTTATTTACAATTAGAACTCTACGGCACAACTTATAAATCTTTCCACTTGCAGGTGCATATGCAGCAGATGACTTTTGAAAACATTGTGATAAAAGGAGAATTACCACTAATGATCAATTTCGTCTGGTGCCACACAATGCTTGCAACTCTATTCAATAATAGCACTTTCATTTATAGAGAGTTTGTCAAGATTTTAGTTGTCTGCTGCTGCGCTGCAGATTAATGGTTGTGGAAATGAGTTAAACTCAATTAAGACCTTAGATGTAGCTCATTAATCCTTTCCCACACGCATCTAATTTTTGACGCCACTGCAGCAGACGAATTTTTAAAACAGTATTGCAAAAGAAGAAATTGCTTTCGCCACACTGTTTTCAAGTCTATTGAATAACCACACTTCCATTGGAAAATATTTTCTATATTTTTTATTAAATGTTATCAAAGTAGTATGCTGCAGATTTTTTGTATAAGGGAAACAATTAATATACTCATAATATGGGAAGTAATCAGGTTCTGGTTTCATTATACCATATTGATGTGTGAAAATGTCTGAATTGGCCTGACTGAACTATGTCAAGGACAAAGCATACCCAAAACACCCCGAGATGGGTTGATCTACAGGTGAAAAGTAACTCTGATATAGGGCGTTCCTCTTGTAGAAATTGAAGAATATGTGACAATTGAGGGTTGAATGTTGTTAACCCTTTCCCTCATACAACAATTCTGCAGCAGACGACTTTGAACGTATTTTGTCAAAACATAGAATATCTCCATAATTGAATGGATAACCTATGACAAAAAGTGGAAAACATTGTGGCAAAAGGAGAAATTGCATGTTTTGTGCAATTTCTTCTTTTGTCACTATGTTTTCAAAAAGCCGTCTTCTGCAGAGGCGTCAGAAAGCGTCTACATGAGGGAAAGGGTTAATTGACATTGAAATACAGAAGGAATTTAATTGCTAATCTTGAACCTAGATTTGGAAAACCTTGAACCGGAGATAATACCAATGATATTCATTATAGTACATGTACTAGAATATAGCTTTTAAACTTTTTTTAACCCTTACCGACATGCAAAAAATCTGCTGCAGGAACTTTTAATAATATCTTGAAAATATCAATAAATGAAGGTACAGCCATTGATTACACTTAAAAACATTGTGGCAAAAAGAGAAATTGCTCATTTTGAGCAATATCTTCTTTTGCAACAATGTTTTCAAAGTGATAATCAAGTGATAAAGGGATATAAAGCCGCGTGTGCCTAAGGGACTCTCTTAATCACTTGCCCTTTGATTATTTCAGATAGAAGATGCTGTCAAATACACCAAGCTTGCCCTGAAATATTTCAGTGATCACATTCACTCATTGCATTTGTTGGTGCTATTATTAACTGCGCAAAAACAGTACCATGATGCCATGGACCTTATTAATGCTGCCCTTGAAGAATATCCAGATAATATAAGGTATGCTGCTGTACAGACATCTTGTCTGAACACATCATTTAACCCTTTCCAACATATAGATAGAGGAATCCGCTGTGGTCAAGTGGTTAGCGTCGGGGATTTCGAAACTGGGTGTCCCAGGTTCGATCCCCAGTCGCGGCACTACGGTCATGGTGGAATGCCCTTGGGCTAGGCACATTTTCTAGCCTAATACTGGTTTGTTTACCCAGGGATCATGAATAAGTGAAATGAAACCGTGATATAACTGAAATAATGTTGAAAGCGGCGTAAAACCCCAATAAATAAATATTTCCCACATATAGACGCATTTTGATGCAATAGCAGCAGACAACTTTTGAAAACATTGTGGCTGAAGGTGAAATTGCTCATGATGAGCAATTTCCCCTTTGGCCACAATGTTTTCAACTTTATTTTACAATTAAGCTATCTTTTATGGACATTTTTCAGGATTTTGTCACAATGTTTTCAAAGTCGTCTGCTGCCGATTTCCTGTATGTGGGAAAGGGTTGAACATTCTATAACAAATCTGCAGCAGAAGACTTTGAAAACTTATTGTCAAAAAACATGGAAAATCTCTAAAATTGAAAGTTCAATAATTGCATAGAGTTGAAAACATTGTGGCAAAAGAAGAAATTGATTATCTTGAGCAATTTCTTCTTTTGCCACACTGTTTTTTAAAGTCGTCTGCTACAGAGGTGTCGGAAAGCGTTTTCATGTGGAAAGGGGTTAATCCTTTCCCCCCGAATACTCAAAAATCTGCAGCAGACAACTTTGAAAAACATGTATGCAAAAATATGGAAAATTTCTACGAATGAATTTATAATGATAGACTATTATAGAATAATGTTAAACACATTGTGGCAAAAGGAGAAACTGGTAATTTTAAGCAATTTCTCCATTTGCCACAGTGTTTATGAAATAAGTCTGCTGAAACTGCATCAAAATACACTTGCAAGAGATAAATTTTAAAGGTTAACTGATGCAATATTTCATAATGAGCTCCGTTTCAACTATATGAGGAAAAATTGTCACAGCTGCCAATTTCGAAAAAAAAAATGTGATTTTTCCCATTATATCTGCTCTGTTATTGTTTTAAGGCAATTCAAGTTAAGTTGAAACCAAAGGAAAATTCTAGAAAATTTTAAAGGTGCTGAACTTCAGATTATAGATAGTATTGTCAAAGTTTGAAAATGTTCAAAAGTTGTCTTGAAACATTAGAATCATAATTCTGAGATAAAATTAGAGTAATAATTCACTTTCCAGTACAATTAACATCTAAGTATTGATTGTTTATGCTTCATTTTTACTGGGTAGACATACTAGTAAGCCAAATTTTGTACATTTTCATAGACTTCCAATTCACTGATTTTCAACAATTAATGGTTAAATTGATTTCCCCAAATGTATTTTTCAGTTTATTATTGACGAAGTCGAAGATAGAAGAAGTAATATCAGGTCCAGAAATAGCTCTCAACACCTGTAAAAATATGATGAAAACCTGGAAGGAACTTCATGAACTAAACACAGACGAGTAAGTGCTCTCTTGTTGCCTGAACGACTGTTTACTCATGACCTGTGTCAGACCAGAAAATGAGAAATTCTGGAGACTGTCAATTAATTTTATTCTGTTCCAAATCCAAATAAAAAAAAAGACAAATTGCATTGCTCCAGGCAAACAAGCAAAGTTTGATCTTTCCCACATATAGACGTTTTCTGACGCCTCTGCAGCAGACGAGTGTTGAAAACATGTTTGCGTGTATGTTTACAAAGTTGTCTACTGCAGATTTGTTGTATAGTGGAAAGGGTTAATCTACACTGTTTGTCAATAACTTGCAGAAGTATCCAAACAGCTTTTGACAGACAGTGTTGAATTTGATTTTGATATGCCAGCAGATTGTTTATCTACACTGGTCATATATACTGGAGAAAGAACAAAATTAATGATGAAATGGTCCTCCGTTTATGTCACAATAACCATCATTACTTATCACTACACATACAAACCTACCTATGAATGTCTTAACACTTTCCCTCATTCGACAAAAAATAGAAAATCTTTATAACTGAATGGCTAACCTATAATTGAAAGTGGAAAATATTGTGACAAAAGGAGAAATTGCTCGTTTTGAACAATTTCTTCTTTTATCACTATGTTTTCAAAAAGCTGTCTGCTGCCGAGGCCTCAGAAAGCGTCTATATGAGGGAAAGGGTTAACTTATTCATCTGATATGCTAGATTTTGTAGTTTGATTTGAAAACATATTAGAAGAAATAAAACCGCTGGAAAATTCAAAGTATAATTTGTTACAAAGTTGAAAACATTGTGGGAAATTGGGAAAGTGCTCCTTTTGAAAAATCTCTCTGTTTACCACCATGTTTTCAAAAAGTCATCTGTTACTGAGAGAGTAAATGAGCAATGCTCAAAGAAAACAAACATGAGAGCTTTTGTCACCAGCATATATCTAGATCAGTCTGCCCAAGGTTCACAAAGTCTAATCCAGTTCTATATGGTTCACCATAAAGCCCCAGAAACTTCCAGAATGTTCATACAAATGTTCGTTTGGATCTAATAATATAAATGTGTAGGCAGACATTTTCTACATTTAACCCACATACCCTTTTGCTGGAATTTTTCTTTAGCATGACTCAACTATTCTTAACACTTTCCCACATACTACAAATCTGCAGCAGAAGACTTTGCAAACATCAAAATTCAAGTATGGCCTACCTCTATAAATGAAAGTAAAATTAATGAAAAGAGGTGAATACATTGTGGTAAAAGGAGAAATTGCTCACTTTGAGTACTGTTTTCAAATGTCGTCTGCTGCAGACGATCAAAGTGTGTATATATACGTGAAAGGCTTAGTATTAAGAAAAAGATATAAAAACAAAAACATTGTAGGAAAGGAGACTGTTCATGAATACTTTCATGTTTGATGACAATGTTTTGAGTTTCTTAGGAAGATTGTTGTGCGGAGTACTGGTGTGAGAAAACCAGGAAACGCATGAGTAGGTGAACTGGCAGCCGTGATATAACTGAGAAATTGTTAAAAACATCGTTAAACCCCAATCAATCAATCAACAATGTTTTGAAAATGATTTAAGTTATTGTTTAAGAGTTGACAGAAGACAGCTTTATGAAGTTAATGACTAACATCATAAAATGGTTGATCTAAGTTTGCTTTAACCTTTCTCAAAAAATCTGCAGCAGATAATTTTGAAAACATTCAGCAAAATACGGAAATTCTCTATACAGTATATGAAAGAAGAATTTTGAGCAATTTCTCATTTTGCAAGTTGCCTGCTGAAAAAGCATCAGAAAGTACATGTGTGTGGGATAGGGAGGGTTAATTTATTAATGAAAATGTAAATACCAGATTATAAAGACATAACCATATGAAACAGAAATGGAATACAGAATTGGACTTCACTGTAAGAAAACAAATAATTTTGTCTCCCTGGTGTAGCCATTAGTGTCTCCACCACCTTGTGAGCAGGAGATTGAAAATGGTAGTTATAGCTTCCCTCCTTGGTAATGAGGGTTGCACGGATAGCATTACAACTGATTGGTCGATTCCCTCATACAACATTCCTGCAGCAGACGACTTTGAACATATTTTGTGAAAAAATAGAATATCTTCATAATTGAATGGATAACCTATGACGAAAAGTGGAAAACATTGTGGCAAAAGGAGAAATTGCACGTTTTGTGCAATTTCTTCTTTTGTCACTATGTTTTCAAAAAGCTGTTTGCTGCAGAGGCGTCAGAAAGCATCTATATGAGGGAAAGGGATAAGCAATACTGGTAGTACTTTGTCAACCGAAATTAAAAAGAACTGAAAAAAAATTATATTTCCAAACCAGTTGGCTGATTTTTAGATAATTTTGTAGAAATGATCCTTGGGTTACCCTCAGATTCCTTTAAGTCAAGTTGATTGGTCAAAAACAATGGCAGCAAGTGGGCGGGTCTGTTCTGCCTTATATGTCTTTAGTTAAAACTATGAAAATGGGTGACCCTCCAAGAGATTGCTTCAAGCCATGTTGATTGGTAATAAAATATGGGCTCCAAGGCCTCATGAAAACATTTAAAACTCCTAAAATGTTCTCTCCCAAAAGTATTAGACTGATTTTCAAATAATTTTGTAGACATGTTCCTTGGTTGAGCCTCTACTTGATTCACTCAAGCCATGTTAATTGGTAAAAAGACATTGCCACCTAGGACTATTGCCGTTTAACCCTTTATACCCAGATTGTAAGATTTAGGATATTTTTTTCTAAGAAAACCAATGTCTGATTTTGAAATACTGGTTCATAAACATTTCTTTGGTGGCTTCTATCAGTTTCTACGAGTCATTTTAATTTGACAAAAGGCAGACAACATAGGGTTGGGTTATTTCCCCTTGTGGCAATGGAGCTATACTGGTAATTTTGGGTTTCTCGTATTAACTTACCTGGCAGAAAATTGAGTTATTGTGGTTGATTGTGTGGTCTGCATGTAAAATTGTATTGCATAACTCAAGTGAGCGATCTAGGGTCATCATGGCTCTCTTGTTTATTGGATGAAAACTAGACTAATTATAAATATGGGTCATGTGGTTTAAAACATAGTCACCTAGCATAATTTAAGTATAATCAGAGGCCAAATTGTTTCATGTTTAACAAACTATTTATGTATTATTTTTAACACCATATCATAGTTACAGACCCAGGGTACTCACATGAGCATTACAGGGCAGCATGGTTGTTAATCTTGTTTAGTTTGGAAGATCTATAACTAAGGATATCAAATAACGGATTAAGATGTCCCTCCTACATGTGATGCATTTTGACATTTTATGATAAAAAGATGAAAAGAGATTCAATTCTGAAGGGAAAAAAATTCCTTCTTTAACTCACCTGAGCACAAAGGGCTCAAGGTGAACTATTGTGATCACATTTTGTCCATCCTGTGTCTGTGCTATGCTGTTAACAATAGCCTTGTGAAAACCCTACTGGCTACATTTTGCATCCAATCTTTATGAAAATTGATCAGAACTTGCATCGCCATCAAATCTTGGCCAAGATGGAAACTGGGTAATGGGAGGTCAAACACTGGGTCACAAGGTCGAATTGAAGGTAAATCTTTTCAACAATCTGAAAACTTCATTTTTATACGCCCAACTTGGAAAAAAAGGATCATATTATAGTTTCACCTGTGGCGTACGGACGGGCGGGCGGCGTCCAGTATGTTGTCTGCTAAATGACTTGAGAAGCCTGTGTAGTCAGAATGTGTATTGGTATAATATTTTGGACAAGTTCAATAAATAGCCATATCGCTTTAGTCAATCAAGAGTTATCACCTTAAATTGGTCTTTTCAGCTAAATAACTTAAGAAGCCCTTGTCCCATCATCACAAAATTTGGTCAAAATGTGTATTGGCATAATATCTTGGACAAGTTCGATAACTAGCCATATCACTTAAATCAATCAAGAGTTATCACCCTTTAATTATAGAAATTACCTAAAATTGGTCTTGTCAGCTAAATAACTTGAGAAACCTTTGTCTAATCATCACCAAATTTTATCAGAGTGTGTATTGGCATAATATCTTAGACAAGTTCGATAACTAGCCATATCGCTTCAGTCAATCAAGAGTTATCATCCTTTAATTATAGAAATTACCTAAAATTGTTCTCGTCAGGTAAATTACTTTAGAAGCCTTTGTCCCATCATCACAAAATTTGGTCAAAATGTGTATTGGCATAATATCTTGGACAAGTTTGATAACTAGCCATATCACTTAAATCAATCAAGAGTTATCACCCTTTAATTATAGAAATTACCTAAAATTGGTCTTGTCAGCTAAATAACTTGAGAAGCCTTTGTCTAAGCATCACCAAATTTTATCAGAGTGTGTATTGGCATAAAATCTTAGACAAGTTCGATAACTAGCCATATCGCTTCAGTCAATCAAGAGTTATCATCCTTTAATTATAGAAATTACCTAAAATTGGTCTCGTCAGGTAAATTACTTGAGAAGCCTTTGTCCCATCATCACCACATTTGGTCAGAAATGTATTGGCATAATATCTTGGACAAGTTTGATAACTAGCCATATCGCTTTAGTCAATCAAGAGTAATCGCCCTTTAATTATAGAAATTACCAAAAATTAGTCTTGTCAGCTAAATAACTTGAGAAGCCTTTGTCCAATCATCACCAAATTTTATCAGAATGTGTATTGGCATAATAATAAAATTGGTCTTGTCAGCTAAATAACTTTAGAAGCCTTTGTCCCATCATCACCACATTGGGTCAGAATGTGTATTGGAATAATATCTTGGACAAGTTTGATAACTAGCCATATCGCTTTAGTCAATCAAGAGTAATTGCCCTTTAATTATAGAAATTACCAAAAATTAGTCTTGTCAGCTTAATGACTTTAGAAGTCTTTGTCCAATCATCACCAAATTTTATCAGAATGTGTATTGGCATAATATCTTAAAAAAGTTTGATAACTAGCCATGTCGCTTCGGTCAAATCAAGAGTTATCGCCCTTTAATTATAGAAATTACCTAAAATTGGTCTTGTCAGCTAAATAACTTTAGAAGCCTTTGTCCAATCATGACCAAATTTTCTCAGAATGTGTATTGGCATAATATCTTAGACAAGTTCGATAACTAGCCATATCGCTGAAGGCAATCAAGAGTTATCTTCCTTTAATTATAGAAGTTACCTAAAATTAGTCTTGTCAGCCCAATAACTTAAGAAGCCTTTGTCCAATCATAACCAAATTTAGAATGTGTATTGGCATAATATCTTAGACAAGTTCGCTGAGTCATTGTATTTGATCATCACCAATTTAGACAATATGTTGACGGGCAGAATATCTTGGTCAGGTTCGATAACTAACCACGTTATCTTAGGCACTCCATACTTATATCCCTCGAAATGGCCCAAGCCATATCAACAGTGTCCGCTCTCTAAATTTGCCTGACGTACAACCAATTATCACTATACTTGGTCTCAAAAAAATAGGACGGGCGTATTTTGTGACATTTGGTGCTCTTGTTATAGCCCGCAAATGTAGTTTGAAGGGGGTATACTGGAATCAGCCTGTCGGTTGGTCGGTCGGTCCGTCAGTCTGTCCGCAAAATCTGTTCCGTTGTACTCCTCCTTCAGTTTCTACCTGATTTACTTGATACTTGGCATAAATGTTAATCAGGAGTAGTAGATGTGCAAGATGCAAATTTCATGTCCCTGTGACCTTCACCTTGACCTCTGACCTTGAAATAGGATTTTTTTTGTTAAAATCTAATCTGTTGTACTCCTCCTTCAGTTTCAACCTGATTTACTTCATACTTGGCATTCATACTTGGCATAAATGTTAATCAGGAGTAGTAGATGTGCAAGACGCAAATTTCATATCCCTGTGACCTTCACCTTGACCTCTGACCTTGAAATAGGATTTTTTTCTTAAAATCTAATCTTGTGCGACATACTCCTCCTTCAATTTCAACCGGATTTACTTGAAACATGGCAAAATGGAGCCGTTTTGTGTGGCATCGGCCTGTCGATCGGTCTGGCGGTCGGTCCAGATAAAAGGAGCCGTTTTGTGTTTGATATCATCTTAGTATTACTTTTTGATACTGATATTCAAATTGTTTGAGTCAAAGATAATACTGTGAGATATAATATGTGTCAGGGGTTGGGGCGGGGGGGTATTAATCACCTTTAGTGATAGTTCTAGTTAGTTTTTGTCATGGCTAATTGTCCGTTGTGCGTGCGTGCCTCGATGCGTCAACTTTTTACTTCAAACAAATTCCTCCCTAACCACTGGACCAATTGGGATGAAGCTTCATATTAAGCATCCTCTCTATGTCCCTCCTTAATTCCTTCAATTTTTTTGGATCCATGCAAAATTCTGATTTACATGGCAATCGAAAGAAAAAACTTTAAAATTCTTCTCCTCCAAAACTGGTTGGTTGATTTTCAAATAATTTTGTTGAAATGTTCCTTTGATGACCCTCTGTCAGATTTCTTCAAGCCATGTTGATTGGTCAAAAAACATGGCTGTCAGGGGGCGGGGCTATTTTAACTTATATGGCTATAGTTAAAACTTTAAAAATCTTCTTCTCCAAAAGTGTAAGGCAGATTTTCAAATAATTTGGTTGAAATGTTCCTTGGGTGACCCTCTATCAGACTCCTTCAAACCATGTTGATTGCTTGAAAATCATTGCCGCCAGGGGGCAGGGCCGTTTTGCCTTATCTGGCTATTATGAAAACTTAAAAAATCTTCTCCTGAAAGAATTTGGCAGATTTTCAAAGGATTTTGTAAAAATGTTCCATGTGTGACTCTCTATCAGATTCCACCAAACCATGTTCATTGGTCTTAAAATATGGCTGCCAGGGGGGCCGGGCTGTTGGCCTTATATTGGCTTTAGTGAAAACTTTAAAAATCTTCTCTCTCAAACTATTTGGCCGATTTTCAAATAATTTTTCAGAAATGTTCCTTGGGTGACACTCTAAGAGGTTCCTTCAAGCCATGGTGATTGGTCATAAAACATGGCCACCAGAGGGGCAGAGCTGTTAGGAAGTTTAATATTTGCCTAATGGCAGTGGAGCAATACTGGCCGTCTTAGGCCTCTTGTTAATTTGAGCATGTTTAAATATAGGTCATGTTCTGTCAAATAGCTTCAGCAGTTTGAAACTTGGTCAGAATGTCTGGACCCATTTGAATATGGGTCATGTCGGTTTAAAAACTAGGTCACTTGGCCAAATTGAAGGAAAATCTTGTTAACACTCTTGAAGCAGTATTTTAACTTGAGCATGTTGAAACTATGTCAGAATAGGGGATAATCCAGTTTAAAAGTAGGTCAATAGGCCATATTAAAGGAAAATCTTGTTAAAACTAGGGAAGTCATATTTTTTAGTAAAGCATGTTGAAATTTTGACAGAATGATCGTCTTGATCATGTCTAATCCAAATTGGATATGTGCTGTATTGGGTCAAAAGCAAGGTCACTAGGCCAAATTTAAAGGAAATCTTGTTAACACTAGTACATGTATTAGAAAAATGAGTTATTGTGATTAACCATGTGGTTGGCATAACTCATGGGAGTGATCCAGGGCTATCATGGCCCTCTTGATTTTAATCTAATCCATGCTTTATATTCTTCAACACTGTGGAATATGATAAATATGTTTATACACCAACACACCGTATTGTAGTGGTATTAATCACATTCTGCTACATATGTGTCGAAACACATCTGTATGTGGGAGAGGTTAGGTAGAATTTACTTTGATACCTCATGATTAATGTTCAATGGTACTCTATATGTCATTGGAAAGTGTTTTTTGTCTAGACAATTTAAGACAAATTTCTTGCTATAATATCACATTAGAAACCATTCTCTGATAGAAATGACATTTGAGACACCTGCATTAGACAAATATTGAAACTGTTTGGCAATGATTAACCCTTTCCAACATACAGGATCTGTGCTTATCTTGTTCCTCTGCAACAGACAACTTTTGAAAACATTGTGGCAAAAGGAGAAATCACTCAGAATTGGCAATTCCTCCTTTTGTCGCAATGGTGTAAACTCTATTCAATAATCAAGTAAACTTTCATTTATAGAACTGTTTAATACTTTCGCATAATTATTTTCAAAGTCGTCTGCTGCAGATTTGCTGTATGTGAAAAGGGGGGAAATAAGCTTACAGAAGTCTTAACCCTTTCAATCATAAAGTCGCTTTCTGACGCCTTGGCAGCAGACCGCTTTTGAAAACGTGGTGACAAAAGAAGAAATTGCTCAAAACAAGCAATTTCTCCTTTTGTCCCCATATTCACTATAGGCGTCAGAAAGCGTCTATATGTGGGAAATGATTAAAAACATTTTGACAAAAGTTGACGTGCTGCTGCTTGTGAGTAAAGGCTAATATATCTCTCATCACTTAACCATTTCCCATTTGTAGACGTATTATGACGCATCTGAATCAGATGTCTTTTTAAATCATTGTGGCAAAAGAAGAAATTTATCATAACAAGCAATTGGGTGACCCTCTATAAAAAAGTTCAAGCCATACGGATTGGTCGAAAAACATGGCAGTCAGGCGGCATCAAAAAAAAGTCAGGTCTGATTTTAAGAAAATATAATACGAATCTTACTGTAATGATCCTCTATTTAATTTGTTTAAGCCGTTTTGATTGGTTACACAATCATATCAACAGGCGTCATCACAAAAGGGGTAAATTTAACTTTTAGCTACAAATGACAACCAACTCCTACCATTCCAATAGACCAATTTCCACAAAACATCACAGGAATGTTCCTTTGGTGGTCCTCTTTCAAAATTGTTCAAAGATTTAAATTCCATTGAGAACTTTGGTTGCTGCGGCATCAGAAAGTGAGAAAAATACCCAAATTTTAAAATCCTTTTCCTCCATAATCTGCTTGTGCGATTGCAAGATAATTTGGTAGAAATGTTCCTTAAGTGACACTCTAAATAAACTGTTGAAGCCATATTGATTTCGTTGAAAAACAGGGCAGCAAGGCGGCATCAGGAAAGGTGCAAAATGACAAAAACTTTTTAAATCCATTCTTATTAAAGTTCTTGTTAGATTTCAAGATATAAATGGCCTTTACTGATAAGCTCTTTCTTGAGAAGTGACTCCACTCCTTGCAGTTTCATTTGCACTCCTTGATCAAATTTTCCCAGATATTTGCAGTTAAAAATTTGCTACTAATTTACTATCAATTAGGTGATCGATTTAGGGCCATCTTGGCCCTCTTGTTCATATTTTTGTCAAGATTTTATCAAAGGTGTCTGTTAGATATTTCATTAATCTAAATTAACATTGTACAGTATATCAGAGTTTCCTCCCTCTAACTGTTGACTACTTTAACTGTTTCCCACTTAAAACACATCTGCAGCAGACGACTTTGAAAACATCTTCTTTAGACATGGAAATTCACTAGAAATGAAGGAATGATTATCGAAAAAAAAAGTTGAAAACATTGTGTCAAAAGGAGAAATTGCAGATGCGTTTATAGGTGGGAAAGGGTTTAACTTTTTCTATGTTGATATGAGTCTGTCTGTAGTAAAATTTTTTTTATACAATCTGGCATTTCAGAACAGTGTAGGTACAGATCATCCTGTCAATGTGCTTAGTCTAATCAGATTGTGCAAAAGTTGACAGAGTCTTCTGTTTTAAAGCTTACATGTATAAGTGATTATTGTAGGTGAATGGTGAATAGTGTAGATTTGGATCTACATTGTTCACAGACAAAACTAGAATGTTTTTCCAGGCATTACATCTTGTTACACGCTGATTTGAAAAGATGTAAAGAAAAAATTGTGACATCTAGAAAATCAATGGTCTTTTTAGGTCGCCTAGCTGTGCACGAATTCGAAACAGGGCCATATGAGGTCAAATTTAGGGGAAATCTTGTTAACACTCTAGAGGCAACATTTTCAAATTGAGCATGTTGAAACTGTCTCAGAATGTTTGTCTTGATGATATGTAAGACAAATTCGAACATGGGTCATGTCTGGTCAAAACGTAGTTCACTAGGTCAAATTGAAAGAAAATCTTTTTGAACAATCTAGAGACCGCAATTTTTGCTTCAGTCAGAATTTTTGTCTTAAAGATATCTAGGTCAAGTTTGAATATGGGTTCTATTGGGTCAGAAACTAGAATAGGCTAAATTGAATGAAAATCTTGTTAACACTGTAGAGGCCACATTTTTTGCTGAAACTAGGGCAATAAAGGAAAATATTGTTTAAACTCTGTAGGCCGCACTTTTACTTTGAGCAAGTTGAAACTTTGTTAGAATGTTTGTCTGGATGAAATCTAGTCCATGTTGAAATATGGGTCATATCAGGTAAACTAATATAGATCACTAGGCCAAATGAAGGAAAATCTTGTTAACACTCTGGAGGTTGCATTTTGAATCTTTGTCAGAATGATTGTCTTGATGTGTTTTGCATTGCATTACATTGCATAATTCAGGTGAGCGAACTAGGGCCATCATGGCCCTCTTGTTTGACAAAGAGTTTAACAAATTTCTGGGAAGAGGAGTAAATTGCTTATTATACCCCTAGATACATAGTATATGGGGGCTATATAGGAGTGACACTTGTCGGTCCGTTGGTCTGAATTCAATATAACTTCACAAGAATGATTGATACCAAGCCTAGTTGTGCATATTGTCAGCGTGTTGCACTGGGATTGTTTTTAAATGAGTTGTGGCCCCTTGAATTTCTCATACACATGTATATTGTCAGGCACCAGCTGGGGGTATTCATCGCCTTCAGTGATGTTTCTAGTTTTGAGCAGTTTCTTAAATTGAAAAAAAAATGCTTCAAAAGCGTTAAAAGACTTCTTTTTCAAGGAAAGTAGTAAAACCCACAAGGAAATTGTTTGACCTTGTGATATATGATTGCTTACATTAATCTTCATCCATCTAGGAAATGTAATTATTTTCTGAAAGGTTATAATAGAACACAGAATTATTTCTTTACAATTTTTTTACATAAAAAAAAATGATGAAAGAAAACAGCCAACCTTAATTAATTGAATGACTTTTCTTTTTTTATAATTGCACATTTAATCCAAAAATAAGACATTTTCCTGTAACACTTCAGATAAAAAAAAACATGTTGTATGAGATAGATCAATTCTTTGTTGAAAGGTTGGTTCCCTTTTTAACCCTTTCCCTCATATAGACGCTTTCTGACACCTCTGCAGCAGACGCCTTTTTGAAAACATAGTGACAAAAGAAAAAATTGCACAAAACGTGCAATTTCTCCTTTTGCCACAATTTTTTCCACTTTTTTTCATAGGTTATCCATTCAATTATACACTAAAATCTTACTCAAAAGCTTCCTGCTTAACAAGAGGGCCATGATGGCCCTAGATCCCTCATCTGAATTAAGCAATGTAAAACACATCAAGACAATTGTTCTCACAAATGCAACCAGAGTGCCCTGTGGGGGCCATGTCAACATTGCTTGAAGAAATCTGATAGAGGGTCTCCGAAGAAACATTTCTACACAATTATTTGAAAATCGGCCTGAAACTTTCGGAGGAGAATATTTTTTAAGTTCTCACTATAGCCATGTAAGGCCAAAAAGTCCCGCCCTCTGTCAGCCATGTTTTTTCGACAAATCAACATGGATTGAAGGAATCTGATAGAGGGTCTCCCAAGGAACTTTTCTACAAAAACAAAATGAAAATTGGCCAAACACATTCGGAGGAGAAGATTTTTCAAGTTCTCACTATAGCCATATAAGGCCGAATAGCCCCGCCCCCTTGCAGCCATGTTTTTCGACCTTTTGATCTACCAATCAACATGGCTTGAAGGAATTTGATAGAGGGTCTCCCAAGGAACATTTC
The DNA here is from genome assembly GCA_031761405.1 of Serripes groenlandicus. Lineage (NCBI taxonomy): Eukaryota > Metazoa > Mollusca > Bivalvia > Cardiida > Cardiidae > Serripes > Serripes groenlandicus. The sequence goes on from JASEVX010000001.1 coordinate 51,569,058, forward strand.
TACAGGCAAAAAAGCCCCGCCCCTTGGCGGCCATGTTTATCGACCAATCACTTTGGCTTGAAGGAATGTGATAGAGGGTCACCCTAGGAACATTTCTACAAAATTATTTGAAAATCGACTTGACACTTTTGGAGGAGAAGATTTTTTGAGTTTACACTATAGCCATATAAGGCAAAATAGCGCCGCCCCCTGGCGGCCATGTTTTTCGACCAATCAACATGGCTTGAAGGAATCTGATAGACGGTTGGTTATCCAAGGAACACTTCTTTACAATAATTTCTGCATGAATCACAAACATTTGAAGGAATTCTGGTGAGGTCAATGAGAGGATGCTTTCTGTGAAGTTTCATCCTAATTGACCCACTCGTTACTGAGGAGAAGATGTTGACGGACGACAGACGCCGGACAAAAGGACTTTTCGACCCCTGATTGCTAAGACTGTTCGACCCTTGGTTCAATTATCGGTGTATATAGGTGTTAATTGATGATTTAGCATACATATTAATTGATGATTGAGTGGCGGGGTTCAAATCCCGGTCTGGGTTCTGGAAATTTGAGGGATGCTTTTAAGCATCCCCCACTCAACTAGAGTTTAAGTACTGGTCTTTCCAGGAAAAATAACATCGCGTGTATCGGTGCTATACACCGGGCACGTAAAAGAACCAAGGGGTCTTTTCGGAAAGAGCTAGGGTATCGCACTCGGACTCCCGTGTGTCTAACTTTGTCTGCTCGCCAAATAGTTAATTCTGCACGGCGAGGGTAAATAAAAACAAATAATAAAATAAATTAGCATACACATGCCTTTAACTTAGCTTGGTAAAATGATCAGTCATGCTTAACTGCTAATCGGCAATTGATTGCTTGTTGGTTAATGTGATACATTATTAATTAATTTGTTTGATGTCTTGTTTTGTACAGTGGACCGTCATTTAGATATGCAACATAATTTAAGATTGTATTTCAGACATGAATACAATGAAAACTGCTGAAGTTGCGATTTGAAATATATTGTTTATAGGTATAATTATAAAAGCCGACATTTCTTTCAAAATATTTAATAAATCTAATGAATATATATATTATTAAGTAAAGGCCCCAGGCCTCTACATTAACTTCTGAACCTACTTGCCCAGCAGGACAAGTACTTTGAACATTAACTTGCCCAGGCTCAAATACAACTTGTCCGAATATTTTATGATAACTATCTTCAAATAAGAAATAATAACTCAAATAACACAAAACTAAACTTTATTTGTGTTGAGAAAAGTCACAGAGCTGTTCACAGAGCAGACTGACATGAATTGTCAGTTTTGCCAGTGTAATAGCAGACGATAATTTTCGGTTTTTATTTCAGACACATGTGATATACTAATTGCATGACTGTTGACTGTTTTAACACGAAAAGTTGTACAGCAAGTGACAAAAGACGAAGTTTTATCGTCTCCAAACTTCTACATGGCGTGTAGCGATTCGTCAAAGCGTAGCCACGAATGTTCTTTCTTCCATGTTTTGATTTAATATTGACACAATAACCTGGGACTACTTATACGGAGAAGAGAAACGAGTGCCATAAGCTATATAGCGCTATATAATATGCTTGTCGTTCTTATCGATACCTGTACAAGGTTATCGAGGTTTACGTACACAAGCAGTTTTGTAAAGACGACAAGCCCTGGACCTACAAAACTAGTGCATCAGAAATATGAGTTGTTGTAATAGGGTGAAATATTTAAAGCTTCCTTCATTGACGTATCGAAGATGTAAACAGTATAGTGAATATACAACAAAGTACATTGTTATAGTATATAAACTGACAATTGAATAAGGGGTCGGAAACTAGGAATTGAAACAGAGGGGTCGAAAAGTCGGAGGTTCAAAAAGTCTGGCTACCACGGAGAATAACCCATACCGTTGTATTTATAAATAGAATTTGACGATCACGATTTCTCTGTAAATGAGTCTCTCTCATTTTAAATGCATCTTATGACGCAAATATTTGTTTTTTAATTCGTTATACTATATTTATGTGGCTGACAAGACACAAAGAACATATAAAACAAATGTGACGCGCATATTGACCTACATTTGAAAAGCCAATGTATATATATTCCTACTCGTTATACTATTTCTTCAAAGGAACATGAAATTAGCCTTTTCGGATAAACATTGTACTTTATATATTTATTCTTTCATAATTCATAATTTAATTAAAATTATACTTTCATCAGGTTTGATTTACATTATACAAGTTTATAAATGTGGTACTATATTTAGGCCTAGGATTATATCGGTGTGATTTGGTCCGAAGTAGATCCTTATGGTTAAATTACTTACTTTGACCTTTGCTATTACTCCGCATATTTTATTTTAAAAACACAATTACATTTTATTTCCAAATTCTCTTTGAATAGAAGAACCAAATAAGAAAACAAAGACGATATAAATATATAATTATTTCAAAAATCGTGATACATTTGAAAAGTAAGAGCAAGTATTGAGTACTACTTTCAGGGCGAATGAAATTTAGGAACTTTTACATAAGAGTCGTATGGCTTCAGAAAGCTATATCTATATTTATTTGGACAAGTAAAAAGTATGTAAAAGAAAAATGTACAGCATAATATGGCCCTAAATATCTATTTAGCAAAATGATGGACTTGACTTAAAATATTATCAATCAAAAATCATACCGCACTTCTATATTCATAACTAACAATTTTAAAAATAATTGACTCGATGATGATAATTTTCTATCTGTGTTTTTTTTTTATGACCGTTATTTAAAGCATATATATTCAAAATAGCGACACGATCAGCTACTTTGGACCATTTCAGAAAGTTGCATATATAATGGTTATTGAATTATTAAAAAAAAAACCTGTGTGTTATCTATGTACAAAAGAACTCCATAATATAGGTTTTCTTTTCATATTAACCCTTTCTCACATACAAAAAATCTGTAGCGGATGAAAACATGGAGGAAAAAATATGTATGTCTCTATGTGGGAAAGGGGGGTTAAGAATGCAAAAATAAATCGTCTCTTTTAACAATCCCTAAATAATAGTAATTTGATAAAGAAAAACTTGATGTGAAATAAAGTTCAAATATTCTTCAGACACTTTTTGTAAATTAACTCTTAAATAAACACTTTACGTAAAATGCAAGACTTCTGAAATCTCTGCAGCATATGATATTTTAATTCACTGTGGGAAAAGGAGAACATTCACATCATGAGGTATTTCTCCTTTCACAACTTTGATTTCAGCTCTGTATTTATAAAAAAGTTCCGATGTTGCATCTGTTGATATCCATTATATATAACGTTTCTACGTTTGAGATAGGCTTGAACAAGATACTTGGCAACTTTTCTTGGGAATGTTTGAATTAAATACGTCATTTTTCCTTCAAAATTATTATTCATAAACGCATCGTTTAATAATATATCTTGAAACACGTTTTCTCTGATATGATTATATAATCCACAATGTAATTCAAAATACATGTATTATAATCAAGACGATATTTAGAATAAATAAGAAATATCATAAATTCTTAGTGGGAAATAATTCCCTTGGCTTTTACTGACTTTCTTTCCATTGGAAGACCTAATTTACAAACATAAAACTCTGTAGTTATGGCTTTCCCTCCTTGTCGCTCAGAATTGTTCATTAACCCTTTCACTCATTCGATAATTCTGCAGCAGACGACTTTGAACATATTTTGTCAACAAATAGAAAATCTCTATAATTGAATGGATAACCTATGACTAAAAGTGAAAAAACATTGTGGCTAAAGGAGAAATTGCTTGTTTTGAGCAATTTCTTCTTTTGTCACTATGTTTTCAAAAAGCCTTCGCTGCAGAGGCGTCAGAAAGCGTCTATATGAGGGAAAGGGTTAAATGGACTGGTAGTACTGGTAACCTACCCAGGAATCCCCTTTAACCCCTTTATATAACATAACAAATCTTGGAAGTGGCATTAAACACCATATATAAGCAAACAAACTAAGCCATCTGTATAAATAACCAATTGTTCTCCTCATACAGGTATACTCTGTGTAAATTGAACTGTCAGTAAAGACCAAATGAATATATATTTAAGGACGACAATTTTTGAAATAATTGTGGTAAAAGTAGAAATTGCTCATAATCAATTTCTTCTTTTGCCACACTTTTTGTGTCACCTGCGTAGCATGGTAGGCACTTAGGGATTACTTTTTTTTTTGTCCGGCGTCTGTCTGTCTGTCGTCACACTTTTTCGTCACGTTTTCAAATAACTTTTTTTCTACTCAAAGGATTACATTGAAACTTCTGACAAATGTTTATATCAATGTGTGTTATGGGTTCACAAAAGGGGGATAATCCAAATGTTTTTTATATCAGAGTAATTGCCCCTTTTCTGTCAAAAATTAAAATTTTCTGACAAGGCCCCAGCAGGTGACACATGTGCTCCGGGGAGCACTCCATTCTAGTTTTCAATTCCTGTCAATTGTTATACTTTAGTTAAAAGTATTTTCCGTATATTTGCTTGGATGTTTTCATAGATGTCTACTGCAGATTTATTATATGTGGGAAAGGATAAAGAGTCAATTTGTCTACAATAATTATTCGTATTTTGAGAATACTACAGTTGACTTTTCTGAAGACGAATAAGAATAACGATAAAGTTAGCTTTTAACACTTTCCCACATATAGACGCTTTCTGACGTCCTTTCAGCTGATGACTTGTAAAAACATTGTGACAAAAGGAGAAATTGCTCAAATCAAGCAATTTCTCCTTATTGCCACAAATTTTCAACTCTTTTCAGTAATTTTACCTACATTTTTAGAGCTTTTCAAAGTGTTTGCCTAGATACTCTCAAAGATTTGTTGTATGTGGGAAAGGGTTAATTTTCAGACATAGTTTTACCTGAAACAGCTTCTTTCATCTAATCAATTTAACCCTTTCCCTGATACGACAATTCTGCAGCAGATGACTTTGAACGTATTTTGTCAAAGCATAGAAATTCTCCATAATTGAATGGATAACCTATGACTAAAAGTGGAAAACATTGTGTCAAAAGGAGAAATTGCACGTTTTGTGCGATTTCTTCTTTTGTCACTTTGTTTTCAAAAAGCCGTCTGCTGCAGAGGCGTCAGAAAGTGTTTATATGAGGGAAAGGGTTAAATGCATGCAACTAGTGCTGATCAAGATCTGCATGCATGGTCTACATTCATCTATGCAGTTTAAAATGAATTTTATCAACTGTGCTCAGCAATGTATTTGATTCAAAAGAGACAAAAACAGCAGAAGAGAAACAAAACAGTAGGATTTGAAATACTGTTTTACAATTAAATGTGATTATCATCACTTATTGGACCATCCTCCTGTCTCCTAGCAACATTTGAGCATCTCCTAGCGACAGTAAACTTTGAGTGATGTTACCCAGTGGACTCATTTCACTGAAATACTGTCATGTTGCAAATTATCCGGCATCGCAAAGCAGGTTATAAGCTTTTGTGTCATTTCTCTCAGTCACAACTTTGAGTAGGAGAAGACTTTTGAGTTGGTGTTTCATAATAATAGAAGTAATTGCTTGAAAACTTTTTCTTCAATGTTGAACTCGATATTTGATTCAAACATGAAGTTTTCCTGATATCATATTTTCTTACACAATCGTTTTCAAAGTAGACACTGCAGCAGACGACATCGAAAAATCGACTAAAAAATATGGAAATCTCTAAAATTGTAGGTATAATTACTGAAAGTTGAAAACATTTTGGCAAAAGCAGAAATTGTTCGTTTTGAGCAATTTCTCCTTTTTGTCACGATGTTTTCAGAAAACATCTGCTGGAATTGCTTCAGAATGCACCTATAGGTCGGAAGGGGTTAAAGCTTTATTTTCTATCAATTTTGTTGCAGACATTGTTTTGACATAGTGTATCATATGAAATATGCAACAGTTGTCATTTTAGCCTGTCCATGGTAAAAGGGACCTTGTCGCCCCTTCTGTGAACAGTGTTACTTAAAGATCAATTGCATGTGCTGTGTGTCTGCACTGTGGGATTAACCCTTTTCCTCATATAGACGCTTTCTGACGCCTCTGCAGCAGACGGCTTTTTGAAAACATAGTGACAAAAGAAGAAATTGCTCAAAATGAGCAATTTCTCCTTTTGACATAATGTTTTCAACTTTAAGTCATAGGTTATCCATTCAATTATAGAGATTTTCCATTTTTTGACAAAATAAGTTCAAAGTCGTCTGCTGCTAATTTGTTGTATGAGGGAAAGGGTTAATATATACCTTGTTCATATATTTCTTACATAAGCTTAGTAGAATATTCTATCAATTTTTGATTCTGATCAGACAAAGCGGATGGACAGGGTGATCTGAACCTGCACTCTTCAGAAGTGCTAACTTGTACTTTTCCCCACAACAGACGCATTTTGTGGGTAATTCATCATTTTCATATTTTCTACTTTGGCAGCAACTGAGCCAAACAAATGTACGATGACTTTGTAGTACTTAAAAATGTTAAAGTACATACAAGCAACTGGGCCAAACAAATGTACGATGACTTTGTAGTACTTTAAAATGTTAAAGTACATATAAGCAACTGGGCCAAACAAATGTACGATGACTTTGTAGTACTTTAAAATGTACAACAAAGTCAATGTTAAAGTACACATAAGCAACTGGGCCAAACAAATGTATGATGACTTTGAAGTACTTTAAAATGTTACATAATTTTAAACATTGTAGAAGGAGAAGAAATATTTTAGAAGAGACATTTCTTTTTATAACAATTTATTCTGCCACAGAGGTGTCAAATTTTCTCAGCAACTGGGTAAAGGATTAATTTCACCTTTACCTGTAACTATTTCAATTCGGTTTCAAAAGATTATCCCACAGTATTTTCAATGCAAACAACCGAAAAATATCATAATCAGTCATCAGGCCTTCGTAAATTTTGAAATCTAAATTGGTCCGGGTTAAAATAGGCCCAAGAATTCTCACCCTTTTCTCTGGTGACAACATTGTACTCTGCAATCAACTGAGAAGTGTTGACAAATTTCACCCTTTGTGCGTTCTTGGTAATGTGTCATTCCATGTAAGTCTGCATATCATTTGCAATTTGTCTTGGTGATATCTCGTCCAAATTTGGATATGGGTCATGCCGGGCAAAAAACTAGGTCACTTAAAAAATCTTGTTGACACTCACTATGGAGGCTTCATTTTTAACTCCTAAGTATGGCAACTTTGTCGGAATGTAGTTTTATTTTATGTCTAATCCAAGTTTAAATATGGGTGATGTTGGGTGAAAAACTAGGTTATTAGGTCAAATTATAAAAAAAAAATGTTGACACTCTAAATGTAACAAATCTTTACTTCAGAATGATGAAACTGTCAGTATGTCTGTCTTGATAATATTTAAAATAAGTTAAAATATGGGCCATGTCAATTTGAAAAACTAGGTCAATAGGCCAAAACTCTTGCAGACACTAGGGGCTGCATTTTTCAATAGGACGTATTATAGTTTTATCTGCGGCAAACGGGCTGATGGGCGGGCGGGCGGCGTCATTAAGTATGTTGTCTGCCCAATAACTTAAGAAGCCTTTGTCCAGTCATCACAAAATTTAAATAACTAACCATATCTGTTTAGTCACTCGAGAGCTATCGCCCTTTAATTAGAGAAATAACCGGTACCTAAAATTGGTTTTGTCTGCTCAAAAACTTTAGGAGCCTTTGTCCAATCACCACCAAATGTTGTCAAAATGTGTAATGGCATAATATCTCGGACAAGTTGGATAACCAGAAGTCACTCAAGAGTTATTGCCTTTTAATTATAGAAATTATCTCAAATCGGTCTTTTCCGATCAATAACTTTTGAAGCCTTTATCCAAACATCACCAAATTTAGTCAGAATGTGTATGGGCATAATATCTTAGACAAGTTTGATAACCAGCCATATTGCTCAAGTCACTCTAGAGTTATTGCCCTTTAATGACAAATTTGGTCAGAACCCGACTATTCAGAGTTATGGCCCTTGTATTACTTAAATTACATAAAGTTTATGTTGTCCGTGCTGTAACTTGAATAAATTTTATTTGATCATCACCAAATTTAGACAATATTTTGATGTGCAGAATATCTTGGTCAGGTTTGATAACTATCCATGTTATCTTAGTCACTCCAGACTTATGTCCCCCGAAATGGCCAAAACTATATTAACAGTGTCCGCTCTCTAAATTTGAGTGACGCGTGCAACCAATTATCACTATACTTGGTATCAAAAAAAACAGGACAGGCGTATTTTGTGACAGTTGGCGCTCTTGTTGACTATAGAATAATTAACTTCAGAATGTTTGCCTTTATTATCACATTCAAACAAAAACTAGGTCAATAGGGCAAAGTTAAAAAAAATGTTTTGGAAACTCTTGAGGACCTTTCCTTTATTGCAGAACGATGAGACGTTGTCAGAATATTAATTTTGTCTCAATTATATAAATTTAAATGTAGGTATGGTTTCATCTAAAAGTATGTTACAAGGCCAAATTTAAGAAATTTGGAATTGCCAATTTTTAGCTCTACTGGCCAAAGGCCAGAAGGGCTTATGTCGTGGCGATTTGTCTGTCGTCCGTGCGTGCGTGCGTGCGTCCGTGCGTCCGTCAACAATTTCTTGTTAACACGATACAGTCTTCACTTTTGATTGTATCTCAACCAAACTTATACAGTAGTTAGATATCCATTGCCAGATCCGCCCATGCATGACTGGATTATGGCCCTTGAAATGGTCAAAATTGCTATAAAAGAGCTTGTTAACACGATAGAGTCTTCACGTTTGATTGTATCTGAACCAAACTTATATAGTAGTTAGATATCCATGAGAGCTCGGTTCCTTTCGAAAACCAGCCAGATCTGCCCATGCATGACAGGATTATGGCCCTTGAAATGGTCAAAATTGCTATAAAAGAGCTTGTTAACATGATACAGTCTTCACTTTTGATTGTATCTCAACCAAACTTATACAGTAGTAAGATATCCATGAGAGCTCGGTTCCTTTCGAAAACCAGCCAGATCCGCCCATGCATGACTGGATTATGGCCCTTGAAATGGTCAAAATTGCTATAAAAGAGCTTGTTAACACGATACAGTCTTCACGTTTGATTGTATCTGAACCAAACTTATATAGTAGTTAGATATCCATGAGAGCTCGGTTCCTTTCGAAAACCAGCCAGATCTGCCAATGCATGACTGGATTATGGCCCTTGAAATGGTCAAAATTGCTATAAAAGAACTTGTTAACATGATACAGTCTTCACTTTTGATTGTATCTCAACCAAACTTATACAGTAGTAAGATATCCATGAGAGCTCGGTTCCTTTCGTAAACCAGCCAGATCCGCCCATGCAAGACTGGATTATGGCCCTTGAAATTTTCCAAATTGCTATAATTGAGCATGTGAACACAATAGAGGCTCCATTTACTATCTGATCTTCACCAAACTTAGATAGTAGTTAAATATTGATGAGAGCTTGGTTCCTTTTGAAAACCAGCTAGATCCGCCCATGCAAGACTGGATTATTTATGGCCCATGAAATTGTAAAAATTGCTATAATACAGCTTGTGAACACAAAAGAGCCTCCATTTACTATCCGATCTTCACCATACATACATACTCTGGATTGAAAATGACCAAAGAACCATACCAGTAGAGCATAGGCCCTCATGGGCCTCTTGTTAAAATTCTTCTCCTGAACGTACTTGTCGAATTCCAAAATAATTTTATAAAAATGCTCCTTGGGTAAGTAATCCTCTACAAACACTGTTCAAGACATATTGAATGGTTGAAAAACATGCCAGCCAGGCGTTATCAGAAAAGGGTCAAAATGACAACAACAAAATACCATTCTTATGAAAGAGCTTGTCTGATTGTAGAATTTTCCTTCAGTAATGCTCTGCATAATTTGTCCATACAATAATGCTTGGTTAACCCTTTCACTCATACGACAATTCTGCAGCAGACGACTTTGAACGTATTTTGTCAAAACTTAGAAAATCTCCACAATTGAATGGATAACCTATGACGAAAAGTGGAAAACATTGTGGCAAACGGAGAAATTGCACGTTTTGTGCAATTTCTTCTTTTGTCACTATGTCAAAAAGCTGTCTGCTGCAGAAGCGTCCGAAAGCGTTTATATGAGGGAAAGGGATAAAAGACATAGCATTACATGTGGCATCAGAAAAGCGGTAAAATTAACATTTATCTTCAAATGATATTTTATCTCCTCCTTTATAATCGACTGAACCAATTTCAGCCACACCTAATAGGAATGTTACTCTAGGGGTCTGTTTTTTAAAATTGTTCAAAGATATATATTTTATACAGAACTTTGGTTGCTGCGGTATCAGAAAGGGAGAAAATGTCTTAACTTTAAAATACTAATTCTCTGAATCTGCTTGTCTGATTTCAAGATAATTTGGGCCGAGCCCCGGTAGCTCAGTCGGTAGCGACGCGGGCTGTCAATCCAGGGGTTGTGAGTTCGAATCCCGGCTCGGCCAACTTTCTTTCCGAGGATTGACAAAAGTCAATGCGACATGCGTCATTCCTCTTCCACCAATGGGCTAAGTCTATGTGGAAAAGCAGCCAGTTGCTTGGGAAGATTGTTGTGTGGAGTACTGGTGTGAGAAAACCAGGAAATGCATGAGTAGGTGAACTGGCCGCCGTGATATAACTGAGAAATTGTTAAAAACGGCGTTAAACCCCAATCGACCAATCGATCAAGATAATTTGGTTGAAAAACATGGCCGCAAGATGGCATCAGAAAAGGGCAAAATGGCAAAGTTTCATTATTCCATTCTTATTCAAGTTTTTGTCTGATATCAAGATAATTTAGCAGAAATGGTCTTCTAGTGATCCTAAAACTTTTTTCAAACCATATAATTATTATATTGATTGAAAAAGATAGCCGCCAATCAATCAGAAAAGGGGTAAAATTAACTTTTAGCTTCAAACAATCTCTTTTACTAAACCGATGGACCAATATCAAACAAACTTTACAGGAATGTTCCTTTGGTGGTTCTCTTTCAAATTGTTCAAAGATTAAATGCCTTATTACAAATATTCTTTACTGATAAGCTGTTCATTTGCAGTTCATTCACACTCTTGATCAAATTTTCACCTTATAAGCATTAGCATTTGCTACTATTCTATCACTCGGGAAACATAAAGATATCTTTTTCACTTATGTGCAATAGCTTGTTTTTAAATCTCTAAATTCAAAAAGGTAACATTCTTGGTCATAAGATGTATTTAAGACATAAAGGTTCTTATAGCCCATTCTCAATTTGAAATCAAATTGCTGATGGCACAGTAGTGGCGATCTTGTAGAAAATCCTGCAAAGTAACAAGCAGTATCAATTTTCAATATATATAGGCAAATATGATAATGCTCAATCTCCAACTCATTTTGGCTGATGCATGACATCGAGTCCTTTAAAACTTTGTAAACCAGTCTTATCATTTAGATGCTTTCATATATGGCAACAACTACAAAATAAAGTGTTTATAATATTGAGATTTAAGAACAATCGATAACCATTCTCGCGAGCTATTTATAGAACCTTTTGGAATTTCCATATTGGCGAGGTGTTTTGAGAGTACTTTGCATGGCAGATAGAACGTGCAATGATATTTATTATCTTCCCAAACATAAAAAAAGATAATATTTACATAATTTAACTCTATGTAGATATTATCTCAATAAATCTCAAATCTTAGAATCAATCCGGTACCAAAGTAGCACTGACATGATTATTATTAATTGTGTCTCTGCATCACTGATGGAACTATATATTTGTGGGTTTAAGGGATGTTTATATAGGTTAATTGGTTTTCAGCAAGGAATAAAAAGTCAACTGGCTGTTCAAAACTGATGTACTGATGTAATTTATTTCATTGTTGTTGTTTCTGTCTAAGCATTGCAAAAATGTAGTCAAAAATATGGAAACTCTATAATGAAAGTGTTATTAGCGAATGTAGTTGAAAATATTGTGGTAAAAGGAAAAATTGCTCATATTGCCACAATGTTTCTATCCATTCAACAATTACACCTTAATTTATGATGATTGTCCATGTATTTGAAAAATCATCTGCTGCAGATATGTTGTGTATCATTGGGAAAGGGAGTTAAAAAACAACATCTCTTGAATGTTTGTGATTATCAACCTTGTTACCTTTTCCCACATGCAGACACATTTTGACAAGTCTGCAGCAGATGACTGTTGAAAACATTTTACCCTGATAGAGACATTTTTGTTTGCAAATTAAAATTCAACCTTTTCAATTGAAACCATTTGTTTCTATTTGAAGGCGATCGCAATTAGAACAATACCAGAAGAAACAATCACTAACAACGACGGATAGGTCCCAGTTTGATCGACGTAGTCATGCTTTTCTTCAACTCAATGAATTTGCAGATAGAGATACTGGTAAGTGTTACAAAACCTTGCCACAAAAAATCTAAACCCTGTAGCAGACATTTTCTGAATACATTGTGGCAATAGGCGAAATTGCTCATAATTTTTAATTTGAGCAATGTTTTCCATTCTATTTGACCAACATTTTCAATTCGATTTAATAATTTGAAAAGTTTCCATAAATGAGAGTTCAATTATTAAATAGAGTTGAAAATTGTATGAGCAATTTCTCCTTTTGTCTTCAAATTGTCTTCTAAACATTTACTGAATAAATTTGAAAATATTGTGGCATTTACATTTGGCCTCACTGAGATGTCAACGATCTGAAGATGTTTTTCATTTCCATAATTGAAACCTGAAGCCCTGTTAATTAAAAGGTTACTGTACTGCATATAACCCTTTCGCGATACAGATGACAATTGAGACCTTTTATTAGCCCATTTCTAGATGAGGACAAATCTACCGCGGACGACTTTGTTTACAATTAAGCAAAAATACAGAAAGTGTCTGTATGTATGTGGCAAAACGTTTAAAGGTCACTTCACTGCATTTAACCCATTCCCACCAACAATAAATCAGCAGCAGATACTTTTGAAAGCATCTTGATTAACCCTTTCCCTCATACGACAATTCTGCAGCAGACGACTTTGAACATATTTTGTCAAAAAGTAGAATATCTCTTTAATTGAATGGATAACCTATAACTAAAAGTGGAAAACATAGTGGCAAAAGGAGAAATTGCTCGTTTTGAGCAATTTCTTCTTTTGTCACTGTTTTCAAAAAGCCGTCTGCTGCAGAGGCGTCAGAAAGCGTCTATATGAGGGAAAGGGTTGAAACACTGAACATCACTATAATTGAAGCTATCATAACTGAAATAAGTTGAAAATATTGAGGCTTAAGCAGAATTTTGATCATTATGGGCAATTTCTTCTTTTGTCACTTTGTTTTCAAAAGTTGAATGCTGAAGAGGCATCAGAAAGTGGGTCTGTATGTGAGAAAGGGTTAGCGCTTGCCTGATTCAGATGATAAATGATACTCGTAATTGTTGGAAAAAAGACTTTTAAATTTAACTTCTCTTTCTAAAAATTTGTCATAGTGTATCGATTTCTTATTCTTTCTCAAATATTGTTTTTGTTTATTCTGTCCTAGTTTTCTATTTGTCTTTTCAATTTATGCTATGAATTTGGGATTGGGTGAAATATGCTTTGCAGGTTATTTGTTAAATCTCTGGAGTAATCTTTCATGGTTTCATTAAGGCTTTTGTCATAAAAGTGCATATTCAGCAGAAATATGTTGATTGAATCCAGTTTCCGGAATTCTAACTGTCATTAAACAATCCAAAAAATTCTAAGTTAGAAGAGGGATATTCTGCTTATTTTTTTTATAAAAAGTTTGGAGAGATAAAACAGTAAACAAGAGCTGTCGGAGGACAGCGCGCTCGACTACATGCCGCTTATTCACATAAAGCACTATTTCATTAAATTGCACTTAAGTACTATTAAATCGCACTTAAGTACTATTAAATCATATTATATACTCTATATGTAAAAGCAACTGAATAGATATGCATACATTTAAATTTAATTTAAAAATAAAATTTCCTAAGTCAATCAAGGGCCATTACTCCATATTTAGGATACAATGGAGTTATCTAACCTAATTGTACGATGGTCCTTAACAAATATGTGAAGTATGAAGTGATTTGAATGATGTAACTTTAACGTTGAGCTAAACGCAAATGTTAAAACTGACCGAGTCCAAAATTAGCAAAACCTTAAAAAAAGGTTTTCCTAATGTTTGACACCATGCAAAACCCGTTTGATATGTTGAAGAATTATATTTGATAAATAAATGATCACAATTAGAAAGAAATGTAACAAAAAATTAAGAATTTATCTAAAATTCTCAAAATCAAACAAAAATCATGTTTTTTACCCCCTAAAAGTCACACTCAGCATCTTCAACATACAATGTGAAGAAAGGTTTTACATGTAATTATATTCCAAATATGGAAGCCCTAACACAAGTACTTATTTAGAAAAATTAGAAAATTAAATGAAAAAGCCAACTTGCCCTAAGGCTTTAACCACCCAAAAGCATGTGTTTTACCGCAAACAGAAGGTCACACTCAGCATCTTCAGCATATAATATGAAGAAATGTATTAAATGTAATTATTTTCCAAATATGAAAGCCCTAGCACAAGTACTTATCCAGAAAAAGTTAAAAAAATAAAATAAAATCCTACTTGCCCCAAAACTTTAACCACCGAAAATCATGTTTTTTACCCCAAAAAGAAGGTCACACTCAGCATCTAAAGCATTCAATGTGAAGAAAGGTATAAGATGTAACTATATTCTAAATATTAAAGCCCTAGCACAAATTTTTATAGAGAAAAATTAAAAAATTAAATGAAAATGCCAACTTGCGCTAAAACTTTAACCACCCAAAATCATGTCTTTTACCCCAAAGAGAAGGTAAAACTCAGAATCTTCAGCATACAATATAAAGAAAGGTATTAGATGTAATTATATTCCAAATATGAAAGCCCTAGCACAAGTACTTATTGAGAAAAAAAATTAAAAATAATAAAATCCAACTTGCCCTAAAACTTTAACCCCCGAAAATCATGTTTTTTTTCCCAAAAGGAAGGTCACACTCAGCATCTTTAGCATTCAATGTGAAGAAAGGTATAAGATGTAACTATATTGCAAATATGAAAGCCCTAGCACAAATACTTATGAATGAAAATCCCAACTTGCCCTAAAACTTTAACCGGACGCCGACGCCGGGGCGAGTAGTAAAGCTCTCATATTCTTCGAATAGTCGAGCTAAAAATTAATAATGTTTGATTAAAAAAAATGTAGTTAATTTTTATCCCTTTTACCACATACAACTAATAAGGAGCAAATGACTATGAAGACATTATAATTATAAAACAGGCATAACAATCACTGCACGAAAATTGGGATTTAATTTAGAGGTAAATTTCCTTAAATTCCGAAATTTACTTGCACATATGCACAATTCATGTGCAAGTAAATTTCGGAATTTAAGGAAATTTACTCTACATTAATAAATCCCAATTAAATCCCAATTTTCGTGCAGTGAATGGAAAATTCATATGATAATTCCTATACAATTATTGAATTCTGAGTTCTATCAGCAATGTCTCCTTTTACCAGTTAGACTCTAAAACCCTCATAGGAGGTGAACAGTTAATTAATCCTTTTCCAGGTGCAGGCGTATTTTAACATATCTGCAGCAGACCTCTTGTAAATATTGTGTCAAAAGCAGAAATTACCATTAATCTCATTCTTCAAGAGGCTTTCAATTCTTTTCAATAATTATTCTTTAATTTATAGAAGTTTTCCATTTTTGTGTTCAAAGTCATCTGCTGGATATTTTATGAATGTGAGAAAGGATTAACCCTTTCCCTCATACGACAATTCTGCAGCAGACGACTTTGAACATATTTTGTCAAAAAAAAGAAAATCTCTATAATTCAATGGATAACCTATGACTAAAAGTGGAAAACATTGTGGCAAAAGGAGAAATTGCTCATTTTGAGCAATTTCTTCTTTTGTCACTATGTTTTCAAAAAGACGTCTGCTGCAGAGGCGTCAGAAAGCGTCTACCGGTTTATGAGGGAAAGCTTCCCTCAATTAGGATCATAGTTTTCAAATATGGAAAACTATTTCAATTATTCTTAAGAGTCAAAACTTACCAAAACAATATAGTGATTATATTTTATTTTACTTACATTTGTTTGGATAGTTAACCTTTTCCCATGTACAACACATTATGTAACAGACGACTTTGAAAATATCTTGGCAAATATTTGGAAAAAAGCTGCAAAAGAAAATATTGTTAATGAATAAAGTGATGAAAGAAGAAATTGCTCAACATGAGCAATTTCTTCTTTTTCCATAATGTTTTCAAAAAGGCATCTGTTGCAGAGTCGTCAGAAATGTCTGTATGTGGGATAGGGTTAATATTACCAGGGTAACATATTATCATAAATATCACAATCCACAATGTAAGGATATATTTTATACCCAATATCATGAGACAGTCAGTCCTTTTAACCCTTTCCAACATACAGTTAATCTGCAGCAGACAACTTTGAAATTATCAAGCCCAAACTATAGAAAGTCTCTATAAATGATAGTATGATTATTGGATAGAGATGAAATCATTGTGGTCAATGGAGAAATTGCTTGTTTTGAGCAATTTCTCCATTTGCCACTGATTTCAAAAGCCGTATGCTTCAGAGGCATCAGAAAGCGCCTACATGAGGGAATAGGTTAAACCCTTTCCCTCATATAAACGCTTTCTGACACCTCTGCAGCAGACGGCTGTTTGAAAACATAGTGACGAAAGAAGATATTGCACAAAACGTGCAATTTCTCCTTCTGCCACAATGTTTTCCACTTTTTTGTCATAGGTTTATCCATTGAATTATGGAGATTTTTCCAACTTTTTGACAAAATATGTTCTAAGTCGTCTGCTGCAGATTTGTCGTATGAGGGAAAGGGTTAAACGTTGTTTACAATTTGTTGATAAATGTAATTGACAGGGTCTGTGAGAGCGGAATCCCTGGCTGTATCCCGTATTGAACAAACACTGTCTGACCTGGCCTCCTCTGCCAACAGTGTCCAGAATGGTTCCCTGCCAACAGGCTCTAGAACACTTAAACTACAAAGCCAAATCTGGATGAACCTCAGTAAGTAGTCCCTAACCCTTTCCCTCATATAGACGCTTTCTGACGCCTCTGCAGCAGACGGCTTTTTGAAAACATAGTAACAAAAGAAGAAATTGCACAAAACGTGCAATTTCTCCTTCTGTCACAATGTTTTCCACTTTTAGTCATAGGTTATCCATTTAATTATAGAGATTTTCCATTATTTGACAAAATATGTTCAAAGTCGTCTGCTACAGAATTGTCGTATGAGGGAAAGGGTTAAACACTTTCCCACATACAAAAAAGTCTGCAGCAGACAACTTTGAAAACATATGCATGTAAAACTATGGTAAATCTCTATAAATGAAAGAAAACATTGTAGGAAAAGTAGAGATAGCTTTCATTATAAGCGATTTCCCAATTTGCATTATTATTTTCAAAAATAGTCTTACTTCAGATGCATCATAATGTATCTGCAAGTTGGAAATAGTTAACTTAACCCTTTCCCTCATATACATGTAGATGCTTTCTGATGCCTTGGCAGCAGACGGCTTTTTGAAAACATAGTGACAAAAGAAGAAATTGCTCAAAACCAGCAATTTCTCCTTTTGCCACAATGTTTTCCACTTTTAGTCATAGCTAGGTTATCCATTCAATTATAGAGATTTGTCTATTTTTTAGCTCTACTGGCCAAAGGCCAGAAGGGCTTATGTCGTGGCGATGTGTCCGTCGTCCGTGCGTGCGTGCGTCCGTGCGTCCGTGCGTCCGTAAACAATTTCTTGTTAACACGATACAGTCTTCACTTTTGATTGTATCTCAACCAAACTTATACAGTAGTTAGATATCCATGAGAGCTCGGTTCCTTTCGAAAACCAGCCAGATCCGCCCATGCATGACTGGATTATGGCCCTTGAAATGGTCAAAATTGCTATAAAAGAGCTTGTTAACACGATACAGTCTTCACGTTTGATTGTATCTCAACCAAACTTATACAGTAGTTAGATATCCATGAGAGCTCGGTTCCTTTCGAAAACCAGCCAGATCCGCCCATGCATGACTGGATTATGGCCCTTGAAATGGTCAAAATTGCTATAAAAGAGCTTGTTAACACGATACAGTCTTCACTTTTAATTGTATCTCAACCAAACTTATACAGTAGTTAGATATTCATGAGAGCTCGGTTCCTTTCGAAAACCAGCCAGATCCGCCCATGCAAGACTGGATTATGGCCCTTGAAATGGTCAAAATTGCTATAAAAGAGCTTGTTAACACGATACAGTCTTCACGTTTGATTGTATCTCAACCAAACTTATACAGTAGTTAGATATCCATGAGAGCTCGGTTCCTTTCGAAAACCAGCTAGATCCGCCCATGCATGACTGGATTATGGCCCTTGAAATGGTCAAAATTGCTATAAAAGAACTTTTTAACACGATACAGTCTTCACTTTTGATTGTATCTCAACCAAACTTATACAGTAGTAAGATATCCATGAGAGCTTGGTTCCTTTCTTAAACCAGCCAGATCCGCCCATGCAAGACTGGATTATGGCCCTTGAAATTGTCCAAATTGCTATAATTGAGCATGTGAACACAATAGAGGCTCCATTTACTATCTGATCTTCACCAAACTTAGATAGTAGTTAAATATTGATGAGAGCTTGGTTCCTTTTGAAAACCAGCTAGATCCGCCCATGCAAGACTGGATTATGGCCCATGAAATTGTAAAAATTGCTATAATACAGCTTGTGAACACAAAAGAGCCTCCATTTACTATCCGATCTTCACCATACATACATGCTCTGGATTGAAAATGACCAAAGAACCATACCAGTAGAGCATAGGCCCTCATGGGCCTCTTGTTTACAAAATATGTTCAAAGTTTGCTGCTGCAGAATTGTCTTATCTGGGAAAAGGGTTAATTGCAGATGTCTCAGATATTTACAAATTGATCTCATCCCTTTTTTTGCAGTAGATGACTTTTAAAACATTTTGATTAAAAAATGGAAAATTTCTGTGAATGAAAGTTTAATTTATGAATAGGGTTAAAAACACTGTTGCAAAAGGAATGATGATCTAAGAACACCAACCTTTTTCCCCATTCCCACATACCACAACTCTGCAGCAGACATCTTTGAAAATATCTAGGCAAAAAGATTGAAAATCTATATAAGTGAAAGTTCAATTATTGAAAAGATTAAGAAGATTGTGGCTAAAGGAGAAATTGCTACTTTTGAGCAAATTCTCCTTTTATCAGTGGGAAAGGGTGGTGTTATGGTGACATGTGTCAATAAACACCTGCCTACGCATTATTCACCAAGGATCCAAATTGATACTGCTATACAGAAGTTTCTTAGCCCTTTCCCTCATATAGAGGTCTGCAGCAGACGGCTTTTTGAAAACATAGTGACAAAAGAAGAAATTGCACAAAACATGCAATTTCTCCTTTTTCCACAATGTTTTCCACTTTTTGTCATAGGTTATCTGTTCAATTATGGAGATTTCCTATGATTTGACAAAATATGTTCAAAGTCGTCTGCTGCAGAATTGTCGTATGAGGGAAAGGGTTAATCTTCTATGGCTATTGGAAAACAGTACAGAGCCACATTAGACTGGTTAATGCACTGGCTAATCTGAATCTACACTGATCATAAATACCTAACTGATGGTGTTCGCATGACCTGGCAAAAGGATAAACTGCTCATCAGCAATTTTTCCTTTTGCCACAATATAATAGTAATATATACTGGAACATCACTTCATATATAAATTTGTATTTCCCAGGTGAACTGTATCTATCATTAGATAAAATAGAAGAAGCTGAGTTATGCATCAGGGAGATGACAGCTTTGTTCCCACTTTCCCACCAGGTGGCGTTCATGGTAATTACATTGTGTCACACTTACTCTCCTGTAATCAAAGAAGTCACATGGCCTGATTAGATCTCCATAATTCTCTATTTTCTGTCCTTACCCTTTTCTGACCATATACAGATTTCTCTGCGGTGCCTGCCTTGGCTTTGAGATGCCACAATCACTGCTCTGTTGTCTGTCTGTGTGTCTGTCTTTCACTTCCTGATATATTGACAGGCAACACATGTGTTCCAACGAAAACTCTTTTTTTCCCTTAATTATTTTTTTATCTGATAATATATTTAACTACTTTCAAAGATCTGGTAAAATTCTTTTAATAAAATGGAATTTTTTTCTTGATCCAGAATTGAAAACATGTTTTATTTCTTTTTAATATTGTTAATGAGAAATTATTGATCTTTTTATGTACAATAAATGTTATTTTTTTAATCACTTCCTCCTTTGCTGAGAAAGGCTTCCTATATGTTCGGGAAAGAGTTAAAAGCACAACTTACATAAAGATACTACATGAAGAAAATTTAACAACAATCACACATACCAGTCCATTCAACAGATAGATATATACACCATGCTGTAAGAAAACCAACCATGGGGCATGTGTGTAGAACCAGATCAAGCTGCTCATTCATGCAGTTTGATTTGGCACTGTACTGTTTGAAGATGGTGGATTAAAAAGGTTTGAGCATTCGGAGTAAGAAATGGAATATTCCCTTTTTATTATTTAACTACATTTGTCATAAATAGAAACTTAACCCTTTCCCACATAAAGACGCTTTCTGACGCCTCTGCAGCAGACAACTTTTGTACTTCTTTTGCCAACTCTATTCAATAATTATTGTCTTTTTTTGTTAATATGTTTTCAAAGTCATCTGCTGTAAATTGTTGTATGTGGGAAAGGGTTATCACATCACACAAATTTGAAGTATTCATAGTCACCCAGAGAGTTTTTTTATAACAGGAGTGTATTCCACTGTATCTACGTCATAAGCATCACATGTCAAGTAAACCACTTTGTTATTAATGTAGCATTACCACTTCTTTTCCTTAATTGATCTGGATATGATAAAAAGAGCCATTGATAGTGTTTGTCAATTTAATGCTATGGTTAACCCTTTTCTACATCCAATAACTCGTCAGCAGACGACTTTGAAAACATAAATGAAAGAACAATAATTGAATAGAATTGAAAACATGTAGACAAAAGGAGAAATTGCTTGTTTTGAGCAATTTCTTTATTTGTCTTTTGAGCATTTTTTATGCCCCCGGAATCACCGATTCGGTGGGCATCTAGTTTTTGGCCTGTCTGCACGTCTGTCTGCACGAAAAAAACTTTAACCTTGACCACTACTTTTGAACCATAACAGGTACGGCTACCATATTTCACATGTGTATTCCTTGTGACATGACCTTTCTGTCTGTACCACAATTTTTGACCTTGCGACCTTGACCTTTGACCTAGATGTTGCCATTCTCAAAAAAAACTTTAACCTTGACCACTACTTTTGAACCATAACAGGTAAGGCTACCATATTTCACATGTGTATACCTTGTGACATGACCTTTCTGTCAGTACCAACATTTTTGACCTTGCGACCTTGACCTTTGACCTAGATGTTGCCATTCTCAAAAAAAACTTTAACCTTGACCACTACTTTTGAACCATAACAGGTACGGCTACCATATTTCACATGTGTATACCTTGTGACATGACCTTTCTGTCAGTACCAAAATTGTTCACCTTGACCTTTGACCTAGATGTTGCCATTCTCGAAAAAAACTTTAACCTTGATCACTACTTTTGAACCATAACAGGTACAGCTACCATATTTCACATGTGTATACCTTGTGACATGACCTTTCTGTCAGTACCAAAATTGTTCACATTGCGACCTTGACCTTTGACCTAGATGTTGCCATTCTCGAAAAAAACTTTAACCTTGACCACTACTTTTGAACCATAACAGGTACGGCTACCATATTTCACATGTGTATTCCTTGTGACATGACCTTTCTGTCAGTACCAACATTTTTGACCTGGCGACCTTGACCTTTGACCTAGATGTTGCCATTCATCAGTGTTTCACAAACACATCTTGTTTATTTGTAGCCATGATTTCATAAAGCCGTCTGCTGCAGAGGCTTTATAAAGCGTATTTATGTGGGAAAGGGTTATAAAAGCCTGCGTTTTAAAATGTTAGTCAACATTATTTTGGAACAACCCACGGCAACCTCCTGTGTCATCACACAGTACCAGTTATGTTATTGTATTCACAATGACCAGCTAGAGGCCTGAATAAGGAGGAGTGAACGCTTTCTGACGCCTCTGAAGCAAATAATTTTTTAAATCATTGTGGCAAATGGAGAAATTACTCATGATGTCAGAATGATTTCAACTATATTCAATAATCATACAATCATTTCTAGAGATTTTCTATGTTTTGCTTTGATAATTTCAAAGTCGTCTGCTGAAGATTCATTGTATAGGGGAAAGGTTTATGAGGCCTCTGAACCACAAGATCTCTCTTAACCCTTTCCCACATATAGACGTTTTCTGACGCCTCTGCAGACGGCTTTTTGAAAACATAGTGACAAAAGAAGAAATTGCACAAAACGTGCAATTTCTCCTTTTGCCACAATGTTTTCCACTTTTTGTCATAGGTTATCCATTCAATTATGGAGATTTCTTATGTTTTGACAAAATACGTTCAAAGTCGTATGCTGCAGAATTGTCGTATGAGGGAAAGGGTTAATACTCACATAAACCTTTTCCCACATACATTCTATCTGCAACACACAACTTTGAAAAAACATCTAGGCAAAAGTATGGAAAAATGTCTATAAATGATATATATAAAATAGTCTGGCTAAAAAAAAACAATAGATTGATTTAAGCAATTTTTTCATTTATCACAATGTTTTTAAAAGTCGTCTCCGGTAGAAGTGTCAGAATGTGTCTGTCTGAGAGAGAGGGTAAAGTTATCTGTCTCAATTTGTTTGAGTAACCACAACATTGGTTTTAAGATCCAATATGGATTAACTATCTTGGAATATACCCCATACCCTATCTAGAGCACTGTCATTTAAAACTTTCCCACATATAGGCACTTTTTGAAGCCTCTGCAGCAGACAACTTTTTGAAATTATTGTGACAAAAGGACAAATTGCTTAATACGAGCAATTTCTCCTTTTGCCACAATGCTTTCAAAAAGAATTTCAGTAATTATACCCTCATTTATAGAGATTTTTTTTTTTTTTTTGCCTTAATGTTTTTAATGTCATCTGCTGCAGATATTTTGTATGCGGGAAAGGGTTAATGACAGTCATGTGTTATTATGTTTTCAGAAAGGCCGTCTACTTGAATATAAGCACAAATACAAGGAAGCCAAAGCATTTTTTGAAGACGCCATTTCAATTAATCCCTCACACACCAAAAGTTTACAACATCTGGTAAGTTAAAAGATAAGATTATTATATAAATATGTAACTTCGAAAAACCTCATTGACCCTTATCCACAAAGAACACATTTTCAGCAGATGACTGTAAAAGCATTCTGGGAGAAATATGGAAAATCTCTATAAACTATAGTGCTATTATAGAAGAAAGTTAACCCTTTCCCTCATATAGACGCTTTCTGACGCCTCCGCAGCAGATGGCTTTTTGAAAACATAGTGACAAAAGAAGAAATTGCACAAAACGAGCAATTTCTCCGTTTGCCACAATGTTTTCCACGTTTATTCATAGGTTATCCATTCAATTATAGAGATTTTCTAGTTTTTGACAAAATATGTTCAAAGTCGTCTGCTGCAGAATTGTCGTATGAGGGAAAGGGTTAAAACAAATGATTTTGCAATAGGAGAAATTACTCCTATTGAGCCATTTCTTCTATTGCAACAACATTTTCAAAGGGCATCAAAATGCATCTGCAAAAGGGAAAGGGTCAAATATGAAATTATCTTATTCCTAGACCAGTTTGTTCCAAACTGCTCCAAAGTCGTTCAATCAATTTGATTGCTTTCATCTCGAGGGCTTGGAGTGAAACGGTTGTAACTAAAATTTGTATTTTGTTACCAAGGTTAATCACCTCGCCATTAAGTCTTTAAAAGCGTTAAATCCTTTTTCTTGGTAAACAATGGAAATTAAGGTACCTAAATTTGCATTGTTTACAAAGGGGTCAAAATTGCCCCTAAACCAGGGTTTTCGAAATAGGATTTAGTTACAACCGTTTCACGCCAAGCCCTCGATCTGATGTAGGCAATGCATTCGTCTTGATCTTATACTTCCAGGGCATGGTATTACATTGTTCAGACAATAACAAGCTAGCTGAGAAAGTTTTACGTGATGCAGTAAACGCCGATCCTACCTCAAACAGATCGTGGTAAGTGAACAATAAAATTGTATTAAGGATGTACTGAACTGAAAAGTGGATATTTAAAAAAAAAAAAAAAAAAAAGAAGAAAAAAAAGAAAGTTACTTTGTTATTAAATCTTCTGTATATGTTGTCAATTAAAACATGTTTAGTCATTATGCCTTTTTTAAATGCTTCAAAATTTTAAACATAGTGGATTAAATTTGTTTGAGATAAAGGGCTGAATTTCTTCGTGAGCCTTCCAAGCGCTATCCAGACGCCGCCATGTTTGATTATATAATATAACTGGGTAAAAAGAACAATTGAAGATATGTTTGAAAAATAAATAAATATATATTCATATTTATTCAGACAAGAAAAACTTAAAATTTTGCTCAATGACATATACTTTTCTTTTTAAATTTTGAGAAATGATAGTAATTGCAATAACCTAAAGAAGTTTCAGAAAAAATTAAATATTATAAATATGTTTTTTCCTTATTTCAAGGTTTTGAACTTGTCTATTCTTACTATTCATTTTGATGGATAGTATGCCGGGATAACTTATGAATAATGCGAACATGCCCTCCCCTTACTATGCTTCCAACTGTATTCAGGCATACAATATAAATGAGCTGAGCAGAATAAATGCGCCCGATGAATCCAACTCCAGGAACTAAATTGTTGCGACTCACAACAGAGGTCGAAATAAGGTGACCCTCTATCATAGGCGCCAACATGCTCATACGAAAACAAAAGTAGAGTTGAATACGCCACGCTACTGCTTTATATATGTGGAAACTAATGAAAACATATAAGTCAATCTAAGCCCATGCGTCACCGGACCACTGACATCTTCCAACACACAGAAACCAGGCGAGAACTCCACCCGATCAAGGGAATATGATAAAATCATGACACTCAAGATAGAACGACGATGACCCTCATATACGCTAATAATATATTTTATGAATTATAGATTGACCAGACATGATAAAGAAATCTATATGAAAGTTTAACAAAAACATCATATCTTTCACCTAGCAAAATAAATAATTGATTGACAGGCATGCCAAGCAAACTGTTCACATATTCAACTCTATTCAATGCAGTTAGAGTCCTAAAAATATTAACACCAAAGTGTTTCAAGACAAATCTATTGAATTTCATTCTTGCTCTTTGCACATCACCACAATCTACTATAACATGTAGTGTGAAATTAGCTGCCAGGTTGCTTGCATTGCATCTCGGACAATCGGGCTTGACATATCCAAGGTAGGCAATAAATTGAGCAACACTGAAACAATATTGTAAAATATCTGGGTATTTCTTGGCAAACAGCCACACCGGAGACTCTTGTATACAAAGCTGTATTTGTCTGTATTGTATAAAGTCTTCATGATTTGATTCACATTCCCACAGCCGTTCGTATTGCTCGTTTACTTTGAATGAGTATATCTTTTTCCATGAATATTTCGAAGGAAATGTACAACTTTTATAATATCCAACTATAAAATCATATAAGTTATACCTTTGCAAAATGGAGACTATTTCAGAAATAAAACCGGGAGTCGATGTCCCTGTCATATACGAGCAAAGACGAGCTAAAAGCATATCTTTTGCAGACGACTCATTATGCAATTTACAAAATTGTCCAAAGAGATTTAGCTTCCTCTTTTCTATTTCTGATTCAATCGGCAAACTTCCAATTAATCCAAGTGCAATGTTTGTCCTAGATCTATGCTTTAGGCCTTGTATATGTTTTATATATAATCGATGAGCTCGTTCTAATAGACTTAAGTCATTACTAGAAGAAATGGAGAGTAATTCAGTTCCAAATAGCCCTTTCGAAAGTATGACAGAAGTGTATATTTTCTTACGAGTGAGTGGATTCAAACCTTTAGAATGAAGGCCATCTTTACTCATACTGAACAGACTTCGACGAAGCTTCTTACAAACATGCTGAACTGGTACATTAGAATGTTTATATTTGCTGCTGATAATTCCAAGATGAACAACCTCTTCTGTTTACTTCATATGCTGTCTCGGTATAGAACCATTTAGGAACCTTACAGCTAGTATAACCAGAGGGAGGAATAATATCCAATACTCGAAAACCCAGCATCGATTTCAACTTTATTTAATACTCGTCCCTGAATATTATCATATCCCATGCGGTAAGAACCTGCAACATACAAAGCAGGTTGTAAATAAACTAACATATTATTGCATCATGAAACAATCTACAAGTTAAATTGTACAATAATTAGGCATGACCTTGAACATTCTACCGTCAGTCATCTTAACACTGAAGAATTATGAGATGATAATTAAATCTTTAGACATCCAAATAAACCTCAATTTATCTAAATATTACTAGGGACATAGACATCTATGTCCACGATATTATTCAGAATAAACCAAATAATTTCCAATATTAAATAGAAGTGGGTTGGGTGTGACAACGTCCAACTTTAAGTCAAATTCTCACATAAACAGGCGCTAAGCTTTAAAGCATGTACATGTATCGGATAAATCATATAAAAATGCAACAAACTCGACAAAACTTACATCATGTGGGGCAATATTGGACCTTAATCTTGTGAAACGACGAGCTTGTGGCATGCAAGCCAAACAACCTGATTACTACTTCCGGAAGTGAAAACAACCGGCAAGGAACCTCCGCATATGTCATAACAAACGGCAAGGAAATTCCACCTATGTAATAAATTAGCGAAAAGAGCCGAAAGGCAACGCTACCTAATAAATAGAGCGCGAGAGCGGTGACAGCACACTTCATGTTTTCACAACCAATACTCCAAGCCTTATTTCTACGAGTGTAATGTTTTGTTTTGTTAAAAATTACTACATGACATTTCTCAGCATTATACTGATATCTCCATTTACACGAGTATGGATAGCAAGTATTAATCATGGTCTGAAGTGAATGCATCGAAAGAAACAGAAGCGCCATATCGTCTGCGAATGAGGGAGCACAGAAATCAAAGTTACTGATCTTAAAACCAAGATTACTATTAACTAGTATTTCAATCAATTCATTGATATAGCATAAATATAAGAATGGGTACCATACCCCTCCTTGCTGGGTACCTTGTAATACTGGGAACCAGTTAGAATAATGACCAGAGAATAAAATACGACTATGCATATCTGAATTCATGGCTATAACGGTCTTTAATAATGTAATGTCTATGCCTAGTAGGTATAATTTGTATATTAAACCGTCGTGCCAAACTCTATCGAATGCTTGACGGGCGTCCAGGAAACATGAGAACAGTTTACTGGTCTTTTCTTTACAGAAGTAAATGCTTTTTTTGACTACAAAAGAAGTCATAATACTACTCATATTTTTCTGAAACCCCCCCGTGTAGCGGGTGAATAGGATTATTAATTCTGTTTTGTAACCTTCCGAGTAGCAGTTTCTCGTACAGCTTCAGAATCGATAAAAACATGGTTTCTTTATTAAACATACATCCAACTTTCAAAAAAAACAATGTTACAACAAAAGTTAAATATTATAAAAAAATCCACTTTTCAGGTCAGTACATCCTTAACCCTTTCCCTCATATAGACGCTTTCTGACGCCTCTGCAGCAGACAGCTTTTTGAAAACATAGTGACATAAGAAGAAATTGCTCAAAACGAGCAATTTCTCCTTTTGCCACAATGTTTTCCACTTTCAGTCATAGGTTATCCATTCCACTTTTTGACAAAATATGTTCGAAGTCGCCTGTTGCAGAATTGTCTTATGAGGGAAAGGGTTAACCTTTACCTATGTACAATTAATCTGCAGCAGATGTCTTTGGGATCATTGCGGTTAAAAAAATAAAAAATCTCTGTTATTGAAAGTAGAATTATTGATGAGGGTTGTTGAAAGCAATGTATCAAAGGAATTTATTTTCATTATAAGCAATTTCTCCTTTTTTCCACACTTTTTTCTAAAGTTGTCTGCAGCAAATGTAAAAAAAATACATCTGAATGATGTGTTAATAACAATATGAACCTATGTTGCAGACAGTAAACCTCATTCAGTTAGGTAGTGTCATGTTATCAATGATTCAACATTTTAAATGAAGTAATTTTGTGTATAAACTGATCATATTCTTAATCATGGAGAGAACTTCTGGCAAAAACAACTCAGGCCAAGGTCAAGGTTTCTGTTACTGAAATTATATTACCGGTATATGTTATGACTCATTAACATGCCATCAAAGATTAATATTTTTAAATGACATCATGAGCAATTTCACCTTTGGCCACAATGTTTTCGAAAGTTGTCTGCTGCTATTTTGTCAAAATGCGTCATCAGGTAGGAAAGGGATAATTGTTTGAATCACATCAAACAAAATTTATTTAGCTCATAGTTTATCAAATTATATTTTTTTACTCAAAAACTTGAACTAGATTGATATAATTTCACTTGATACTTTCTACTTCCAGGTATTGTCTTGGTGTAGTGTTAGATGCTCTGGGGAATTCTGAAGCAGCAGCCAACTGTCAGTTGACCTCCCTTGACCTTGAAGCAACAAGTCCAATTGTCCCTTTTACTGTGATCCCGCATCTAATGCAATGATGATAGCTTTTCTTAGTTACTTAATGATAATTGACTCATTTTCCTTTTCCATAACCCTTTCCCACCTATAGACGCATTTTGACTTTTGAAAACATCATGACAAAAGGAGAAATTGCTCAAAACGAGCAATTTCTGCTTTTGTCACAATGTTTTCAACTCTTTTCAGTAATTATACCAACATTTATAGAGCTTTTCTGCTGCAGATTTGTTGTATGTGGGACAGGGTTAAATAAACAGCTCCATTTAAAAGTGATGCTAAACTAGTGTATTGGAGTCATTTTGTAGACATAATTGAACCCTAATCTTATATTAACAGTATTTTCAATTATTTACTTGGTAATTATATTTTTGTCAGATTTAAAATGATTTTGAAAACGAGTGTAGTGTCTGATATATTGGAAGTGCAATTTTGAAACATATTTGAAAATAGCGTCATCTGCTGCATAGGTTTAAGAAGTTGTCTGTATTACGGAAAAGGTTAAACATTGCAGTGACTCAGGGTTATAGGGAAAGCACCACTACTTCTATATTTGTACTGATAATTAACCCTTTCCCACATACAGACACTTTCTGAGGCCTCTTCAGCAAACGACCTTTGGAAACATTGTGGCAAAAATGGAAATTACTCATTATAAGCAATTTCCCCTTTTGCCACAATGTTTTCAACTCTATCCAATATTCATATTTTCAATCATATAATTTTTTCATATTTCCGTCTGTATGTTTTGAAAGACGTCTGCTTCAGAATTGTTATATGTG
The DNA here is from genome assembly GCA_031761405.1 of Serripes groenlandicus. Classification (NCBI taxonomy): domain Eukaryota; kingdom Metazoa; phylum Mollusca; class Bivalvia; order Cardiida; family Cardiidae; genus Serripes; species Serripes groenlandicus. Next base: position 51,598,769 of record JASEVX010000001.1, read on the forward strand.
GGAAAGGGTTAATCCTGGAAATACTTTTGTGCAATAACTGAAATACTATTGACCTGTTTAATACCTAAGAAGCAAATGACTTTAAAATGTTGTGAAAAATGGAGAAAAATATCAAGAATTGCTCATGCTAAAATTTCCAGAAATTGGATATTTTTTTTTCCATCAGATGTTTACAAGTCACATAATAATGACAATATGATATCCCTTTTCTAGAGCTTTAAATATGAGAGGTGTGTGAACCACCTTTTGTGATTGCTTTACGTGGTATTTATTTGTTTAACAAAGCTATGACAGCAGTGACTACTTGTGTTGCGAAATAGACCACTGTCTTTTGTCAAATGAAATACAAGTCATTAGCGTTTTTTCAAATTATACATGCATGCTTATTTTTTAATCGAGATCTTTTGTCTAAACTTTATATACCTAAATTATTTATAATCATCAATTTCATAATGCTACTACGGCAACTTTGTGCCACAATCAAGTAGAGAACCAAATCTAACATTTGTTGACCATTAGAAATTGTATTCATTCAAGTTATGCAATCTTGTCTCTTTCCCCGGGGCTAATGCAGACATTTATTCATGCTTTTGCAGCAGAAAGTTATGAATATTTATGTTGAAAAGGTACAATTGCTCAAAACATAAATTTTCCAACAATGTTATCCAGTCTTCAGTCAAAGTTTAGTCTAACTATAACAGGAAGTTCAGTACAGGTACCCTGTTATTATGTTGCCCTGCCCTGGCAGGGAGACATATAGGGATCTCATTTGGCCTCGGATATTTACAAAACTGATGATACTTAACCCTTTCCTACATACAGACTCTTTCTGAAACCTCTGCAGCAGACAACTTTTAAAATCACTGTGGCAAAAGGAGAAATTGCTCATAATGAGCAATTTCTCCTTTTGCCACAATGATTCCAACTCAATAATCAAACTATCATTTATAGAGATTTTCTTTATTTTGGACATGATAAATTCAAAGACGTCTGCTGCAGATTTCTATAATGTGGGAAAGGGTTACAGTTTCCTTTCAGGCGAACAATTGTACAAAAGATATGCAAAAAAAGACTTTGCATACATAAAGACAAAAATATAGAGAATCCCTATGAATGGAATTTCATATATTAATAGAGTTGAAAACATTTTGGCCTAAGAAGAAATGTGCCTGCATGTGAGAACGGGGTATACCTTACAAGTTCTCAACACATTGTGCTCCCAAATAAAATGCTCATTTACCCTTGTACATTATAGTCTTCAACAAAAGGTTAGAGACAAAAAGATGTGTCTAGGATTGTTAAGCACATAAAGACGTGATTTGACACTTCTCTAGCAGACACATTTAGAAAATATTGTGGTAAAATTTGCTCATAATGAGCAATTTCTAACTTTGCCACATTGTTTTCAACTGTATTCAATAATTATACTTTCCTTTGTAGTTATTTTCTATATTTTTATTAGGCATCTTTAAAGTTGTCTGCTCCAGATATGCAGATTTGTTGTATGTGGGAAAGGGAAAAGCATTTGTCTGAGTACATTTTTACCAGGTGAGATCGTGTATAGCTGCACATGGGCTAGAGCTGTGTTTTCATATACTAATATGAATAGGGTAAGGGATTGACTTTAACCCCTGTGCAGGTTTGAAAGATTTTCATATGCACTGTACTCTGTTTAATTTTCAAAGGTTTTTGAAATGTGTGATTTTAACTCCTCTCACATGCAGAAACATTTGAATGTATCACCAACAAACAATTTTTGAAAAACATTGTGGCAAAAGGAGAAAAGTGTTCAGCAGTATAAAGATAAACAGTTAGAACTTCAAATTGACTTTCATGGAATTTTGATAAACTTGTTCAGATTGCAATAAGGTGCTACGTTAGTCTGTGTACACATAAACAAGATGTGTTTGTATAATTAACCCTTTCCCTCATTTAGACGCTTTCTGACGCCTCGGAAGCAGACGGCTTTTTGAAAACATAGTGACAAAAGAAGAAATTGCACAAAACATGCAATTTCTCCTTTTGCCACAATGTTTTCCACCTTTTGTCATAGGTTATCCATTCAATTATGGAGATTTTCTCTGTTTTGACAAAATATGTTCAAAGTCGTCTGCTGCAGAATTGTCGTATGAGGGAAAGGGATAATTAAATGAGATGAATAAAGCATGGACTTAAATCAGACTAAGAATTTAATAGTAGGTTTTTGTTTATGATAGACTGCAGTTTAAATTTTGCTTACTTTTATATAGGTTAATGGTAAATATCATATTGTGATTTATATTGTTATTTTATTTTTATAAGAATCTAAGTAAACAATTTTATTGATAGATATGTAACTAAATTTATACAAGAATTGTGCATATTCATCGACCGCAGACACATGCATACATCATTCAAACATCATTCAGACCAATGCCCTGGAAACAGAGTAGATACCGTGAAGTTCATATGAACAGTCTCTCTTTTTATACACAACCCACAAACCGAGGGCTTGACGTGAAACGGTTGTAACTAAAAACCTATTTTGAAAACCCTGGTTTAGGGGCAATTTTGACCCCTTTGTAAACAATGCAAATTTAAGTGCCATTGCTCAGAAAGAGCAATGGCACCTAAATTTCCATTGTTTACCAAGTAAAATGATTTATCGCTTATAAAGACTTTATGGCGAGGTGATTAACCTTGGTAAAAAAATACCAATTTAAGTTACAACCATTTCAAGCCAAGCCCTCGAAACAGTATACCTACCTATTATCAAATGAAGGGGACAGAATGATATATGCATGTTTTGTGATCATTTGATTTGTACAATTCTTCAAATGTTGATGTTCAAATTTTATATTTTAGGTACAATTTTTTTTTAATTGCACTCTTGTACAAAGTTTAGTTTTTCTTGTACTCCTGACTCTATTTTCTTGTATTGCCTAGCTTGGCAGTGACACAAGGTAATCACTTCTCAATCATCTGTCCCTTAGTCACAATATCATTTACTGACCTAGTTGCAGGAGACAAAATATTATGTTCCTGAAATTAAATATTATTTGAGCAGATGAAATTTGAAATAATGTAAGGAAAGGAGAAATTGCTCAAAATGTTTTATTTCACCTAATCCAAGTGTTTTCTAGTCTGTTTCAAAATTAGATTACAATTAGAGTTAACAGTACATATTAATCCTTTTGTCCAGATGTTCCTGCTGTTCATATGTCAGCAATTGGAAAGAGTCTAAAGTTGCCCATCAGAATCCAGGAATGTTAAAGTGTAATCAAGAACAGACAATCTGGTATCAGCAAAGAGTATCACCCCTTAATATACATGTGCATCTGAGCAGTTAAAATTGAATCTGCATTATTTGCTAATAAGCTATAGAAGATTTTGAAAGTTTCTAACAAAATGGGTACATTTAAATCAGATAAAATGAATGCACAGATATAGCTTTATCAACACTTGCCAAAATATTCTCTTCAGTTGTTGTTATTTCCAAACCACATCTCACATATTCTATTCCTGAAATAGGCATCTTTAACCTGTTCCAGCTAGAACACAAGGACAGAATCAACAACAAAAAATATTTGAGAAAGAAAAAGAAATTGATATATGATGACAAAAGAATGAATATGGTAGTTCAATATATGCATTTTGTCCTTTTTCCAGCAATAAGAGGTATCTGCTGTTATCTGCATCTGGAAAAGGGAAACTTTCCCACATACAATAAATCTGCAGTTAACGACTAGGAAAACATGTACGCAAAAATACGGAAAAGCTCTATAAATGCTGATAAAATTACTGAAAATTGTTTTAAAAGATGTCTGCTGCAGAGGCGTCAGCAAGCATCTAAATGTGGGAATGGGTTAACTAATACTTCTCACATACAGACAGTTTTTGACGCCTCTACAGCACATTATGACATAATGGGATATTACTCATTTTGAGCAATTTCTCCTTTTTCCAAATTATTTTCAAAACTGTCTGCTGCATAGTCCTTTTCATATAGAAAATATATCATTTTTCCTTGCAAAAAGCTTCTTGCTCAGATACAAGGAGAAAAGATTCTATGCAGAAGTATGTAAATGTATGGTAATTTGTTTATCTGAGACTAATTGTTTTTACTTGGTCGTTAACTGTTAAATCAATTTCTAAATTGTGTTTAAGCGTTTCTTATGTTCCCTTTCCCCAATGCAAACTTCAAGGAAGGAGCTCTAAGCACTTAAAATGATCTATCTGTCAGTGTATCGGTGTTTCCAAGTTTTATGTGTGTCATGCATATCTCTAAATATCTGATGAAAAATGACTTTTGACCCTTTCAAAATAAATCTGCAGCAGGCGAATATGAAAACATCAATATGATGGTCCTCAAAAATATTTTGTTTAAAACTTATTAGCCATGCCCCACATGCAGGCTTTTTGTTGCATCAGGGGTAGACAACTTTTGAAAACATTCTGGCAAAAAGATAAATTGCTTCAAATGAACAATTTCTTCTTTTGCCACAATAGTGACTTCACCTCTATCCAATTGTTATAATTTCAATTTCAGAATTTTCCCAAATGTTTACCTAGGTGAGTTCAAAGTCGTCTGCTATAGAGGTTTTTTATGCTGAAAAGGGTTATAGCAAAGTTGTTGTATTTTTACATACAAAAACATGTTGTACAACTGGATATTTTTTATAAAACTGATAATTTGTGAAGCTGTCCTTTTATTTAAATTTCCAAACTATAGTTATTGATTCTAACAATTAAGAAAATTAACCCTTTTCCTCATACGAAAATTCTGCAGCAGACGACTTCAAACATATTTTGTCAAAAAATAGGAAATTTCTATAATTGAATGGATAACCTATGACTAAAAGTGGAAAACATTGTGGCAAAAGCTATGTTTTCAAAAAGCTGTCTGCTGCAGAGGCGTCAGAAAGCATCTATATGAGGGAAAGGGTTAAGAAAAAAGTGATATTTAATTAGTTAAAATATGTTTTACAGCTATTGTATGTCCTGTTGTTCAATCACTTTGTGTGATGTTATATATTATTTGATAAGGCATTCTAGCGTTCAAATTAGTTGGCATATAAGGTGATATTATTTGTTAAAATAGAAACACTAATCTTTATATTTATTGAAAGCACTTGGCATTGTGTGATTAATAAATTGTCCCAGAAATATATGTTGTGCATTTACCCATTTTAGGATATAAAAGAAAAATGTTGATTCCTCGGCAGCAGACAAGTATTTAAAACATTATTGAAAAAAGAGAAATTATTATCTCAAATATTTTTTTAAGCAATCAACAATTCAACAGTTTTGCAGCCTATAGTAAGTATGCCCCGTCATAGAAATTTGATTGGTTGGTTTGTTTACTGGCTGTTTTTGCACCAGCCCTCAGCACAACTTTCTTCAAAAGGCAACTGGCTACATAAATGGTTTAGCTAGTGACTGCTTTTAGTACTTGAAAGCCAAATATGCATAAATGACTTGGCTCTCACAGGAAATAATTTTGGCGGGCTGGAAAGGAGGAAATTGATGTTGTTAAGTCACTATGTCAACGTTACATGCAACCTCTTACATGTGAAACCAATAGGCTATAATATTATATAAGCAGTTAACCCTTTCCCTCATACGACAATTCTGCAGCAGACGACTTTGAACATATTTTGTCAAAAATTAGAAAATCTCTATAATTGAATGGATAACCTATGACTAAAAGTGGAAAACATTGTGACAAAAGGAGAAATTGCACGTTTTGTGCAATTTCTTCTTTTGTTACTATGTTTTCAAAAAGCTGTCTGCTGCAGAGGTGTCAGAAAGCGTCTATATGAGGGAAAGGGTTAAGCAGTGGTCCAGGAATGTCCAGCTTTGTATATTCAAGATAAATGTAGATACAGAACTTCCTGTGTACCCATGTTGTCCGATTCAATTATCCATTTCCCACATACAACAAATCTGCAGTTGACGACCTTGAAAATATCTAGGCAAAAATACAGAAAATCTCTATAAAGGATGTAAAAATTAATGAATAAAGTTGAAAACATTTTGAGCAATTTCTCCTTTTGTCAATACGTTTACAAATGTCGTCTGCTGCAGATGCGTCTATATGTGGGAAAGGGTTAAACAATGCTTGTCAAAAGCACAGAATCTGATTGATCTAGATCTATAGCGGTTGCAAATTATCTGTTGTTGGTTTTCATAGATCACAGGTTAGGGTTAAAAGGCATGTCTTGTGATTTTAGGTATAACAGGAAATATGCATACGGTTCTAAGAATAAGTGTTAAAGAAATTACATTGGCAAAACCTTTTTTACAAGAAAATATATGGAATTACACCCTTATATTAGCAAGTCCACGGGAAATAGTGTAAGTTGAATAAATATATGGAATTACACCCTTGTATTAGCAAGTCCATGGGAAATAGTATAAATTGAATTTTGTGAACAGTGTAGGTCCTCTTTTCGCCTTGTATTGATCCAATGAGTCATGGCACTTGGTAACCCACCATCTGAGGCTTTTGAATTAGTTACCATTAAGCCATGAATTTTTAAAATGGACTTGTCCTGCTTTGGCAATTGGAAGAGTTCAAACTTTGTAGCCAATTCTATGAATATGAAGATAAATATATTGAGTTGAGCAGCCAACAGTATAGAGCCTGGTATCAGAGCCAGTCGTCAAAGGGTTAACCCTTTCCCTCATATAGATGCTTTCTGACGCCTCTGCAGCAGACGGCTTTTTGAAAACATAGTGACAAAAGAAGAAATTGCACAAAACGTGCAATTTCTCCATTAGCCACAATGTTTTCCACTTTTTGTCGTAGGTTATCCATTCAATTATGGAGATTTTCTATGTTTAGACAAAATACGCTCAAAGTCGTATGCTGCAGAATTGTCGTATGAGGGAAAGGGTTAACTCTTTCTCACATGCAAAATATCTTCAGCAGACGACATTGAAAATATCTAGATTAAAATATGGAAAATCTCTATACAAGACAGTTTAATTATCGAAAAGAGTTTAAATTATTGTGGCAAATGGAGGAATTGCTCATTATGAACAATTTTGCCTTTTTGCCACAATGATTTCAAAAGTTGTCTGCTGCAGATGCGTCTATATGTGGGAAAGGGTTAAGATCAAATGCTGCACTTTTTGTGTGGTCAGTATTTTCCTTTCTGTTCTCAAAGCACTCCTGAGATGCTTGTATGGATAGATTTGATAGCTCAGTCTGGATCTTCACTGTTTACTGTTCACACATTCCAGATGGTCTGTTCTGATGTGATTTGGCCCAAATGATCTTATCTAGTAAGTAACACTCATATGAAAGTTTAGTTTACATAACTGAAGCCATTATGTTTATTAATCTTTCCCACATACAGAATTCCTTTTTCAGTTTTAGAGAATTTCCATATTTTTGACTAAATATTTCAAAGTTGTCTGCTGCATAACTGTTTTGGGGAAAGGGTTATAAAACTACTTACACAATGAATACAAGCAATTCTTTACCCATCCTCGTGATATTTGTGTTTGTCTTGTTTCGTAGTTTTAATGTAGGAAAGTCATACCCATCTAATGTATGAATACTTTGTGATTTGAAATGTTATTTTAGACAATGTACAAATGATATTTAAGTAAACCAAATTACTAATGTAAAGTAGCTATCTGTGTTTGTTGTTACTACCTATTATGCTTAGTGTTTTTCTTATTATTACCCTTCAAAGGGAGATGGGATCATTGTTTGGTGTCCACCTTCTGACCATTCGGAGGGATATAAAAGGCATGATCAGATGGATTTTATTAAACCTACCGTTATATTGAAATTTTAACCATCTTCGGGAAATTCTACACAGCAAATTTCAAGAAGATTGCCTCAGGAATATCATATTAATGTCACTTTGAACTTATATTGTATACATACTCTTGGTTAATAATATCATAATTACCTTCGAACACTCTTGAGGCCACATGTTACAACCAATCTCATCCGAAGTTCATTATAACATTCATCTCCATTAAACCTCAATCAAGGTTAATATCGGTCATGTAGGGTCAAAAGGTTGGTCACTTGGTAAAATAGAAAAACCTTGTGATTGCTTCAAAGACTTCATTTCTTCTATCAAATCATCAGAACATTGACATACATCTTTACCACAATCCAGTTATTTTCAAATCTGAGTTACATGGGGTCGGTCAAACTGGTTCATAAGGCCACATTTTTGAAAAACCTCATCAAAGAATTATTAATAAAAGCACTGAAAGTACTACTCGGACGATTGTGTTGCCATTCGTAATTTAAGGTCAGGCAGGCAGTTGCATATTCGTCAAATATGCCCTCCTTGCCACTCCAGGTTGTGGGGATAGCATAACGACTGACTGGCTGCTGTCAGGATAAATTGACCAGTAGTTCTGGTAACTTACCAAGGAAACGCTGTGGTATAACTGAACAATTGTTGAAAGCGGCGTACAAATATGAATGCCTTCCTTTACCAATGAGGTTAGTCACTTTAAAAAAGCAGTTTAATTTTAGTATGCACATGGGTTTTCGAATTGACTATGGCAAAAACATTTAGACCAGATTCTATTATAACCACTGCTAGATTTGCAATACTCGTGTGAGGGATGGGGTTGATAATCACACACGGGAAGAAGCCAGCATGTTATTGTAGATTTAAGCAGTATAATTGCTCAAATTGGCATGTTTCTACTTTTATAAATCTTAAAAAATACAATCCTCTAATCGCTGTTACACTCAACCTGAAGGTGATCACACCTTACATATCAAGATCTGTGTGATAAACGGTCATTATACCCCCATATACTATGTATCTATATAGGAATCACGCTTGTTGGTCTGTGGACATTTCTTGTGAACACTATTTCTCAGCAACCCTGGGTCAGAATTCAATATAACTTCACAAGAATGATTGATACCACTGGAATTATTTTTAAATGAGTTATGGCCCCTTGAATTTCTCGTACATATGTATATTGTCAGGCACCAATTGGGGGTATTCATCACCTTCAGTGATATTTCTAGTTAATATCTGATCCTAAACAATTAACCTTTTTATAATAATTTAAGTAAAGAGTTTTATTCAGCGAAATTTTGGAGTGAAATTGGATTTTAGCCACATGCATTTTTTCTTAGCCACGTTTAGCCAATGTGAGCCCTGGTCATTATTGAGTGTCACCAATGAGGCCGTGTGCCAAATTATTTTTAAATCGAACGTATAATTTTGGTCTAGAAACTTTTTAAAGATTTTTTCTATAAACATGTAAGGAAAGCAATCTCTGACCCCTGGCGGCAATGTTTTTCAATTGATCGGTATGATTTGAACAATCTTGGTAGGGAGTCACTCAAGGTACAAATATAAGAACATACATTCTGATTGCACGATTATAAAACCAGTTTCGTCTTTTTGAAGCCAGTTATGTACAACATACCACCATTCTTAATGTGTGACAAAACTAGATAGTTTGAACCTGCTTTGTAGTGCTTGCTCTCTGAACAAAAGCCTTATATCTGTTGTACGTTTTTTTTGTTTTAATAATGTCAATATAAGGAAACCAAGTCAAACGTTCAGAGTGATATAGAACACTTGATCCTTTCCCAAATATAGCAAATCTGCAGTAGACGTGTTTGTAAAAATTTAGGCAAAATATTGAAGCTTTTTCGGCGATAGCTGTTTAACCTCAGTGTTGACCAATTGTAGACCAATCAAGTGTTGTATTTAATGAATAATGTCTAAGAAATAAAGGAAATGAAACTTTTTGATTGGTTTATAGTTAAGTTTGCGATCCTACGAGAGGCACTAATAAGATGAAGTTTTAAAATGAAATGTTCTGCATATTAACTTTTAATTGTTTTCCTTAAGAAATAAATTTCAGTGAAAAAATCAGTGAATTCGTATGAAATATAATATTTAAGAGCAAAATATTAATTATTTTTGAAACATGATAAGTTTTCAGTTATTTATCGTCAATTGAAATCTCCAGTCATGTGGCGTATTCTCGGCCTTGATAATCTATTTATAGAAACAAGCTGGATGAAGATGGCCGATTAGCCTTTGGTAAACACAAAGATTATTGCGCAATGTTATAATTCAAGGAAAATTACTGATTGTTTTGATTATTATCGCCGTTTATCTTCTTTAAAGATATTTCTTGTTAAAAATGAAGGTATAATTACTGAAAATAGTTTAAAATATTGTGGCAAATTGAGAAATTGCTTGTTTTGAGCAATTTCTCATTTTGTCACAATATTATCAAAATTCGTCCGTTGAAGACGCGTCAGAAAGCGTCTATATATGGGAAATGGTTAAAGAGAAGGTTTATATTAGCTGAAAGGAAGCAATAATCATTCAAGAGTAGAACATACTGTTTTGCTGTGATATCAAATGTCACTCTGTTATTGGAAACGATATACTACTTATCGTTCTCGACAAAACATATTTGCAATCCAATATTGAGGACTTTTTACATGCAATAAATCGTGGTTTAACCCTTTCAGCGCCGAACTGTTTAAAGTAGACTCTTCCATGTTCAAACTCGGACGACTCTATTTTCATGTTATAGGATATTTGGAATATTTTTATAACTCACGGCCAAACAATGCAGATTTCAGGTGAGACAGCTCGTTACGAGCTGACTCACCTGAATCTGCATTGTTGGCAAAAAGCTCAATATTGCCTTTGGCGCTGAAAGAGTTAAAGCAATCTTTGGTATAATGTTCAATGTGTAAGACGACCTGTATAAAAGACGCAGTTGTGAGATTGCTACATCTCGGCGTTATATTTAATATAAAAGAGGATGGGTATAAGAAACCGTTATGATCAGGTTGTTATTATTGTGTTTCTGGTTTTAGTTACAATGTAGCTTTTATGTAAAAACAAAAAAAAATATATAAAAGAAGTATCTATAGTCGCAATGCTATTTCGAATTTCTGGGTAATGTTTCATACTTTAATGTTCACAAATAACATTTGATCTTCACAATTCATAGTTCAGAGTATAAACTTCAAAGCTATTAATTCTCGAACGCCAGTAAAAAGCGTGTTAACACTTTCCCACATACAACAAATCTGCAGCAGACGACTTTGAAAAAATAGTGACACAAACCTGAAAAATCACCTTAAAAGATTGCTAAATTGTTAATTATAGTATGAACAAATTCACCATAGGCAACAATGTTTTCAAAAGACGTCTGCAGGTGGGAAATGGTTAAAGTGTTAACTGTGAAGTATGAATACGTGTCACTAAATGAACCCGTCCGTGGGAAAAGGTACACTTTGGCTTTTGTGAAAAAGTGTTGATTCAGATCAGCCTATACATCCACACAGAAGACCTTGGGAAACATAATTCGCCATCTCAGTGACACCATTTTTTAAAGAAATACGTTAATCAGTAGACCAAGGTTTGAATGAAAGCGACTACTTCAGCACTAGAGTGAACTAGTGACAATTTGTACTGTGCGCATGCGTTAACTAGAAATGTACAGTTCACATGCGTTAACTAGAAATGTACAGTTCACATGCGTTAACTAGAAATGTACAGTTCACATTCGTTACTGTTTCACGAATGTTGGTTAACATGATTAGGGTATCGAAAATTATAGCAAACGTTGATTAAAACTACTGTTAAACGAAACGGCCGTTTGAGATTTATTAAAGCCAGTTTAATCGCAGAACGAGTCCTTGGAGCAGTATAAATTATTTTCCTGATAACGTCAACAATTGTAAAAGATATGCTGTGTAGGTTAGTCTCATGGTAAAATAATTGTTTATGAAGTACATGTATCGCAATGTAACCCTTTCCTGCATGCAAACACGTTTGAGCTGTCCCGCGAGACAACCAACATTGAGGACTCTGCGTAAAGTATCGACCCGGATCAGCCAAAAGGCCTCCTGTATATTTTATTTTCTGTTTCAGGAATCATTACTCTATACCTCTATCCCCCTGAGACGGAATGTGTCGTTCCTGATCAGTCTGCGCGGACTGCGCAGGCTGATCTGGGTCGATACATTACACAGAGGCCACACTGTTGGGGTTTTCGAGGGACGGCTCATTTTGACAAATTGCCTATTGAAATCATCGTGACAAAATGAGTGCCCATCATGAGTAAGTTCTCTTCTGGCCATAATGATTTCAACCCTTTCAAGTAATAATGTTTTCATTTATATAGATTTTCCATATTTTTACCTAGACGTTTTCAATATCTTCGGTTGGGGGAAGAAGGTTAAACGTTCTGTTTGAATGATGAGGTATTTCGAAAACATAATGTGGAAAATTGTTTTTGTTTGTTTTGAATTACAATCATAAGACAGTGGAGTTGAACCTGCAGGAGGCAAAAGAGTTAAAAACCTCCGTTGTCTCATTTAATACAATCACCATAGACACGAGCATAACACAGTCACGTGACCGGTCCCGGGGCACACATCAACCGTCTCTCATGAAGGTCAATGACTGTCTCTTATTACATACACATCAACTGAGGAATCTGTGTTTTATCCCAAAAAGAGATAGAATAATTTTGACATTGAGTTGAAAATAATATATTAAAATAATAAGCATCAGCGACGTCGTCTTTTCTCAAAATCGTTTAAAAACTCGTCTGCTGGTTTTAAACGCGTCATTCATCTTTCACTGATTGGTCAAACGTCTCTGTTGGCAAGAAGATTCAGTTGCATAGGAATAATGCTGTGTGACGTACTATGGCATCATATCCAGGGAGCATGTGGTTAGAGAACGCCGATAGACTCCAATCAATCAATATTGTTAGTTGATTGCATATTGTTTAAGTATCTTGCAAGAGCGGGGGTTAAATACAGACTGTTAAGTGTTCTGCATCTGGAAGCGAACATAACATTACACATTGTCACGTTTATTAACTAATTCCAAATAGCGGACTACAATTGGCTCCACTGTAGCGGGCCATTTTTGAAAACATTGTTTGAAAAGGAGACACTGTCCTTTCCAACACACATCAAATCTGCAGACGACTTTGAAAACATCAAGGCAACATTTTGAGAAAGCTTTATGAATGGGAGTTTTGATATTGAATATAATAGAAAACGTTATGAGCAATTTCTCCTTTTGCCTCAATGTTTTCTAGTATCGTTTGCTGCAGATGCATCAGAATGTGTCTCTAGGTGGGAAAGGGTTAATGTCTTAATTGAAGGCTAAGCATTTGCATGCATCTTCTACGTAGCATATATATTACACACACACCTAAATGCATCCTCTTACAAACTTGAAGTGTAGAACCACTACGGTCAGACGAGGGATAGCGGTGGCAAGAGCTTGGCAAAAATTGGTCCCGGTAGTCAATGGATTAAGGAGTAAAGCCCCATTTTCACTGTCCCGGATAATAGTCCACTAAGGTGCCACTGGGGCTCCACCGAAGCATGACCGGGGCTATACCCAGTTGGATCGGAGGCCACCGGGACACAACCTGGGTCAAACCGGTTTATACCGGGATGGTCACGCCGGTTCGAAACCGTAAATGAACCGTGCCAAACCGGGAACTAACCGGCGTAATCTGTTATCAAACGGGGAATGCAATTCATTTTTCTCCAACATTAAGACGTTATTATATAATCCTTGTTTTTAGAACACTGGTTAACCCTTGTCCGCCGATTCCCTCCAACAGATACCATCACCCCTGTTTGTTGACAAGTGTTTATATATGTATTGATTAGTCTTTGCTAAATGACGATACGTGAACAGCGAACCAATTTAGACCAAGATTAGACTGCGCGAGTTTACACGGTCATCCTGGTTGACCGTGTTCGCATATGATCATGCACTTTAGAGAAGTGCATACAAGGGGGCAATCACTACTTTCGAAAGTTGCGTACATCTGCACATGGGTTAAATGTAGATAATTGAGCCGTCCCGCGAAAAAACCAACATTGTGGACTTTGCGTAAACTATCAACCCGGATCAGCCTAAGCTGGTTTACCCAGATAGACACTTTTCGCCTCATGTAGATTTTCTGTTTCAGGAATCATTACTGTATACCTCTATTCCCTCCTGAGACGGAATGTGTCGGCCCGGATCAGTCTGCGCGGATTGCGCAGGCTGATCTGTATCGATACATTACGCAGAGACCATAATGTTGGTTTTCTCGCGGGGCGGCTCTCAAGTATGTCCAATTCTCCAGTTGACATATGTTTGCACGACATATTCAAGTCACGAACATCTTTGTTACACTCCAGACGAGTTGTGATTGATTCATTGTGAAGATCGTTTTATTCAATAACAATATAACACCTTAGACGTCCAGCAGACGTCCTTGGACACACGAAACTATAGAAAAGTAAACAGTGCTGGGCTTTATTCTGATGTGTATGGGCTGTTTGACGCTGTTCTTTTAACAATTGTTTAGTTATATTACGGCTTTTCTTGGGTAAGTCTTTGGTATGTCCCGGCCGGAGAAAGAGACCTCAACCTCCCGCATCTGAAAATGACCCTTTTCCAATACACAACCTCCGACGCGGTTGTTTTTATTGTGAAACAAAATAAGAACGTGGATAAGCTACTTGCATCACCGCATTCAAAACATGTAACTACTGTTCCTTCCTACGTTTCCATCTAAATTGTTGATGTTCTCCAATAAAGCCGATACTAAGATTCGATAAATATCGAAGTGGTCCAGTGCTTAATACGCTGGACTGGTAATCCAGAGATCCGGAGTTCAAATCCCGGTCCGGAATCAGGATTGTTCTGAGTTGCTAAGTGCCTCCAACTCAACGAGAGGTAAAGTACTGGTCCTTTCTAGAAAATAATGCCTCGCGTATATCGGTGCTAAACACTGAACATATTCATACTTTTGATACTTTATTTATCCACATCTTAACCCTTTCAGCGCCGAGTTGTTTAAAGTAGACTCTTCCATGTTCAAACTCGGACGACTCTATTTTCATGTTATAGGATTTTTGGAATATTTTTATAACTCACAGCCAAACAATGCAGATTTCAGGTGAGACAGCTCGTTACGAGCTGACTCACCTGAATCTGTATTGTTTGCAAAAAGATCAATATTGCCTTTGGCGCTGAAAGAGTTAATATAAGTGCAACATTGTGTTCTGTAATGTTTTCTGGTGCCCCCCAATAAATCAAAATACAACAAAAAAAATATTCCCATTTTTTAATGGACGAATTGAACATTTAATCAACAAAGGTATTATTTCTTTATAGTATTTCCAACATATGGTTACATACTATTCAAGACACAATCGTTGCTTAGCTTGTGTTACGTAATGCATGCTCCAAGGACATCCATGCTGGTGTCCAATATGAATCTAAATCAACAAATGCATTCCCCTGTTGTTGTTTTTTGTTGACAATTTGGATCCATATGGGTGAGCAGAGAATTGGCTTTTCTTGAGTATTTGTCTTCCAAAACAAAAATGTTGTATATGCCATATATGCATATTGTAATCGGGTGTGCGATCTAGAGGCACCAACGTCCCCTAAGTTGTTTGTTCACTGAGATTTACAATTATGCCATTAATGTTCACCGGTTTTCTTTAAAGCCTTAAAGTGTTTCAAACTGCAAGATTGTCATGACAATTGGCGTCCTAGTGCCTTAAGAACTTTCAAATAAGTATGATTCATTGAATCCCAAAGTAATGAAACGATCATCAGACACATTTAGAACTTTTGATTTTTTTAAAATTTAAAAATAACCTACATCATAAAAGTAATGAAACTTGAATGTTCGTGTAACACACTGGGTCATGGGCTGAATTTCAGAGAATAGCAAAATACAAAGAATATACGCGATTAGTTGGGTAGTGTTGAAAAGATTTGTTATCAAATTATGTAAACAGTACAAGCTTCATGTGTTTAAAATACTCTATAATGGTTAACTATTGATATGTCAAGGTCTTATTAATTGTGTATGGAGATTGTGAGTATCAAATGCAATGACGACGAAAGTCTTATGTATCAGAGAACATAACAAGAGCAGTCGGAGGACAGCACGCTCGACATGTTTGTACTTGTCAATAAAACAAAACTTTTTTGGGTGATACAGAAAACTTAAAAAAGTACTTTATCATATTATTTATAAGCAAAGTACTTTAAAGTCGAAAAATGGTCATAATTCTTACAAAAACCTTTACTGAATTATGCACTCTTGGCTGTTGGTGGAAGTGTTTAAGCTATATAGCAATATCTCTAATTGTTTTGAAAAAATTGATTTGGTATGAATAACTTAACCAAAATGCTAAATAAAAAAAAAGGGCCATAATTCTTAAAATAAATATGACAGAGTTATGTACTCTTGTCTGTTGATCGATGTAATGATGGTAAAGAAGTATTGTAAGTGTATAAGCTATATCGCTAATGGTTTTGAAAAAGAAATGGGGTGGTAAGAAAAACTTAACCAAAATTCTAAGTCGAATATAGTCGGCTATAATTCTTACAAAAATGTACTATTGTCTGTTGCTAGAGGTAATGATGATGAAAACGTGTTGTAAGTTTCAAAGCAATATCTGTAATGGTTTTTTAAAAAAAGGGAATTGGTACAAAAAACTTAACCAAAATTCTCAGTTGAAAAAGGACCATTATTCTTACAAAAACCTTGACAGAGTTATGTACTCTTGTCTGTTGATGGATATAATGATGGTGAATATGTAAGTTTCGAAGCAATATCTGTAATGGTTTTGAAAACAAGAGCTGTCAGAGGACAGCGTGCACGACCCTTTCGTGCTTGCCAATACAACAAAACTGTTATGGGTGGTACAGAAAACATAACCAAGTACTTTATCATACTATTTATAAGCAAAGTACTTTATAAGTCGTTAAAGGGTCATAATTATTACAAAAACATTCACTGAATTATGCACTCTTGACTGTTGGTGGAGGTAATGATGGTAAAAAGATAGTGTAAGTGTTTTAGCTATATCTCTAATTGTTTTGAAAAGAAAAATGATTTGGTACGAACAACTTAACCAACATTCTAAGTCGAAAAAAGGCCTTAATTCTTACAATAACCTTGATAGTTGTCTGTTGATGGAAGTAATGATGGGGAACAAGTGTTGAAAGTTTCAAAGCAATATCTCTGATGATTTTGAAAAAAAGTGAGGTGGTACGAAAAACTTAACTAAAAGTTTAAGTCGAAAAAGGTCCATCATTCTTATAAAAACACTGACAGAGCTTTGTACTCGTGTCTGTTGATGGAGGTATTGATGGTGAACAAGTGTTGTCAGTTTCAAAGCAATATCTCTAATGGTTTTGAAAAAAAGTGAATTGGTATGAAAAAACTTAACCAAAATTCTAAGTCGAAAAAGGGTCTTAATGTGCGTGTGCAAAGAATATATCGGTACCAACTGTTACGCCAGATCCTTTATAGTGCGCAAATACAAATATACATTAATACTTGTTTTCATCTGGCGTGGCATATGTGAATTTCAACAATTTGGGCTATTTTTGTACATTGTTTTACACTCAGACAGGATTGGATTCAAAGGCAGCATGATTTCATTAACATAATGTGATTCGATGACCTCTTTTCTGCTCGCATGTAAATGGTCAATTTATTCTTAAAATAGTGTGCTTTGTTTCAATTAGGTCGTGTTATACCTATTAAATATTCATATGTGAGGGGGCTAAAAGATATCCGGGTTTCCATTGGACTTTTAACATTTTCTATCTGCTTTGAAACATCTTTCGCAATTCCTTCATCTATTGATTTATCAGCAAAATGCTCAAGGTACAGGTTATGGATAAGGGTCGACATCTGCTATGATAGATGCAATAAGCAGGAGACTCGGCTGAAGACGTATCCACACAACATTTCATCTGTATTTTGTCTACATCGAGTTATCAACATCCAAAGTAGGAATGGAAATACATTTCCATCCTATAGTTCAGAACAAAGTAGACTATTTACACATACTGTCATGGCATGTACAGGAGTACTCAGATATATTCGAATAATCGCATGTTCGAGTTTTCGCGAGTCCTTGCAGTGTATTCAATATGTCTGACTCATCTGCTTTGAAACATATAAGGAAACTGACAATGTCACATCTAGGACATTAGAAGAATATTTTTTATACAAAATGAAAACATTTTTTCAGAAGAAGATTTTCTTTCGTTTAACTTAAAGAACACTTGTCTTTCCAGCCGTTTTCAAAAGTCATCGTCTGCAGATGTGTCAAATACTGTCTGTGTCTGGGTAAGGGTTAATAGTTTGTCCAGTTAACCCTTTCCCTCATACGACAAGTCTGCAGCAGACGACTTTGAACATACTTCGGCAAAACATAGAAAATCTCTATAATTGAATGGATAACCTATGACTAAAAGTGGAAAACATCGGGGCAAAAGGAGAAATTGCTCGTTTTGAGCAATTTCTTCTTTTGTCACTATGTTTTCAAAAAGCTGCAGAGGCGTCAGAAAGCGTCTATATGTAGGACATGGTTAAATGAAGACAATATGCACAGCGCGTAATTGGTACTGAAACATGTTACTCCTTTGACAATTACAATGAGACATGTGCAGCAGACGGCTTTGAAAACGTCTCTGCCAAATTGTAGAACATAATTATATTGATTTGAAAACATTGTTGAACATGGAGACATTTCTCATTATCAGCCTTTTCCCCCTGCGCTACAATGAAGTTGTAAGTTGTCTTCTGCATACTGTCAAAAAGCGTCTGGATGTTGGACCGTAAATGTGAAAATCCATGTCACACTGTGTTTGATTGGTAATCAACGGAACCCCTACAGTACATACACCTCCACTAGTCGCGTTTACAGGCGTATGTATTTTTGTAATACGTACATTCACCCTTTTAGAGATTCGGATATATGTATATACGAATTGAGAGATATAAGTTATTTAGAACTTCCCAACTTGTAGACGCATTTTGACGCACCTACAGCAGAATACTTTCTGAAATATTGTGGCAAAGGTAGAAATTGCTCATAATGATCAATTTCCGCTCCTTTCAAATAAGTGTGTTCAACTCTTTCCAATAATTATATTTTCCATTTATAGAGATATTTCACAGTTTTGACTTTATTTAAAGAGACATTTTGTTGGGGGTAAACCCAGTTTTCCATCTGAGATTCTTATATAATTGCCTGTTCGAGTGTATATATGGCCTGCAAGTAATGGCTGCTAAAAAGATTAGTGCTAAAAAGATTAGTGGTTTAAGCATTTTGATCTCTTAAGAAGAGACAAACAGTCTAAATAAAGATAGATAACAACAACAGAATAAATGCAGGCTGGCTCCTATTGTGCTTGTCTATGCAATATACTCGTGATTGTTTATATACACCTCGACACAAGTTAAGCAACGTACAGTTTCCTGTCATATGTTCCATTACTTCAACTGTTTACTGTTAGGCTACTAACACATGACGACTGATATGTTTACAGATGATTTGTTTGATACATCTATTAACAAACACAATGATGTTTCGAAGATTTTGATCAATATTTCAATTTCTTTCTTCAATCAAAAACCTGTCAAATTTTCAAATTTTAATTACAAAAATATGTATTGGCGTAAAATCTAAAAAAAAAAACACAGTGTGACGGTAACGGTTATTCGAAACAAATGTCCGTATATGTAAACTTTATATAACAATGTCAGTGTGTATATGTTAACTTTATATAACAATGTCAGTGTATATGTTAACTTTATATAACAATGTCAGTGTCTATGTTAGCTTTATATAACAATGTCCGTGTCTATGTTAACTTTATGCAATTGATTGATTGGGGTTTAACGACGTTTTTAACAAATTTCTCAGTTATATCACGGCAGCCAGTTCACCTACTGATGCATTTCCTGGTTTTCTCACACCAGTACTCCACACAACAATCTTCCCAATCAATTGGCTTCTTTTACACATAGACTTAGCCCATTGGTGAAAGACGAATGACGCATGTTGCATTGACTTTTGTCAATCGTCGGAAAGGAAGTTGGTCCGAGCCGGGATTCGAACTCACAACCCCTGGATTGACAGCCCGCGTCGCTACCGACTGAGCACCGGGGCTCGGCTTTAACTTTATATAACAATGTCCGTGTATATGTTAACTTTATATAACAATGTCCGTGTATATGTTAACTTTATATAACAATGTAAGTGTCAATTCAATTCAATCGTGTATCCTTTCTAAACCTGATTACGTCATTCACAACCCTGTCCATTGAAGATATCAGCCAACGAATTCAGCGCTCCGGCATGTTAGTCCATTCTTTTTTGCTAAAAGTCATGTAATTCCTGTGTAGAACAAACGAGTGGAAACCTGATTTGAATCCTGCGTCTCAAATGGTTACATTAGAGTAGAATTCACAGTTTGAACACTATGCATGTACATTTAGTGATGCTTAACTTTTGCCCAGATGTATATATACAATATGTATGTGTCTGTCTTCTCCTTTTACCAATTTACTGTTATTTGGTGCATGCCAAAAACGGAGACGCAATAACATGTTCATAAATGACAATTGCAAATAATAAAGAGTTAAACCAAAAAGCAGGGAAAGTTTCATATTAACTTATATTATTGGGACTGCGTATTAACCCTTTCCCTCATATAGACGCTTTCTGACGACATTGCAGCAGACGGCTTTTTGAAAACATAGTGACAAAAGAAGAAATTGCACAAAACGTGCATTTCTACTTTTGTTGCAATGTTTTCCACTTTTTGTCATAGGTTATCCATTCAATTATGGAGATTTTCTATATTTTGACAAAATACATTCAAAGTCGTCTGCTGCATAATTGCCGTATGAGGGAAAGGGTTAAAAAGTGAAACTTTTGTCACACATGCAAACCCATTACATGTACACATGCAAACCCATTACATGTACACATGCAAACCCATTACATGTACACATGCAAACCCATTACATGTACACATGCAAACCCATTACATGTAGACATGCAAACCCATTACATGTAGACATGCAAACCCATTACATGTACACATGCAAATCCATTACATGTACACATGCAGGTGAATATGATTCTTGTTGGAGAGTGTGAGCACAGTGAATGCTTACACCAGATTGTAATAAACATACCGTTCTGCCTACAGGTGACGTTACACTAGATATATCTCCAGACGACAACACTAGTAGCGTATACCTCTCAGTCATACTGCACCTACTCCTATTGTTAACCCCCTCACCCACATATAGACGTTTTCTGACGCCCATGTAGCAGACGGTTTTTGAAAACGTTATGACAAAATACGTCTTAATACATAAATACACTATCAGTTATAGAAACGTTCCCTGATTTTGTCTACATTATTTCATAGTCGTCTGCTGCAGATTTGTTGTATGTGAGAAAGGGTTAAGCCGAATATAAATAATGTAAGACTATGATCAAATGGAGACGTTATGTCTGAATCTCGTCTAGTCGACACTATAACTTTTCTTACTTGCTGACGCATTTTGACGCATTTACAGCAGACGACGTTTAAAAACATCGTGACAAAATGAGAAATTGCTTTAATGAGGAATTTCCCCCTTTTCCACAATGTTTTCAACTCTAATAAATATTCACACTTTCATTTATAGTGAGTTTGTATTGGTACATGTTTTCAAATTGTTCTGCCGATGATCTGTTGTAAAAGAGAAAGGGTTAATTGAGCGGGTCTCTGCGAAAAAACAAACTAAGCATAAGTATGTCAGTAAGTAAATCTTTTATTAAAGTGACATGTGTATAACATAAAATAAAACATAATACAAAGTTTGTTGTAAAAACACCCGGCCCCGTGGGCCTACATGTCACTTTACATAAACGTAATGTCTAAGTACGTAGGTTCATGTATTCTTATCAATGTGTTGTTCATTAATTATATCACAGGTGGATATTTCCATATTTAAATAACCAACTAGATACTTTTTTGCTGAGACTTATTCATCACAAAAAACGTATTCATCACATGTGTGGGAAATACTTGCGAACTCTTCACACATTTTGTAAACATTTCGATTCTTACGATACTCCCTTGTGGAGCTTATAAATACGAGTTCGTCACATGCTAAAAGCAAGATAACAAAAATGCTTTATTTTGGGTTTATTTTACAATTAACGGTAAGTCACCATCGTCGGAATGAATGTTGGCCGGGTCTTAAATCGAACTCATTACCCTGGATCGATAACCCCCGTGAGCTATCGAGACGTACGTGAATATCTAAGCTGAAAAATAAATGTCAACTAAAAATGCATTAGCTTTTATGTTCGCAAATTTCACATTATTCAGCCTACAGATTGTTTGAATTACTTCGATACGAACAATACTTTAAAGTGTAACCGTCATCGTCTTACCAATATGTCCTATGCTGACGACTTGTGACGCCTTTAATGTCTTCAGCAGACAGCTTATGACAACAGCAAAAGGAGGACTCTGCATGAACAATTTCTCTAAATTCACTAATCATTCAACTCAAGATAACACATTGTAAACCCAATATTTAACCCTTTCCAACTTCAATTGTAGACGCATTCTCACGTATCTACAGCTGACGTTTATTGAAAACATTGTGGCAAAAGAAGAAAATTCTCATAATGAGGAATTACTACTGTTGAAGATTTTCAACTCTCTACAGTATGTACACATTCCTTTATAGATATCTTCAACTCTCTACAGTATGTACACGTTCCTTTATAGAGATGTTTAACTCTCTACAGTACTTTCACATTCCTTTATAGAGATGTTCAACTCTCTACAAGTATGTACACATTCCTTTATAGAGATGTTCAACTCTCTACAGTATGTACACATTCCTTTATAGAGATGTTCAACTCTCTACAGTATGTACACATTCCTTTATAGAGATGTTCAACTCTCTACAGTATGTACACATTCCTTTATAGAGATGTTTAACTCTCTACAGTACTTTCACATTCCTTTATAGAGATGTTCAACTCTCTACAAGTATGTACACATTCCTTTATAGAGATGTTGAACTCTCTACATACAGTATGTACACATTCCTTTATAGAGATTGGCAATAGGTTCACGCAGATGTTTTCAATGTTGTCTGCAACAGATTTGTTTTGTGTGGGAAAGGGTTAAAATATCACGTTTTCCTAGATATTTTTCAAACCAGATCACAATGAGTATTGCGTATAGAGAAACGATAGTCAGCTAAATGTAGCCAATCAAATGTAGTTGTAATTTATCTCATGTATTCGCTACCGTTAGGCCAGACTAAGGTAGATCAATCGCTAGCGTCGCGGGCTGTCAATCCAGGTGTTGTGAGTTCGAACCCAAGCTCGGTCAACATTATTTTCGACGTTTGATAAAAGTCAATGCAAAAAGATTCCTCCGACTCCCACTAATGGGCTTACAGTCTATGTGGAAAAGCAGCAACTGGCTTGGAAAAACTGTTGTGTGGAGTACTGGTCTGAGAAAAGCAGGCATCACATGGGTAGGTGAACTGGCTGCCGCGATATGTCTGAACAGTTGTTGAAAATGACGTTAAACCCAAATCAATAAATCAATCAAACAATCAATCAATCAATCAATCAATCAATCAATACATCAATCAATCAACCAATCGCTACCGTTGGCTAACAACGGCTGACTGAACAGTCTCCTGGTAATGTGTTATTATCGATAACTACCCACTTTAGCGGAACCCAATTCGTCAAACTTTATTTAACCCTTTCCCACATACAATAACAATGCAGCTGATGACTTATAAAAGATATGGGAAAAACTATATCTAGAAAATCACTAAAAAATGAAAATTGAATTATTGAATTGAAATGAAAACGTTGTTTGAAAAGGAGACATTGCTCATTATGAGCAATGTCTCCTTTTACCAATATTCTTTCAAACGTCGTTTTGCTTTAGTTGAGTTAAAAGGGGTGTCTTTATCTTGGAAAGGTTTTAAGACATGTAAAATCCGCTTGATAAGGGAGTAGAGAGGAAATGTCTTAATGCGAAATGTCACCTCGTATAAATTCCGTTTCCCGAAGAGCTTTATACGGGTTAATGAACAATTTGTCTGCCGCATTACTGAAGTGACGTTGTAAATGATACTTAATTGTGCTCGTTTTGGTTCTTTCAGACTGTATTTGAATATAGGATGTGTGAATCGAATAACAAATTAGAGAGCCTAGATACAAAATAACAACGGGTTTATTCACCCATAGCGTCCCATTCAATACACTAAAACGCTATGTTGTGGTTAATAACAAAACATTCGTCTAATTAATCCCTCATACGACAATTCTGCAGCAGACGACTTTTAACGTATTTTGTCAAAACATAGAAAATCTCCATAATTGAATGGATTACCTATGACAAAAAGTGGAAAACATTGCGGCAAAAGGAGAAATTGCACGTTTTGTGCAATTTCTTCTTTTGTCACTATGTTTTCAAAACGCCGTCTGCTGCAGAGGCGTCAGAAAGCGTCTATATGAGGAAAAGGGTTAACTGGATTATTTTGAGTAACCACACCATGGTGTTTTCTATGTAAAAAAAGAAACAGAAGGACATACCGAGGGATTGGCGTGAAACGGTTGTAACTAAAAAGCTATTTTGAAAACC
Organism: Serripes groenlandicus; assembly: GCA_031761405.1. Taxonomy (NCBI): domain Eukaryota; kingdom Metazoa; phylum Mollusca; class Bivalvia; order Cardiida; family Cardiidae; genus Serripes; species Serripes groenlandicus. The sequence continues at coordinate 51,623,269 of JASEVX010000001.1, forward strand.
CTGGTTTAGGGGCAATTTTGACACCCTTTGTAAACAATGCAAATTTAGGTGCCATTGCTCAGAACGAGCAATGGCACCTAAATTTCCATTGTTTACCAAGAAAAAATATTTTAATTTTAGTTACAACCGTTTCACACCAAGCTCTCGATACGTAAATAAAATACTTCCCTTATCTGGAGCGCTTCCGACACATACATCTCTCCATTGGCTATGTTAGTCTGATGCTTCAAATTTCATATACGACAAAATAAGACATGGGCATCTATTTTGTGAAGTCGCCATGGTAACCGTTTCTAAAATTTGATAAAGAAACCTTTTTACTGTGTTTTGATGATAAGTTAAATAGAAAGAGTTTGTCAATACTGTCGTCTGCTAGGAGATTTAAAGAGAAGTAGTTAATCTGACAAAATGTTGTACGAATTCTCCGGAGATTAGATTTAAAAGTCACTTTATCTCGTATTTCCCGTATTTTTCAAAGCCTTTTCTGTCTAAGACAACCTTTGGAAAAACAGCAAAATAGATCTACAACTTTCATTTTTCAAAGGAATCGTTGCTCCCTTCATACTACTACATTTAAGCACAATAATTTGAGAAAGCACACTTTATTTCGAGGTTACTATAGGTTTATGGTTTAAAGGGAATGTTCTTACATTCGTTCAATAGGCAACATTTCTTTATGCCACTGTTTTATAACCTCACACCAATCCAAGTTACAATTCCTGCTGTGACAATGTATAGAGATGTTATAAAAATCGAAACAAATGTGTGAAATATTCTTATTTTAATTATATTTTATAATAATGCGAATATTTATATGAGAGACAACATTTCTTTATGCCACTGTTTTATAACCTCAGACCATTCCAAGTTACAATTCCTGCTGTGACAATGTATAGAGATGTTATGAAAATAGAAAAAAATGTGTGAAATATCCTTATTATAATAATATTTTATAACAATGCGAATATTGTTATGAACGGCACTCCGCGAGCACAAACTGTAAGGCATTTGCGACAAGTGTAGACCCAGATTAGCGCAGTCTGCTATAGCTCTGTACTGTTGGCCATTTCGAGAAACTTCTGTATAGCAATATCCATTTGGATCCTAAACAAGATTCCACAGGCAGGTGTTTGATTCCACACATGTTAAAATAACATTAAGGTTGGTGTTCGCAGAGCACCCTTCCTTTAGATATAAACGGCGGTAAATTGTACTATCTTGTAGGATATAGCTCTAATGGGATGATAGCAATCGTTCTGATGACAAGTCAAAGTGACCGCTTACATTGCGTCATCACTTATGAAGAAATGCATTCTTACGCCATGAAAGCACCTTAAGTACAGCCACATTTTAATAGAGATATTATACCGAAATGAAATAGAATCTTTCATCGCACCGCTGGTCATAGCTGAAACAAATAATTCATCTACAATCGAACATCGATACGCGAATATTAATCATTTTAGATACCATCGTGAATGTTCTACGTCTGTTATACGTTTGCTACGGAGGTATCACAAGTCGTCTGTATTAGAGAAGGTAGTACAGTGACATGTGTACATACAGGGGGCGGTTGATAGGTGACGGTTGACAGACGTATGCAATAAGCAAAGGTATCGCCATATCGCCACGTGTGTGATTACCACCATACGTTTATTTAACACATACGTTTATTTAACACATACGTTTCAAATTAATTTGCAATGTCATATGTAGACTATTCAATGTGTTAAACTCCAGGTGGAGATTAAAATCAATTCCTTAGTCAGCCTATTTGCCAAGTTTAAAACCGAGCCCCGGTAGCGACGCGGGCTGTCAATCCTCGAGTTGTGTGTTCGAATGTCAGTACGGCCAACATTCTTTCCCACGTTTGACAAAACTCACTGTGACGAGCGTCATTCGTCTTTCACCAATGGGCTAACAGTCTATGTGGAAAAGCAGCCAGTTGCTTGTAAAGTATGTTGTGTGGAGTACTTGTGTGAGAAAACCAGGAAACATATGGCCGCCTTGATATGACTGAACAATAAATTGTTGAAAACGGCGTTAAACCCCAATCAATCAATTGCCAGTTTAAAAATAAGAGAAACATACAGCAAAATGGTCATTAGAAGTTGTTTAGTTTACTTAAGTGGTATTTTACGCCGCTTTCGGCGTTTTCGGAGTACAGTTCCAGTAATACCGATACGTCTTTCCAGACACCAGTTGGTCAGTCGTAATGCTATCCCTTCAGTCCTTAGGTGATTAGTTTTCAGTTAAAAGTATGGAATAAATTACTTGCTGTTATCCTGCATGCACTATGTATGCCTTTCCTACCTGCAGACGTATTTTGACGCAAATGCAGCAGACGATTTTGAAAGTTTTATGAAAAAAGGAGAAATTGCTCGAAATTGTCACCGTGTCACATTTTACATCATACAATTCCGTTCCCATAGTCTTACAAGAGTTTTCACTGTTCAATTTTACCTTATATCGGTCTACGGTATCTTTGATGTTATTTATTTATTTATTGGGATTTTTTCGCCGCTTTCAACATGATTTCAGTTACATCACGGCGACAGTTCACTTATTCAGGAGCCCTTGGTAAACAAACCAGTACTAGGCTAGAAATGTGCCTTGCCCAAGGGCACTCCACCATGACCCTAGTGCCGCGACTGGGGATCGAACCCGGGACACCCGGTTTCGAAATCCCCTACGCTAACTACTCGACCACAGCGGATTCCGATCTTTGATGTTAAACGTTGATATCACGATGATCGAACCATGGAAATTCCGTCGATATCAATGAGACCTATCAAATTTAAATAAAGTCGTCAAATAGAACCAACGTTGTGGACTCTGCGTAAAGCATCGACCCGGATCAGCTTAAGCATGCCGCACAGGCTAACCCGGACAGACAATTTTCGCCTCCTCCGGATTTTCTGTTTCAGGAATCATTACCCTATACCTCTATCCCTCTAAGACGGAATGTGTCGGCCCGGAATAGCCTGCGCGATCTGGAGCAATGTTGGGTTTCTCTTGGAACGTCTCAAATGGCAGTGTGGATAGTGTCGCTTGTCTTCCATCAATGGGCTCAACGTATGTGTTGGAAGATAGTATTTGGTCTTATAACATTCGCCTGTGGAACACAGGTGTCGTTTAACCAGGCAATATATGGTAAAGTGAATTGGATTATTTAAAAACTCTCGAAACGAGCGAAACGTGATCCTATAACGGTCATACAATTATGTTTTACTTCTCTTCATGTACAAGTACTGCTTTTTAAATTAAATGCAACGGAGGAAACTTATATCGACTTTAAAACTACTTACAGTTAAGTTAGTTATTGCCTGTTTTATGTCTGAGAACCTCTTTTCATCGTCGTAACATCATTCATGGTGTTTGCAGTGACCCACATTCCATACAAGGTGGCGACATGTGTAATTATTCTGAGTTGGTTTTTACAACGTTCGTCTCTCCCATTCGCTGACGACTTTTGAAAACATTGTGGCACAATGCAAATTGACTTTAAAGCTACATACAGTTAGTTAATGCCTGTTTTATGTCTGAGGACCGCATTTCATCGAATTAACATTACTCATGGTGTTTGCAGTGACCCACATTCCATACAAGCTGCCAACATGTGTTACATTGAAAGCCTTTCCCATTCGCAGACGACGTTTCAAAATTTACATTTTGCCACATTGTTTTCAGTTCTATTCAATAATAGTACACTCATTGACAAATATTTTCTATAAATTAACGGGTTTGAAGCACTCCTATAGCAATGCTAATGCCCTCGTTGTAAAGTCTCTGACACCACAAGCTGCAACTCGGGACATAACCCCTTTACGCAATGTTTCATCTATCATCGTCTGCTTCAGAGGTGTCAATTGACGTCTGTATCTGGAAAAAGCTTTATCAACAGCATCGATCGTACGCAATCAGCTTCGCAAAAATCGACCATTAACAATGAATACATTACATACATATCGAGGGCTTGGCGTGAAACGGTTGTAACTTAAAACCTATTTTGAAAACCCTGGTTTAGGGGCAATTTTGACCCTTTTGTAAACAATGCAAATTTAGGTGCCATTACTCAGAACGAGCAATGGCACCTAAATTTACATTGTTTACCAAGAAACGTGATTTAACGCTTATAAAGACTTTATGGCGAGGTGATTAACCTTGGTAAAAGAATACCAATTTTAGATACAACTGTTTCACGCCAAGCCCTCGATATCTAAACTGGCATCTAAATACAGTACTGTCAATGTAGATTGAGCACATTGTCACATACTGGACACATTCCAATATAAGTTTACTATGCATGATTAAATAACAGTTCAATTGACACAGATCGTACAGATTAAATACAAAAGAAGAAACATCAATTAAGACCATCACGATTTTAAAAACATCACAACTGTTTCACACAAATGCTGGTCGAAATTAGTTTTTGCCAAGGATCAGGAGAAAATGTTGGACACTTTGATGTCTAACTCATGGCCCCAGACAGACATTATACGATAATAATATACATTCAGCAATTTTTTATTGACATATAATGTTAAGAGTTACAATATACATGTACATTGAAAATTGATTACAATAGTAAAGATGGTGCATCATTGTTAGTCATTATTTGTTTGTATGATGTTTTATGCCGCTTCCAACAGTACTTCAGTCATATCTTGGTTTTTCTTGGGTAATTTGACATTACATCCGATATTATCTGTACAAAAACCGATGAACCAGTTGTCATGCTATTCGCATAGCCCTGATCGCAAAGAAAGGCAGCCACTGCTACAACTGTTAAAGTATGTTGTATGACCCGACCAGGGATCGAACCCTAGTATGCCGCTCCCCAGGTATGAACAATGACTAATGGAAGAATAGCATTTCAATTATGCCACTAGACTAGTCTATCTTGCTGTTTCCGGCTGAACCAGCAAAGCATTGCTCTTTGGATCAGACTGTGCTACTGTCAGTATGATAAAGATCTGCAATGTTCACATATTACGTACAAAATCTTGTTAGAAGCTTCTGTCAATTTGTATAGATTAAGGAGCAGATTTACAGGCTAATAATTATGAACATATACTGTTCACGTGGATATTAACAGCTTTCAGTGAACAATTAACAGTTTACTTGTTATGACATATTTGGGGTCTTCTTTCAGAATTACCTGAAGAAGAAACAAATGAAAAGCGGAAGGATGTGCTATGTCAATGTTCTCTATTAACCGTCTGCCAAAGAGGAGGCTAATGCATACAAAGGGTTCAATTGACTATTCGTCAGTCAATTAGCCGTTATCTACCCTGAGATAAGAATGACAGGCATTGACAGATAGCAGGCATTTTTAATATTGACAAATTATAGAAAAGCAAACAGGTATGGTCACAAATGCTCTCAACTCAAAGGAAAAGTAATTTAATACACATATATAATGTCCTCTTACAATAATTTATAACGACAACGGAAATTCTCGATGTTTTTGTAATACGATTTTATGGCCAAGTTACATGTATGCAACTTTGATACAATTTTGTAATATGAAAAATATAAAAAAAAAAACAACAACAAATAAACAAATTATTCGAATAAAAAAAAAAAAGAATATACAATTCCTTACTTGTTTCAATCAATTGCATTTAATGCTGAATTACATCCAGCATGCGTCTTTAGTTTGGTTTCAGATGAGTAAATAAACCATTTTCAGTAGTGCAACAAAACTATTTTTGATAATGTAACTAAACGTATTTCAGTAGTGTAATAAAACCATTTTCAGTAATTTTATAAAACCATTTTCATCAGTGTAACTAAACCATTAACCATAACACTCTCAGAAGAGTAACTTAACACCTTTCAGAAATGTAACTAAACCAGTTTTGGTAGTGTAACTAAACCATTTTCAGTAATGTTATAAAACCATTTTCAGAAATGTTACTTAACCATTTTCAGTAGTGTAACTAAACCATTTTCAGAAATGTTATAACACCATTTTCAGATATGCTACTTAACCATGTTCAGTAGTGTAACTAAACCATTTTCAGTAATGTAACTAAACCATCTTCAGTAATGTTATAAAACCATTTTCAGTAATATAACTAAACCATTTTTAGTAATGTAACTAAACCATTTTTAGTAATGTAACTAAACCGTTTTCAGTAATGTAACTAAACCATTTTCAGCAATGTAACTAAACAATTTTCAGTGATATAACTAAACCATTTTTAGTAATGTAACTAAACCATTTTCAGTAATCTAACTAAACCATTTTCAGTAATGTAACTAAACCATTTTAAGTAATGTAACTAAACCATTTTCAGTAATGTAACTAAACCATTTTCAGTAGTGTGTAACTAAACCATTTTCAGTAATATAACTAACTAATTGTCAGTAGTGTAACAAAACCATTTTCAGCAATGTAACTAAACCATTGTCAGTAGTGTAACTAAACCATTTTCAGTAATGTAACTAAACCATTTTCAGTAATGTAACTAAACCATTTTCAGTAATGTTATAAAACCATTTTCAGAAATGTTACTTAACCATTTTCAGTAATGTAACTAAACCATTTTCAGTAATGTAACTAAATCATTTTCATCAATGTAATTAAACCATTTTCAGTAATGTAACTAAACCATTTTCAGTAGTGTAACTAAACCATTTTCAGTAATATAACTAACTAATTGTCAGTAGTGTAACAACACCATTTTCAGTAAGGTAGCTAAACCATTTTCAGTAGTGTGTAACTAAACCATTTTCAGTAGTGTGTAACTAAACCATTTTTATTAATATAACTAACTAATTGTCAGTAGTCACAATCTATTTTAAGTAATGTAACTAAACCATTTACAGTAGTAAAATAATATCATTTTCATTAGGGTAACAAAAACCATTTTAGTAGTGTTACTTAACCATTTTCACTTATGTAACTAAACCATTTTCAGTTGTGTAACCATAACACTCTCACAAGAGTACGAAAACATTGCCAGTAGTGTAACAAACAAATTGTCAGAAGTGTAATGAAGTCATTGTCAGTAGTGTTTCCAAAACACCATCATAAGTGTAATGCATTCACAGTCAGTAATGTAACCAAACACTGACAGTAGCGGAAACAAAAACACATTTAGTAATATTACAAATCCTTTGTTGGTAATGTAACCAAACACTGTCAGTTATTTCACTTAAGAATATTCAGTTATGGACTGAAACCATTGTCAGAAGTGTAACCAAACACAGTCAGCAATGTTACCAAAACACTGTCAGAAATGCTACCAAAACACTGTCAGTAATGTTACCAAACTTGTATGTTAAGTAACCTAAACACAGTCAGTAACATAACCAAAACAGTGTCAGTAACACAACCATTGTAAGTAGTGTAACCAAAGTCCTGTCAGTAATGTAAGCATAGCCCATTCAGTAATGTTACTAAACAAGATCACCGTCACTAATGTAACTAAAACATTGTCAGTTATGTAACCAAACCATTGTCAGCATTTTCATGATATCAATATGCTGAAATATTTGCTTCCAACTTTACACGTAACGTAAAACATATGTCAATCTTTCACATGGACATTTCTTATTAATATGTTCATTAAACAATTGGAAGCCTGGTAGCCAAACCATCTGTGCGAAAGAGGCACACGAGGGCAAGTATTGCTCCACTGCCATAAGGCGTGAAGGAATATGGTAGATGCTCGGCCTAGGAACAATTCTACAAAAAGAAATGAAAATCGGTCATAAATATTCTGAGGAAAGATGTATAAAGTTTTCACTAAAGCTATATATGTCAAAACAGCCCAGACTCCTGGCGAACAGATTCTGCATTGCTTAAAGGAATCAAGTTGAGGGTAATTAAATGAATATTTCTACAAAACATTTGGAAATCAGGCCAAAATGTACTGAGGAGAAGATATTTAAAGATTTTTTTCTGTTGCCATGTCAACCAAAATTCTTCCTTGAATCAAACGTGATGAAGACATCACAGACATGACATTGAGAGCATGCTACCTATGAATGTTGGTCATACGTGACCTACCTAGTGGCTACAGAGGTAGTAATAATAAACTGTCTCATGAGTGCCAAACTGTGGTAACTCATTTAAACATGATCAAGATGGAATTACCGCATTGTTGCAGCCAGGAAACGGTATTTTCTATCAAGAATACAAAACCCCTTCGTTTAAGTATGTAAGTTGTGCTATACAAGTTTTAAACAATATATTGTGAATACCTTAAATATTCAAAGAACTATAAATGAATCAAACTATATAGGGAGCTATATTAGTGCAGTAGTTATACGTCGCTTTGTACTGTACTACGAGGCACATGGAATAATGATATTTCACCAGACGGAATGTCGAATATGTGTCAATATTCCAACTCTCCGAGTAGTCATATTGTATTGTAAATGTAGCACATACTCCCTTTTTCTATATACATATTAAAACGTTTAAGACCGAAAGAAAGACAAATTATACAAATATAAATGATTTTCATAATGAAATAACACATTCCATTCATACTTTGTTTATGCATGGCGTGTGGATGACGTCACACTACCACTTTTTGATAGACAAGACATAATAGTTCACGGACGTCACATTACCATATTTGGTACCGTAGTCACATTCGGAATCTATATCCGACATGTTGTAATTGCGCGTGACATTTAGCATGTTTTTGCGCCGGAATATGTGGATGTATATACTACAAGGTAGTGTTCCCTGTCCCTTTCCCACTTGCTTCTAATTTGTGACAGGCTACATTGAAACAGGAATGTGCTACTCGTTCTCGAACTTATACTCGTACTTACACGAGTCTTAAACTATGGATATACGTACGTACTTGTACTAACTCACTCGAGTACAATTGGCCATGGCTCTATACTAGTCTTTAGGATACAAGTTCTCATACTTTTCGAGTCAAGTACCATAGAGCAAGTAAACATTAGAACTCAAAACTTGTATACAAGTAAGGGTACAAATTCTCATACTTACTCGAGTACCAGTGTTGATGAACACACAAAGACTCAGTACTCGTCTTACATTATGAGTGCAAGTTCTCGTACTCACTCGAGTACCAATTGCCAAGAACACTCCAGGACTCAGTACTCTTCTTAAATTATGAGTGCAAGTTCTCGTACTCACTCGAGTACCAATGTTCAAGAACACTCCAAGACTCAGTACTCGTCTTAAAGTATGGGTACAAGTTCTCGTACTCACTCGAGTACCAATTGCCAAGAATACTCAAAGCATCAGTACTCGTCTTAAATTATGGGTGCAAGTTCTTGCGCAAACACGGATACCAATGTTCAAGAAAACTCCAGGACTTAGTACTCGTCTTAAATTATGGGTACACGTTCTCATGCTAACTGCAGTACCAATTCTCAAGTACACACCAGGAAATGGTGTGTACACGTCTTAAATTATGGCAAAACGTTCTTGCACTTACTCTAGTTCACTTACTTGTTCGTTCTTCATGAGTGATCTTTGAGCATGTTCAAACTTACGTGAAGTAATAATGAATGAAAACATAATGTAAACGTATATAAAGTTATTGTTACAAATTATAAAAAACATCATTGCAAAACCGAGAAAATATCATTTACTCTCTCCAACTGTCAGGCGCGTTTTGACGGCTTTCCAATAAATGATTATTGAAACATTGTGATAAATGAGCAACTTCTCCTTTTGTTACAATGCTTTCAAAAGTCATCTGCTGTAAAAACGTAAACAAGTTTGCGTATTGGTTGGACACGATACTAGTACGAATGCACTGATATACTGTGTTATGTGATACAGCTAGATATGTACTAAATATAGGCGTACAGAGAGGGTAAAAGTCAGTTTGTACTAAGCACGTGTTCACACGAGTCTTTACACTACACAGATGCATCAAGACGCTTTACGTCTTTCACGCTCATACAACTTCTCATATTTTGTTATCATGTATAAACATACATACCAGACTTCATAATAAATGCGATAACACGTTGTCGGGAACAAATGGCACAGACAAAATCAGTCAGTTCAACGGCACTAAAAATCTCCAAAGAAGAAGAGTGCATCAGCAAAGTTTGATGCCACAATTCTCCCAGTCCCAGCGTAGACTTACATAAAAATCAGTTAGATCAATGGCACAGAACACCTCCAGTGAAAAAGAAAGCATCAGCATAGTTGGAGGTCACAATTCTCCCAGTCCTAGCGAAGGCCTACATCAAAATCAGTTAGATCAATGGCACAGAAAATCTCCAAAGAAGAAGAAGGCATCAGCATAGGTGAAGGTCACACTGCTCCGAGTGCATCAGCATAGTTTGATGCCACAATTTCTCCCTGTCCCAGCGAATGCCTACATCAAAGTCAGTTAGATCAATGGCACAAAAAATCTCAAAAGAAGAAGCATCAGCATAGTTGCAGGGCAAACTTCTCCGAGTGCATCAGCATTTTTCGATGCCACAATTCTCCCAACGTATATCCTTGTCCATCGTTTTACTCGGTGACTTTTTGTCTGCTCTGCAGTAGTTTCCATATTTCGCAAAAGATACATATTTGTGATCATGAGGTGTCTGTTTATCCCATCTCTGGCAGGTCAATCCGGTGTTCGTGATGCTTACATTACCCGCGTAGTCTCTCACATGGTCTGACAGGCAACCTGTTCAGGTTAAATCAAGGTCAATAAGTCCTAATGGGCGATTTCCGTATGATGTCGTAAGAAATCGGTATTAGTTTTACGAATCTCGTTCATCCATACCGGAAAAGATCGAAAAGTCAACGAATAATACCGATTTTTTTCGATTTCGGACGGAAATAGATGACTCTTTAGATATACTGTTAATAGGTACTAACCTAGTACGGAAATCGTCGTGCCCATAAGGGGGTGTTATACCTCTATTAATAAATATGCGAATTTGGATTTACAGTTTAAAAATGTGTAGTGTTCTAGGAAAACCAACATTGTATTCGAAACTAAAGGAGATAAAAACGAAATATTATAGCACAATTGTGCATCTGATCCTAACTTACACACGAAGATGATTGTTAAATAATTTATTTGACTTAAACTTGTCTCACATTTAGACGCATTTCAACGACTTTTCTGCAGACGACGTTTGAAACATTAAGGGCAAATGGAAAAATTTCTCCTTTTGCTATATGCGTTCAACTCTATTCAATAATTAAAGTTTCTTTTATAAAAGTTGACACAATTCTTAGTCGTCTGCTACAGATTTGTTGTGTGTGAATAAGGGTTAACTGATGAAAAGAGCAGAGCAAATGGGATTGTGCGGATTTACATGCTAATTGTACTTCAATTATTGCATTACGTTTTGGTTTCTGGTGCACAGCTGAGGCAAAAATGTGTAGTTATACGAACATACCAATGTTTATACCAAACTATACAGGATTTACCACGACCTTCGAAAATTGACCTCCACGGTTGTTTTGCAGATTCCGAAGCTATGTTGCGTTCAATGTTTGATGCATTTGGTCCATACAGCCAAGAAAACCAATGGTTGTCTGGCGAAACTAAGCACTTTTCATTTCCTAGATCAATTATGTGATACATGTTGTTTTAAGTAACCTCAAACAACAGAAATATAGGAATTTAAAATATTTTAACTATAAGCATTGTTTGCACTTTAGTTATCAAAATATTCCAAAACTTTTATGACGTGAAGAATGGAGACTCCCGATTTCGAACATTGTAGAGTCTACTTATTACAATTCGGTGCTGAAAGAGTTAGTTAACTGAAGATTAGCGAATAGTGACGATGCTGATCATCCTCCAGCTCAGCAATATTCGATGTTTTCAATTCAGTCAATCAAGCGTTCATGAAGCTTATTTAAAGACTTAGATATATACCTACATTGGTCTCACAATAATTCGATGTTCAAGCCATAAATTGCTAATTGAAACTGGTCGGCATTTGGGGATTCCGAGAGAATATTGAATATGTCGAAATTGTTTTGACAATTTTGATATTATAATTGTAGAAGACGAATTTCATTTAGTCTTTTACTGTTTTAAATACAGACAAGACAGACAATTATATATTTATGCATGGTGTAATGGAAGACAGTATTTTGTAAATCTTATGCAAAGTTTAAAAGATGACAAAATAAAAAAAAATAGCTTTTTTCGTAAATGAAATAATGAATAATCTTAAATTATATTTATATAAGAAAACACAACTCAAATATTTGATGTTATTATATTGAGTATATTGTATTATGGGCCGGAGGCCTTTCTTCACAAATAAAGTTTTGTATTGAATTGAATTAACGCGAACATGCGATAACTCGAAACAGCAGTTCTGATTACTCATAGCCTCACATAATACCATTTATATTAATACTAATCGAGCGACCACGTTGATATATCGAGGTTATTCTTTAATTCATTTGAACTTCAAGTTATTGCGAGATCACAGTGTATAAAATGGTGTTAATTTCAAAACCTTTTAATGAAGATTTTCGACCAACGTTACTTAAAAAGAAGTAAATATTGGATTTAAAACTTACAGAAGCCAATGTCGCAATATTCCCATGTTGCTTTGCCACTGACGAGACACCATACTCGAACATCAGCCATCCTTGGTTCTCGACAGAAATTCTCGGCCTTTGCAATGGAGCCATCACGGAAGTTCTTGTCAGTGTAAGATGAGTTAACGCTGTCCCATCTTAGACACGTTTTGTTAGATGTTGTTGTCGCTAGGTAGCCGTCATACTCAAAGCCAATGGTTTTCACATATGAAACTATTTCAGAAAACAGTGAGAATTGTGTAAGCGATCACCTCTGTAAGACAGTCAATTTGTATCAAGCAGCCAGTGGATGCTTAACCAAAATTACTTAATTTCTTTCAAATAAAAACATAACCAAGAAATAAACTGGTCACGTGGTGTATTAGTGACTTATGCCCGTTTCCATTATAGTTTGTCTTCTCCCTTTTACCGGAAAATGTGGGAAAAGTTGATTACAAAACGGGAACAAGTCATTGGTTGTGTTTGTTATGTTCTTTTAACCTTTCTTCCACCCCGAAGCGGACGCTATAAACAGTTCACCAATGAGACGTTCTTAAAGACATCCGCTACAGTTTTATCATTTTTATTAAAACATTCAGAATTTTACGAAAATTGGTGTGTTGATAGCATATTACCTAATCTACAGAAATATGAAATAAAAATAGTGGGTAACCAGGCTTGGAAAAATTTCCCGGTCCTTTCTTCTGTATACCTCATACTTTGGCAAATGTGACTGCTGTTTCCTATGTAATATGTATATATTTTTTAATTTTTCTAATTTCATTTTCAGTTTTATATCATTTGTTTGGCAACACTTCACTCTATATATGACTAGAATAATTAAAGGTAAAAATGTAGCGATCACGAAAAAATGACACCATTAAAAATAATTGAATAAAATTCAATGCATAAAAAAAATCACTTAATTATCAAAGTCTTTCTTTCAATGATCTAAAATTCAGATTTTTTTTAAAATTTGCATAAATATAGTCTAAGCAAAAGTTGTAGGTAACCAGACTTCTTTTAAATCAAATCAAATCTTGCATACTATAGTCCCTAAACAAACCTTTGTTTGTGTAGAAATGAGTGTATACCATCACAGAATGTATTGAATATATGACATTGAGTTTAAATGCATTGTGAATGTGTATAGGATGCACTGGAAATGATTGATTTGATCACTCTTAGTATTTTGACTTTGTTTGAAAGTGAAAGTAGAGAATGCTAAACACCGGTTTTGTCCGGGCCCGATTTGGTCCAAAATGACGGTTACCATTTTCGCCTGGTGAGTTCTTTCTTGCATAATGCATGACCCCACATTTTCTTTGGATTGTTTTAAAGCTAGGAGGTAACTCTTTTCAGTGATATATGGTGTTCTACATGAGAAACGCTTAGAACGTGTGACAATTGAGGACTGAAACTGGTCGATTTACATGGAAACAAAGAAGACATTTATTTGGTGTATTGTAACCTCAATCATACAAAGCGCGTTTTGTTAAATTATCACCGTTTGTCCGAAGACCATAACACTTTATACCGGTGTTTACTGTATATAGACGTAATATATACATTTAGCGTGAGAATCGAAACTGTCTCGAATGTCTTATCTAACAAAAAATGTAAAACTTCCAAAAGTATCAAGGTTTCACAATTGTAAAACGCCATGTGCTCAAAACATATCTTTAATATTGACATTTGCTGGCAATCGTTTGTGTAATATTAAGACCGTCCAAATTAATGGTTGGGAAGCGAGGGTTCGATTCATACATGTACCAACTATATATCACCCTTTTAACCTTTCATTACTTAACTTAAACAATGGACTTGTTAACTTATGCATATGGAAGAATCCATAGCCAATTCTACGAATATCACGATCAGATTCTGAGTTGAGCAGCCAACATCATAGAGTCTGATCAGACGGCGCGGGTGCCCGGCTTGTCTGGCTCTGAACGGATTGAACAGGCTTTACAAATATCGTGTCCAGCAGTCATAGGGTTAAATTGGTAGTAATGGTTTCCCTTATTGGCACTAATGGTATTGGGGGTAGCAGTTAGGACTGATGTTACAGATACATAAGGGGCATATTTAGTGAACTAAACTACTTATTTGACCTCCAAACCCTAATGTTTGGGTACTCAACATATTCGTCTACGTGAGACGATTATGTTGAGTACCCTCAAGATAGGGCTAATTTTGTAAAACGGCAGAAATGGTTGGACAAAGAACTCTTTACTCTCTCTTATCTTGTCCCCTGGATGAACCAGTGGCAGTATAACCCTAATCGACAATATTGGTAATTTACCCAGGATATACCGTGATATAACTCAAAAACTGTTGATAGCGACGTCAATTCTCTACATACTTTTATAACAAATTAGTCTGAAAAAAAGATCTGGGTCAAATTCCACCAACCTTACTTAGCGCAAAGTAATACTTAAATACTTTAAAGCATATTTCATCATGTTTGTTTCCCAAATATTCTGTAAAACACGAATGGAGGAATGACTAAGTTGACATAAATATTTACATTGCGGATTAACAATACTTGTTAAGAAAGATAAGATATTTTGGCATATTCTTTAATGGAAGCAAAAAATATGAAATATGCTTTTAAGTCTTTAACCCTTTCCCTCATATAGACGCTTTCTGACGCCTCTGCAGCAGACGGCTTTTTGAAAACATAGTGACAAAAGAAGAAATTGCACAAAACGTGCAATTTCTCCTTTTGCCACAATGTTTTCCACTTTTAGTCATAGGTTATCTATTCAATTATGGAGATTTTCTATGTTTTGACAAAATACGTTCTAAGTCGTCTGCTGCAGAATTGTCGTATGAGGGAAAGGGTTAAGTATTACTACGCGCTAAGTAATACTGGTGGAATTGGACCCAGGACATAATGAATGTACGCTTACTGTCCTCTCCGTGTCTGATATAGTAGCGCACATTGAGACCGCCGCTGCTCGAACCGGTCGTGAAGGCTTTGTCGTAGAGTTTACAGACACCTTAAAATGGAAAACAATTAACCTTGGATTATGATATAGTTGTCCGCTTTGAAACATCTGTGATGGAGAATTTTATATAGGAAAAGTTACAAGTTATTTTGTCTGAACATTGTAATTTTAGATCAAACTGTGCATGTTGATCGGAATCTACACACGTTGACATAAGCTTCTTACAATCTAAGGTAAGTAATATATGAAAAGTGTAGACTCGTCTAAGACTACGCAAGTGCAGAAACTGACCTGCCTTGTTTTGAGCAAAATTCGTTAGATGTAAATGCGTTGTTGTCTGTCCCCGTATAAGACAATTGATTACATAGAGGATATTTGTTTGTTTTGAGTGGATATGGAATATATCTCATCGAGAAGTATTACACTTTTAATATTTACACGAGCGCATATAGCTCAAGTGAAAATGTTAAAATTGTATACACTTCGAGACAATTTTTTTTTATTTTATGCTAATTGATGACGAAAGAATGGAACTATTTAGTGTATTCGTACCTGTTCACACGCGGACGAATATGTGTGAATGTCCTATTCAAACAGAGTTTTTCCGCCATATTGAAAACTTATAACGTGAAAAAATATGGAACACATCTATTGTATTTATTTGTTTTCTACACAATGTCAGACAATGACAACTAGTCTGATTTGTTAAATTTACGGAATACCTCCAGTTATAAGTAAAACAAGTAGTCTCGCATACCTATATCAGTCACAGTGTGGGTGACATGGATTTGAATTTCACTGATAGAACACAGTATCTAATCATTTAGCATAAAATAAATATTTTTATTTATATATCTGAATATACATAAGCTTGATATTCAGCCTTTGAAAATGGTGTTCAAATCTTTCCTTGATTATTGGCGAATCTGAAGGTTAAGAATTTTGGAAAATTTAGCTTGTACAACTATTAACATGAAGCAATAATAGCTCATTGTCACACCGTTTTCCAATTTAATTCTAAAAACTCAAATTCACACTTATCGACGTCACACTCTGCATTCGAATCAGTTGCAACTATAGTTGATTCAATAACCTACCAATGTGAGTCCTGGTTTTCTTGCACGATTGCAAAATATATTCACATTCGTAATCAATGAAATTTACACTTATATATAGTGATTCTTTTAATGAGTTAACCATATTACCGGTCATCCCACGAATATTTGCACTTAAAACTCCGTATTTCAAGACGAATGAGAAGTCCACCCAACACGTATTCAGTTCTAAAGGTACTATTAAGAAAGTTAGAAAGACTCCACAAATGTTTTAAAAAAACTCAACTCTAACTGTTGACATTTTCCTTCCAAATAAGGTCTACGAACAATATTTGATATCTTATCAACGTAAATCAATTTCTCTAAACACATGTGTGACCCGTCTAGATTCATAGTATAACGCGCATCCGATCACCCTACTCGGCATCTACACTGATCGCCTTAGTCACGTTCAGGATAATTCTCACAAATAGAGTTAGCTTGGAATGGTGTTAACCCTTTCCCTCATACGACAATTCTGCAGCAGACGACTTTGAACATATTTTGTCAAAAAAATAGAAAATCTCTATAATTGAATAATACCTATTGGATAGTAATTGCTTACCTCGAGTAGTGATCGAAAATGATTTGCAACCACTTTGGTCAACACATGCCTCGGAGCATAAAATCACAGTGAAAGAGGCAAAATATTTCGTGTAATTTAGTAAAAGTTCCTCCGATGGTAGGTCACTCTTCTTGAAACGTCTATCTTGTAGATTTGTTCCTTTGATTCCATTTACTAAAGCTATGTACATCACTAGGATATGTATCTCCATTTTTGTTATTTAAATTGGAAAAAAAAACCAAGTAACTCAGAATTCGATTATAAACTTTACTGTTTTATTAACTTAGTTAATGTTGATCATAACGCAGAGTAATTGCTCCCATGATAACCGTTCTACTGCGATTGAAATCTCATTGTCGTATCTGAAACCAGCATGATGTTGTTCAGTCACAATGGAAGCATAACAAAGTCCTTCGGGACATTATTTCATTCCCCTTATCATTTCATTTTTTTTAAAAATTAAATATTCCATTGACGAATGTACCGTGACGCAAAAGAAAAGCCCTCCAAGTAAATCGGAATCGCTTCAGTTGTTTCAGCACGGTGTCAGTTCAGAATAAGTGCTGTTTGGTGTAACTGCAAGATTTTTAAAGTAGGATATTTATTGTTTTCGCAGCATCAAGAATATGGCGATCGGATGTGGGCTTGTACTCTTTGCTATTCAAAATATGGCCCTATGATATAGATATTGTCAAGCGAAATATTATGAATGCTACACACATAAAGGAAAGCTTTGATTTAAAATAAAACGCACTTGAGAGTTACCATTTCACATTGACTTCTACAAATGATTAAATCACAAAAGGAGAACCAAACTTCATGGTGGCGCAAACAGACTGATTTGTATTTTCGCTGGTCGCATAATTCTGAATGCCAGTTTTCTGGCGTTGTTCAATTTTAATTTCTAAATGTAAATCCATACATTATTTAACATATTATCATTAGAAAAGTACGATATGACACGCAATAAGATCCGATGCAATTAAAATGCTATTAACTCTTCAAATTTAAAAAGATGGGCATGCTATATTCCTATGTGTTTATTCTAAAGGTAAAATACAGTTAATATTGCAGTCACAATTGGATGCCATTTCACATTGACTTCTACAAATGATTAAATCACAAAAGGAGAACCAAACTTCATGGTGGCGCAAACAGACTGATTTGTATTTTCGCTGGTCGCATCATTCTGAATGCCAGTTTTCTGGCGTTGTTCAATTTTAATTTCTAAATGTAAATCCATACATTATTTAACATATTATCATTAGAAAAGTACGATATGACACGCAATAAGATCCGATGCAATTAAAATGCTATTAACTCTTCAAATTTAAAAAGATGGGCATGCTATATTCCTATGTGTTTATTCTAAAGGTAAAATACAGTTAATATTGCAGTCACAATTGGATGCGCTGTGGGAATCTAAAACTGTTTGTACTTTGGTGCATACATATGAGCCTTAATATTGCAGTCACAATTAGATGCGCTGTGGGAATCTATAACTGTTTGTACTTTGGTGCATACATATGAGCCTTACTATTGCAGTCACAATTAGATGCGCTGTGGGAATCTATAACTGTTTGTACTTTGGTGCATACATATGAGCCTTAATATTGCAGTCACAATTAGATGCGCTGTGGGAATCTATAACTGTTTGTACTTTGGTGCATACATATGAGCCTCGTCTGGCAATTACGGGTCGTAACGCAACTTCGTACATTGAACACTATGACGAGCCTGTGTCTACGCACAATCTCACCAGGGCGTTCATTGTCCGTCTACGTATAAAAGGACCATCGATGCAAATGTTGACAAACATTAAGAAATGAGCCGTTCCACGAGAAAACCAACCTTATGGACAGTCTGCGCAGGCTAACCCGGGCCGACACATTCCGTCTCAGGGGGATAGAGCTATAGAGTAATGTTTCCTGTAACAAAATATCCACAGTCCGGGTAAGCCTGCGCGGCATGATTAGGCTGATCCGGTTCAATACTTTACGCAGAGTCCATAATGTTGGATTTCTCGTGGAACGGCTCAAATGTAGTCCTACTAGTATTGTGACGAGGTACCTTTATCTGACTCCATTACGGAGAATCAATAAGACACGACACCGTCTGGATTACAGCGTCCGCCTGTGAAGAGGCAAGCCGAGGTTCGATTCCCGGTCGGGTCATACCAAAGACTTTAAAAATGGTAGAAATGGATTCATTCCTTAAATTGCGGGAATATCAGTTCGACCGATGCACCGTTGTAATGCTAAGTAATACCCATAGTACTAGTAAGTAACCCAGGAAACAACGTAATATAACAGAAATAATTTTGAAAGTGACCTTAAACACGACTGAGACAAAGAAGCAATCATAGGCCTAAAAACATATAAGTAGAAGTTGTATAGTTCATTTCATTTAACAAAGTCTCATCGTTGTACATGTTGTATATCTATTTACAATGCAATCTCGATAACTCGAATTCCAAAGTCACACAATAATTACTTCGAGCGATAACCAAGTTCGAGGGATCCCACGGTATACGCTAAATCCATTTCAGCTTTAGACAAGGAGCGTTTTAAATGCTTTAAAATCCTTATTTGACCTCCAAAACCCATGTTGTGGGTACTCAAAAGAATCATCAAAGATGACGGTAAGAAAACGCATCGATGTCTATTCTGCTGTCCAACATTATTTTAGTTACAGTATATTACGATCAGATAACCAGCCATGTCTATTTTGCTGTCCAACATTATTTTAGTTACGGTATATTACGGTCAGATGATGCAGCCATGTATTTTCTGCTGTCCAACATTATTTTAGTTACAGTATATTACGGTCAGATAACCAGACATGTCTTTATTGCTGTCAAATATAACTTTAGTTACAGTATATTACGGTCAGTTGATGCAGCCATGTCTTTTCTGCTGTCCAACATTATTTAAGTTACAGTATATTACGGTCAGATGATGCAGCCATGTTTTTTTCTGCTGTCCATCATTATTTTAGTTACAGTATATTACGATCAGATAACCAGCCGTGTCTATTCTGCTGTCCAACATTATTTTAGTTACAGTATATTACGGTTAGATAACCAGCAATGTCTATTCTGCTGTCCAACATTATTTTAGTTACAGTATATTACGGTCAGATGATGCAGCCATGTCTTTTCTGCTGTCCAACATTATTTTAGTTACAGTATATTACGGTCATATAACCAGCCATGTCTTTATTGCTGTCCAACATTATCTTAGTTACAGTATATTACGGTCAGATGATGCAGCCATGTCTTTTCCGCTGTCCAACATTATTTTAGTTACAGTATATTACGGTCAGATGATGCAGCCATGTCTATTCTGCTGTCCAACATTATTTTAGTTACAGTATATTACGGTCAGATGATGCAGCCATGTCTTTTCTGCTGTCCAACATTATTTTAGTTACAGTATATTACGGTCAGATAACCAGCCATGTCTTTATTGCTGTCCACCATTTTTTTAGTTACAGTATATTACGATCAGATAACCAGCCATGTCTTTATTGCTGTCCAACATTATTTTAGTTACAGTATATTACGATCAGATAACTAGCCATGTCTTTATTGCTGTCCAACTTTATTTTAGTTACAGTATATTACGGTCAGATGATGCAGCCATGTCTTTTCTGCTGTCCAACATTATTTTAGTTACAGTATATTACGGTTAGATAACCAGCCATGTCTTTATTGCTGTCCAACATTATTTTAGTTACACTATATTACGGTCAGATATAGCCAGCCATGTCTTTATTGCTGTACAACATTATTTTAGTTACAGTATATTACGATCAGATAACCAGCCATGTCTTTATTGCTGTCTAACACTATTTTAGTTACAGTATATTACGGTCAGATGATGCAGCCATGTCTATTCTGCTGTCCATCATTATTTTAGTTACAGTATATTACGGTCAGATAACGAGCCATGTCTTTATTGCTGTCCAACATTATTTTAGTTACAGTATATTACGGTCAGATATAACCAGCCATGTCTTTATTGCTGTCCAACATCATTTTAGTTACAGTATATTACGATCAGATAACCAGCCATGTCTTTATTGCTGTCCAACAATATTTTAGTTACAGTATATTACGGTCAGATGATGCAGCCATGTCTATTCTGCTGTCCATCCTTATTTTAGTTACAGTATATTACGGTCAGATAACCAGCCATGTCTTTCCTGCTGTCCAACATTATTTTAGTTACAGTATATTACGATCAGATAACCAGCCATGTCTTTATTGCTGTCCAACATTTACCAGCCGTGTCTATTCTGCTGTCCAACATTATTTTAGTTACAGTATATTACGGTTAGATAACCAGCCATGTCTATTCTGCTGTCCAACATTATTTTAGTTACAGTATATTACGGTCAGATGATGCAGCCATGTCTTTTCTGCTGTACAACATTATTTTAGTTACAGTATATTACGGTCATATAACCAGCCATGTCTTTATTGCTGTCTAACACTATTTTAGTTACAGTATATTACGGTCAGATGATGCAGCCATGTCTATTCTGCTGTCCATCATTATTTTAGTTACAGTATATTACGGTCAGATAACGAGCCATGTCTTTATTGCTGTCCAACATTATTTTAGTTACAGTATATTACGGTCAGATATAACCAGCCATGTCTTTATTGCTGTCCAACATCATTTTAGTTACAGTATATTACGATCAGATAACCAGCCATGTCTTTATTGCTGTCCAACAATATTTTAGTTACAGTATATTACGGTCAGATGATACAGCCATGCGTATTTTGCTGTCCAACATTATTTTAGTTACAATATATTACGGTCAGTTGATGCAGCCATGTCTTTATTGCTGTCCAACATTATTTTAGTTACAGTATATTACGGTCAGATGATGCAGCCATGCGTATTTTGCTGTCCAACATTATTTTAGTTACAGTATATTACGGTCAGTTGATGCAGCCATGTCTTTTCTGCTGTCCAACATTATTTTAGTTACAGTATATTACGGTCAGATGATGCAGCCATGTCTATTGTGCTGTCCGACATTATTTTAGTTACAGTATATTACGGTCAGATAATGCAGCCATGTCTTTATTGCTGTCCAACATTATTTTAGTTACAGTATAATATGAGTATAGGTGCTACCTATTTCGGGTAAACATTTATTAACTTTTGTGATCAGTAAATAATTCCCTGCGAACTGCAGTTAGCCCCTTGCTTGCAGCACGATCAGTTATTTACGTCAATTACGAGTCCTACCGACCTAAGCGAAGAAAATAAAAGTCATCATCAGGTTAAGCAGGTACAACAAATACTCAACTTGCCCTTCAAGTCAAACTAAAGTTTCCTATACTTTCTGTCGTTTTCCTTTCGGTTATTTATTCATCATTTGCGTTACGCTAATAGAATGACGTCATATTATGACGTCATATTACAGGAATTTGGATTTGTAACTTCCGGAAAGTCAAAAAACCCTTATGAGTTATTATTTGAACTTGTTTTAGAAATAGACTAGGAGCGTTATTAAACGGAAATTATCACACATAAAATTAATTGTGCTCGTTCCTTTATCGAGTACGTATTATCATATTTAATTATTCTTCTAGAAGTTTTTTTTGTTTCGATATTTTTTTTTCATCCAATCAAAACGTAGCAGAATCTCTGAACACAATTTTTGAAAAGACGGTATAGCAAAGTTTTGCAAAGTTCATACACATTACCTATTGACGGGAAACATCGACGTCATATGAGCCGTGCCGCGAGAAAACCAACATTGTGGTCTCTGCGTAAAGTATCGACCCGGATCAGCATAAGCATGCCGCACAGGTTTACCCGGAACGACACTTTTCGCCTCCTGTGGATTTTCTGTTTCAGGAATCATTACTCTATACCGTTATCCCCCTGAGACGGAATGTGTCGGCCCGGATCGGTCTGCGCGGACTGCGCATGCTGATTTGGGTCGATACATTACGTCGAGGCTATAATGTTGGTTTTCTCGTGGGACGGCTCATTTGACGTTGTATGAGAGTGAAAATTGAGCGCTGGACACGGAAAATAAACCTTAACGTCATTATTACACATGTGGGAACAGATCTGCCAGTGCATCCATTCTGAAGGATCCAAATGGACAATTTTTTCAGACGGTTCATTGCTTAAAACCACAAATCCAGATCTTTCTTTATGTTTTCTTCTTAGTGTTTTCATACTTTGAACATGACATTTTGTTGATGCATTTGATAACTTTTCCAGAGCGATTAGAATGTTGCAATTACTACGTTTATTAGTTTGGTACATCTCACCAATCAAATATGTGCGACGTCCGTGTACTTTACTTCATTAACTTATTATTTAATAAGATTGTGTAAATGTACATTCTTTGGTTTATTGTCTAAAAGAAAGTTTAACATCGAACTATTATCGTATCAAAAGTTATTAATTCTTTTTCTTTTGAGATCGAATGCATACTCGGCCGACATTATTTCAGAAGATTGACAAAAGTCATTTGACTTCCATCCACACTTAGGGTTAACAGTTGATGTGCACATCTAGTCAGTTGCCGATGAAGAATAATCGTTATGTGGAGTCTTGTGGCGAGAAGAACAGAAAACAAGTAGTTAGGTTAACTGGCCACTGTGATGATAATCAGACGTAATCGTGAAACCCGGTGAAGGAAGGTTTAGGAATGTTAGACATATTTATAAAATGTTGCTTTTCAACAATGTTTCTGACGAGGTCGTTTGAATCACGGGACATATTAAGGTGGTCCATGTATTAATAAGTCATGGTTACAATGTACATTGGAACATTAAAGAAAACAAATGTATGAATTATGTATGAAGTATATATATGAATTAAATGTATTATGAAAAAAATAAAATAAAGTTATAAAACAGTTGTGTCCTGATGTACGCCAACATCCATCGCGACGTCATTTACATTTGACTCAACTGCACACTCATTGCGGTTGGTTTTTGTACTACGCAGCACAATTATTATTTTCCTAAGAATTTATATAAAATACTCCTCTATGCGTAAACGTACATTCATCCCTTTCCGACATACAACAAATCTGCATCAGACGACTTTGAAAATATATGTGCAAAACATATGTAAAATCTCTAAAAATTAGGGCATAAGTAAATAAGTATGAGTATTCATTGACAAGGTTGAAAACATTGTGACCAAATGGGAAATTGCTCGTTCTGAGTAATATCCCCTTTTGCCACAATGTTTTCGAAAGTCTTCTGCATCAGACGATATAGGTAGGAACATGTAAAGGTTCTGCTGACACTATGGGTATGCCCATGAAAGCTCGAGCTTTACTGACCGCAAATACAACGTGACCCTTTTTTTTTTATCTGAAACGGCTCCAATACAATGAACACTTCGCGTCTGAAACATTGGGTAAAACGTTTATTTGTGAATAAGGTCATATGAAATAAACTACTATTTATTTACAGAGCTGTAGATAAGGGGCGTTTTGCATGTTCTAAAATCTTTAATTGGCCCTCTAACCCTATGCTGTGGGTGCTCAAAAGAATCGTCTCACTGAGACGATTCTTTTGAGCACACACACCATAGGATTTGCATTAATAACAAGAGAGCAATTGTGAGAAAAAGAGCTGAATACCCCTCCTTATCTGGACCTCTTCTACTAGTATAGAACATCTTTGAAGAACAGATAACGTTTGATGCCTCATATAAAAAATGTTATTTCAAATGTGATAAATCTTTTTCTTGATGTGGAGGACTTTTGACGCCTCTACAGCAGAACCCTTTCTTTTTAAAAATGAAATCACTCTCCTTTTACCACTAAGTTACATGTTCTGTGTCAAAATAATATTCAAAGTTATTCAGATTAATTAAGATCTTTCACATTCTCTCAAAGTGGACAACTGTTAAATGTAAAACAATACGATATCAGGAAAAGGGTAATTACTTTTTGACATAGCAAACAAACTCCACAGATGAAAACATAATAATTAAATTGAATATTTTCAAATATTAGTTTTATAACATATAATATACATTTAGTGTGACCTGTTTTTTACCTTATTGCAATTATATTATCCATATATGAATCGTCCCACGAGTAAACCAACAGTATGGCCTCTGCGTAATGTATCGATCTGGATCAGGCTGCGCAGTCCGCTTAGTCTAATCCGGACCGACACATTCTGTCTCAGGGGATAGAGCTATAGATTAATGATTCCTGAAACAGAAAAATCACAGGAGGCGAAAAGTGTCTGTCCTGGTCAGCCTGCGCGGAATGCTGATGCTATTCTGGGTCGATACTTTACGCAGAGTCCACAATGTTGATTTTCTCGCGGAACGGTTCATATCAATTAATAACGGTGAACATTACCAGTAAAAGAAACCAGACTCTAGAAATGCTGTAACCCTGATCAGTTGTGTGTCGCCCCGCACTCTGCTCAAAATATGTTTAAGCATGTTAAGATTATTTTAAACTCAAATAAGAATGAATGAGTATGCAATCAGATCATAATCGTAATTTATTACGACCCTTGCGAAGGTCTGGATTCGTGTGACTTGCTTCAGACACGGCATAGGTAAAATGCTCCGTTATACGTAACGACCTTTAGAGCACTATTAATTGACTAGAACCAAATTAATGAGACGAGTTCAGTTCCTATTTAAATAGCTCATGGGACTCTAATGGTGAGACACGACCATATATTAAATATACGAAAGGTTATACTCCACCGTGTGATAAGGCGTTAACGAGATCAACATTTTGACATTTTGGGCATCACATGGGAATCCCATCTGGCACTTCAGAACATAATTTGGCTAATTCTCGATTTGCAATACCATCGAATTAATGGAGCGTTTCTATTATACCGAAACCAGCAGGATGCTCTATATGCAGCCAGAGAACAATTTAATCGTTATACCGGTGTCGAATGTTTACATTTTCCCGCTTTTAGACGCATTTTACCGCCTCTTCAGCATAAATGTTTTGAATATAACTAGACTTGATTTTTTAGAAAAATGTCCACAGTTTTACTTAGTTGTTTATTTCAAAGTCGTCTTTTGCAGATTTGATTTATTTATGTGGGAAATTATTCAAGCTAATTGCAACCTGTTGTATTATGCAAATTATTTAACCGCATTCACGCGCAAACATGGCCCCTGCACTCGAAAATGTGCAGACATAATATTGTTGTAAATACTCGTACACAATATTATAACTATAGGAGAGGTAGAGCGTCGGCCTCTCGTACCAAAGGTCCCGGGTTTGTGTCCCGTGATGAGCAGGTTCTGACTTTGGTATTTTGCCACACAAACGGCGCTAGTACTGGTTAAGTCTCCAGGAAGCAGACATCGAGCGTGATTCATATAAGCTTCGTAATCGATGTAAAATAAAATAATATTAAAATAAGTAAGTTTAAACTAAATTCTGGTATGTACATCTTCACGGACATTCACAAAGCAAACAATTCAGACCAAAAAACTGCTATGTACGTATATATACGAGTGTGCGAGTGTGCGAGATAAGATCTATATAGTTAAGATCTAGTCTAAATGAGATTGTTCACAAAGGTACCGTGTCGACGACCTATTTACGAGTGCAGTGGCTTGATTGAAGTATTTGTTTGCACGCAGTCAATACATCATCCTATTATAAAGTGTAACCCTTTCCCACTTGTGGACGCATTTTGATGCATCTGCAGCAGACGACTTTTTAAATCATTGTGACAAAAGGAGAAATTGCTCAAAAAGATCAATTTCACGTTTTGTCACAATGTTTTGAACCTTTTTCAGTAATTAAACTTTCATTAATTGAGATTTTCCATAGTTTTGCCTAGTTGATTTCCAAGTCGTCTGCTACATGTTTATTTTATGTGGGAAAGGATTAAAGCATAGTGGAACACTGACACATATTTTGTTTTAGTTAATATTAGTTTAAACTTATTTATTTTAAATCGATTGCGAAACAAGCTTTAAGCTTATATTAATCACGCTCGATGTGTGCTTCCTGGATACTTAACCAGTACTCGCGCCGATTGTGTGGAAAAATCCCAAAGTCAGGACCCAAAGTTAGTTAATATTGCAGTCACGATTGGATCCGTTGTGGGTATCTATAACTGTTTGCACTTTGGTACATACGTATTTACTCATCTTTCGTCTAGCTTCTTTTCCGCATAGGCTGTTGTAGAGCGTGCATCTCGGCTGCGAGATGTCGCGGGTTCGATCCCCGGCTAGGTCACACCAAATACTCTAACAATGGTAGTAACGGCTTGGCGCTCATGGTTGCGGTGTTAGCAAAGCGGCTGACAAGCTGTTGTCAGGATAAATGGAACAGTATTCCGGGTAACTTACCCAGGAAACGCTGTGATATAACCTAAACAAAATTGAAACCGGCGTAAAACACCAAACAATAAATCAATCAAATGAAATAGCTGTGTTTCTTACGTTTTCATTAATCCTCATTGATCTAAGTAAATATCCATTTAAAAGGTTTTTATTCAACCAATAACGGTACCATGTTTATTTTCTGTCATTTTTGAAGAACCTTGAAAACGTGTCACCTAGGATTTGGCGATTTTGACTGCAGTATGCTCGACGCACTGACTGGAAATTTAAAATAAACGCAAAGAAGATTAGACATACATGGAGGTTACAAGATAAATAAAAGATTACGTCCTTGACCTTCGACATGAACTTTCTGTAGGCCGTCTCGTGAGAAAATCAACATTGGGGACTGACTCTGCGTAAAGTATCGACCCGGATCAGCCTAAGCATGCCACACAGGCCTACCCGGATATACACTTTTCGCCTCTTGTGGATTTTCTGTTTCAGGAATAACTATTCTATACATCTATCCCCCTAAGACGGAATGTGTTGGCCGGATCAGTCTGCGCGGACAGCGCAGGCTGATCTGGTCGATACATTACGCAGATGTCTATCGCCGCAGCTGCATTTTGGGGGCATTTTGAGAAAAAATGTGTAGGCACGTGCCTACAATGCCTAAAGGGAGCTACGTCAGTCACAGAAAATTCTAACCTGTCCGAATTGCATCCCCACTGTTGAATCGAAGATCGTCATATTCGTTCGTCAATATCACTTTTACATTACACAATGATCACTTTTACATTACAACATTGCCTTAGAACCTTTTCCCCACATTTAAGTGCATTTGCAGAAGACGTTTGACAGGTTTACGGCAAAAGGAAACTTTGCTCATCATGAGTAATTCATCCTTTTAGTGTAGTGATGAACTATATTCAATCATTATACTTACATTTACAGAAAATTATCGCGAATTTTGCCTAGATATTTTCAAAGTCTTCTGAAGAAGATGTGTTGTATCATCATACTATGTGAGGAAGGATCCAATGCGTCGACGTGTATTATTGAAGCCGTTTAACTGATACAGACGATATTTAGCGCCGCAGCAGAATCTGACTTTTGAATAAAATATTGAGAATGAAGAAATTGCTGGTTTTTAATATGTTCTCATTTAAACACTATGATTCTATTTCAAGATGATACAGGTTATTTGATATCTTAACATTTCCCGACTAAATTCAAGCATCTGTTTTCATCTCCAACGAGTTTAATAAGCTTTTCTTTAGGAATTGATACCAGGAGCGTAGCTCCCTTTAGGCACTGTAGGCACGTGCCTACACATGTTTTCTCAAAATGCCCCAAAATGCAGCTGCGGCGATGATAGACATCTGCGTAATGTATCGAATAGATCAGCCTATCTTAGGGGGAAAGATGTATAGAGTAGTTATTCCTGAAACAGAACATCCACAGGAGGCGAAAAGTGTCTATCCGGGTAGGCCTGTGTGGCATGCTTAGGCTGATCCGGGTCGATACTTTACGCAGAGTCCACAATGTTGATTTTCTCACGAGACGGCCTACACATTGATTATTGCACAGCTACGCCCCAGGATACATGAGTATCGAACAAAGTAGACACAGATAAGAGTGCACGAATATAAATGCTGATCTTGTTCTACATTGAACGCAAATGCGATATTAAATCGTGCATTAAACATTATGTCAATGATGTTTAAAGCCGCGTACATCGGTATAAAGGTTTAAAAGGGATATCAGATACGCGGATAATGTCAACAAGAAGTTGTACAGTGAAGCCGAATTGTGTACAGAAAGAACATAAACAAGCGTTTATAGCTACATTAGTCTTAGAGGATGTGAAGTTCTTGTCGAGCTAAATGTCACGATATTTCTGAGTACACTAGTTAAGGCTTCATTTGTACCTATACGTCTTCGTTTACCCGCATTCTGCTCAATTCCTGGAAGTTGGCCACGTCACTTAATTAGCGTCTATTGAAAACATGTATCGTGAAACCAGATTGCAATCTTAAAAGTCTAGAAGAGCAAAATACAAATGAATATTTTTTATAAAATGAAGCGTGGTCTTTCTCCTCAACATCCTTCATTCCTATTACCAGAAAGAGTTGGACGAACTTCGGCTTACAACCTTAGAAATTCGAACGATTCTAGAATCGTGCAATGTAACACACATATGTACGCTTACTATATCCAGCTTTCTGGTGAACAAGGAATTGCTCAGTTGTACTCAGATACTGTGAAAACACCTTATCTGTTTACACTGGTGAGCGAAAGTACCAAATTTTACACAGCGGATTTAAGACCCATTGTTGTTCACTTAATGAACATGTATTTTCAAAACATACTGTAGACAGTCCTTTGTGTTCCTGTGGAGATGTTGAAAATACACATCATTATATAATAATGTGTCCATTATTCAACAGATCACGCATGCATCTCCTTGATAAGGCAACAGCCTTCATCCCAAACATGACTCTTAATACTTTGCTAAATGGAGAGAGTACATTGCCCTACACTAGTAATACCTCAATCTTTCTACACTTACAAGAATATATACAATTAATAAAGTTTTAGTACGATAATTCTTTAATTGATGTCACTAAAGGCCTTCAGTAGAAAATGTTGTTGTATAAGGGCATGATAATTGTATTCCGTTGATTTCAATGTAATAAGGAAACATGAAGAAAAACGTTAGCCCGAGTTACTTGCAGGTAACTCCAACATAGTTATTTTCTTAATTGTGTCGCACACAATGCAGTTCTTATGTGACATTAAGAACAGTTTTTTGCCGGGGGACGATTAGACCAGCTGTTGCAGCAATATAGCGAAACATTGATGCTGTAAGAGATATAATAGATGAAGATGGCCTATATTCTATTTCTAAGATAGCTAAATAGTCTAAGCATTTCAGTAGGGACAGTTCGTCAAATTTTTACTGACTGCTTGAAATTAAAACAGCTGTGTGCTAGATAGATCCACCACGTGTTGTTTTATTATGTTGAACCCCGGTGCCGCATAAAAAACCTATGGCTTTCCCAAATTCAGACAAGGTCGATCATTAAAAAGAGAACAAGAAGCACCTAAAAGGTTTTAATAACCATTTTCATCCATTATAGTGACCCCGTTATACAAATTCCGTGCAAAGAGAGTAAAACCATCACAGGCAAGTTTTACAAACATGAAGCACGTAAAACTGTCAGATTATATCAAAATAAATGCCGAAGTAAAAGTTCAAAAATCAAACAGCTTATTCATGTCAAAGCTTCAGCCCACACACAAAAAAAACAATCTTTCTTGAGAAAAGACTAGGTTATTCATGTTGAACACCCACCTTATTCCCCTGACATTTACTTCTGTGACTTTTCATTCGGGGAAGCGATATATAATTAGAAGGACCATTGGTTTTGCATGTTTTCTATTGTCTTAAACGGAAGCCAATTGAAACACTTTGCATCATTCAGGTCGTGAATAGCAAGACATCAAAAGTGTTTAGAGGCAACATTTGGAAAGCTCGACGTGAACAAATGTATGGTGCCCCTCGTATGTAGGAAAGGATTAAAGCCTGTGTCATATTCATTACGCTATATTATGACCATATAAGGTAAACTGTTAAACAAAACATGAGTTGTCTAAACTGAACAGTTATATATGTTGAGTTAACGGATGGAGATCAAGATGGCAACGTACATGTATGACCAGAACTGTTATATAAATATATCTGTCATCTCAAAACGAACCGAGTAACACTTTATTATAGGAATACGGTTAACCCCAGATCATCGTGCTTGATCCTTGGTTATCATCGGTGATATGACATGCGATTGAATACAACAATTATAACAGGTCATTGCAAGTTGTGACTCACTTTGGTCTGGAGTGGGCTGATTGGTATGGCATTTAGTTCGAAAAGTTCATACATTTGGACGTGGTTTCGAATCAAGCATTTATATTTAGTTGCTACTTTTATATAATTATATTTTTGCTGGTAAAAACCCCAATGCAAACGTTATCTGCATATGCATTGCAATAACAAGGTTATGTTGATACTTTAATATCAACACATCACATCCAGTACTTGAATTATTAGACATCGCAGTCGTAATGTCGCTATGAGCTAACTGTATTTGTTTCCATTTTTGTTTTCATTGTATCATATTGTACATGTATATATTATAGTTTATCTTGATGTTAACCAATCTCCGATGAGGAGGATAAATAGAGAATACCATGCTAGTGTCTGATATTATAAAATTTATCAGGCAAGGCTTAGAAAAAAATGAAAGCGAGGCTGCGCCGAGATTTCATTTTTTTCAGCCGAGCCTGATAAATTTTATAATATCAGACACTAGCATGGTATTCTTTTTATCATGTTTACATTTTTTATGTGCTTTTCTGTCTAATTTGATTAAAATGAGACAAAAAACCTGTCCAGAGCCTCTCCATTTTAAGTTGCGCAATAATATGAAAATAAACCGAAGGACGTTCCAATAAGAAATAGTCCCGAATGGTTTCGGCCATAAGTAAGTAATAATTAAATATTTAGAAAACTGTACGCTTCAAAATTTATCAGTATAATATTTACTCACTAGCAAGGAGAATAATTTCTCATTTCTTTGATTTTTATATCGCATTTTAAGGATTTTTGAAAGTAGTTCCGTGAAGGTCAAAATGTATAATGATGAGGTGCCTGATAAACGTGAGGTGACTGATAAAGCTAAGTTTATCAGGCAGGCAGTTTATCAACCAAAAACAATGCAACAGCATGATAAATATTACATTTCGTAAAAATAAAAAGACTATGTCATGACTGAAATCTGATAAAAACAAATAGGTTTGCTTAAGTTTTGGATCTATGCCTTCAATGCCATCAATGATATGTTTCTTATTTTACCGATGTTTGTACCACCTGTGTGTCACTCTGATATGCTTGTGTTTAACCTGCTTAATTTAACATTATAAATTGAAGCCAATTACAAAATATACAACCAGTTCTATCGAAATAAAACAGTCCAAAATTAATTAACATTAAACAGATATGTCTTTGAAATTGATACTGAATAAATAGAGAAAAAATAACTAGAACGGAAAAATGGTTTACTAATTAATGTGGGCGCTTGGGATTGTATTTATTAAAAGCTATAAATATGACACGCTATTAATGAAACACGCTACAGGAGAAACAACTTTAAGGTATGATAAACAAGTGTAGATTATGATCTTGCTGGGCATTGATTCCAATCCAAATTATTGCCAGAACCTTTTTATTTCCTTTTTGTGACCAACAGGATCAGATTTAACGCCTGTAGACTGTACTGGACTGTAAGTTGGTAGCACAATCATATGTGGTTGTTTTTCATAGAACGCGACACATATAGAAATGTACGTTTGATATATCATACAGCTGATTGTTTACGTTTTTGTAACCTTTACCATCATAAAACATCATATCTTGTTTCTTTTGTATATCTAGTTTTATTATACGGCGTGTTATATTGCACCTTCATTTCCCACTATTGATATATTTTGTTGAAAAGGTTTTTTCCTACTATAACCGAGTGTTGACCATAATGTAGTAATTATTGACACGGCACACTATGTTAAAGTTGTCTGCTTTCAAACGTTGACATCTGTTGAATTAAAATACTTTATTGAAAAAGTGTTTTTGTCCCCCGCTTTACGAAGTAAAACGTCGGGGACATTAAATCTCATTCGTCAGTTCCTCCGTCACGCTGTCACAAAAACTTTAACCTTGGTCATAACTTCTGAACCGTAATAGGTACTGCTTTCATATTTCACATGTGTATTCCTTGTGACAACCCCTTTCCATCAATACCAATTTTTTTGACCTTGTGACCTTGACCCTGGCGGGGGACCATAATTCTCTGAATTTGCTTGTTCCTACTGTAACCGTGTATTAACCACAATGAACTAAACATGGGCACAATATGTCATAGTTGTCTGCTTTGAAACTTTGACATCTGTTTTATTAAAATATTTTGTTGAAAACATCGCAGACTAAATACAATAAATCATAATGCACAATTTCTCGATATTTCATTGTTATCAATTGATATATGTTTCCACATTTTTCCAAACGTCGGCTTCTGTTGTTCCTTTTCCTAGCGTTAGATAAGGCGTTTGTTAATATACTGTCCTGATCTTACTAAGCTTTCAGCTGCACCGTTAGAGGATTTGCTATCAATACTTAGCGTATGGGTCGCTGTCATTAACTAACTAAACGTTAAACTAAAGTAATTGTGGATTCGCTGTCATAAACCAACGAAATAGTAAAATAAAGCAATGGTGGATTCCTTGTTCTTAACTAAACAAATAGTTAAATAAAGCAATGGTGGATTAGCTGTCCGTTACTAACCAAATAGTTAATCAAAGCAATGGTGGATTCGCTGTCCGTAACTAAAGCAACAGTTAACTAAAGGAATGGTAGATTCGCTGTCCTTATGAGTCAAATATATCTAAATGTCTCTTAAAACACGTGCTGTGTAAACTTCCTGCTAACATGTCATGATATAAACACCTTGATGATTGATAGGTTTCTCTTAAAGAAAACAAGCAATGAAGAAAACCGCCTTACATATATAAAATGACATCTCCATGGAATCGCCTTTAGCCTGTGTCAAACATATGTCGATTTATTGTTTGTGTCTGTCTGGGAAAAGATCGCCATCACACCGAAACAAAATACGTAACTCAGCCCGGAAGTGAATTATATCAGAATTTCCGGTCGGATAGACGCGAATATAAACCCTGAAAATAAACCTTTACTTGAGGGACTGGTTTTTTTATTCGAAATATATTCAAGTTCATTCGTGTGTATGATACTAATGAAAGACTTGACCGACTTTTGAGGAGTACGACATATTCAGGAACAAAGACACATGTCGTCTCTGTTTTATCTATTTAAAGTCGGATCACATTTTAGCTAAATGCAGAAATATACTTAAATAGAATCATGGATGAAATGTAAGAACCATTTCCGGAATGTCAAACTATTGGTTATAATGTTTTTCAATGTTTGTGTGGTATCTATAATAATTTGTTCTGCTCTTGTAAATATTAATTAAATTTCATTATTCTAATATATGTAACAGGGTATAGTCATTTATACATAGGAATGAAGAAAGTATTTAAAGTTCGTCATATAATACCTGAATAATTTAAACGCATAACTCAGACCAGGAAATCAGACAAATTACCCACCTACCATTTTCAAATGAGTTAAATAGTAAAAACCCAAGTGAACATATATTTCGAGACTTCTAAAAACACTTCATTTGCATAACAACGGTATAAGATTTGGCCATCTTAACAAACGAGGTATTTTTGGAGATAAAATGAAGGAATTTTCATACCTAAATAGTATTGACATTGCCTAATAAAACCAGTAAATATATAGCTGGGTTTAAATTTAGAATGGATAATGAGACAAATGGATTATGGCGGATCTTTTTTTACTTGCATATGATTTTAAAAAGTTAAGATTAAAACGTGCAGGTCACAACAATTATATTATACCACAAGTCACGTGTAATTTATTTAAATGTAGCCTTTTCTTTTGCGACAGTATTGCTTTGAATATATATCAGTTCATTGGACACATTCATATAGAAATCCACAAAATGGTTTCAATGTTAATTTTCTTCCTGTTATTTTATCGTTTACAACTTGTCAGAGGAATTAATTGGTGGTTTTTGGATTTAATAAACACATACTATGTTTGTTCACATATTACAATAATATAGGCCTCCGGCCCAAATTACAACAAACAATCATGAATGTATAACAATAATGAATCGAATAGAAGGTTAATTATTTAGCTATTTCATGATATCTCTTCGTTTCAGAGCTTTGATAATATATTGAGATATATTTTGCATTTCTATTTGATTATATACATATTTACATGTAAGTGATTGTACATCTTAAAAGAAGGGCTTGATGTAAACTCCTCTTATATCATTGAACATGGTGCAATGAAACAAGAAGTGTTCCTCATTCTCAATATAATTCGGACATGTTGGACACAACCGCTGATCATAAGGTTTATTATTATACCTTTCAGTGTTAGACTGAATGGGGAGAAGTCCACTTAATCTTAGTAAGCATATATGTCTGACATAGTTTCTGCTGATGCAGTCAGTATATAATTGATAAGAAAAAGTCAGTGAAATTAAGTTATGAAAACGGAGCTTATTAGAACCTTTTAAATCAACATGTAGTTTATGTTTGTAAATGTCAAAACTTCGTAACATGAATACATGCAAAAACTTGTTTTCATTCGTGTAAATACTATCGAGGGCTTGGCGTGAAACAGTTGTAACTTAAAACCTATTTTGAAAACCCTGGTTTAGGTGCAATTTCGACCCCTTTTGTAAACAATGCAAATTTAGGTGCCATTGCTCAGAACGAGCAATGGCAACTAAATTTCCATTGCTTACCAAGAAAAATGGTTTAACGCTTATAATTATGGCGAGGTGATTAACCTTGGTAAACAAGACCAATATGTCATCAATATTCAAATACCATCTAAGTTTAGTGAAGATCAGATAGTAAATGGAAGCTCTATTGTGTTCACAAGCTGTATTATAGCAACTTTGACAATTTCAAGGGCAATAATCCAGCCATGCATGGGTAGATCTGGCCGTTTTTTAGAAATAAACCAAACTCTCATGGATATCTAACTACTGTATAAGTTTGATTGAGATACAATCAAAAATAAGGACTGTTAACAAGCCCTATTATAGCAATTTTGACAATTTCAAGGGCCATAATTCAGTCATGCATGGGGTGGATCTGGCTTGTTTTCGAAAGGAATCAAGCTCTCATGGATATCTAACTACTGTATAAGTTTGGTTGAGATACAATAAAAAATAAAGACTGTATCGTGTTAACAAGCTCTTTTATAGCAATTTTGACCATTTCAAGGGCCATAATCCAGTCATGCATGGGCGGATCTGTGGCTGGTTTTCAAAAGGAACCGAGCTCTCATGGATATCTAACTACTGTATAAGTTTGGTTGAGATACATTCAAAAGTGAAGACTGTATCGTGTTAACAAGCTCTTTTATAGCAATTTTGACCATTTCAAGGGCCATAATCCAGTCATGCATGGGCGGATCTGGTTTTCGAAAGGAACCGAGCTCTCATGATATCTAACTACTGTATAAGTTTGGTTGAGATACAATCAAAAGTGAAGACTGTATCGTGTAACAAGAAATTGTTTACGGACGAACGGGCGCACGCACGCACGCACGGACGACGGACAAATCGCCACGACATAAGCCCTTCTGGCCTTTGGCCAGTAGAGCTAAACATTACCAATTTTAGTTACAACCGTTTCACACCAAGCCTCGCTATGTAGATACATTGAGAGCAATATATTAGTTTGAAAACCTCTGTAACCTTTGGTAATCATGTCCCGGTGTCGTCAGCTGTGGCTGTAATTAGTGTCGGTGTGTATATAATGTACGTGTATGTATGCAGAGACATATCAGCGCATGTTTTGTGTTTACGTTTGATTGTATATGTGTATAATAGTGTGTATACATGTATTATTTATTGTATCATCTTTATATAATACATTATTGATTTTTTTTCTTTTGTATGTTCATGGATACACATATCATTTCCCTCAGTACCATATGTATTCATATTGTTACGACATATTTTTTTACCCTTTCCCTCATACGACAATTCTGCAGCCGACGACTTTGAACGTATTTTGTCAAAACATAGAACATCTCCATAATTGAATGGATAACCTATGACTAAAAGTGGAAAACATTGTGGCAAAAGGAGAAATTGCACGTTTTGTGCAATTTCTTCTTTTGTCACTATGTTTTTAAAAAGCCGTCTGCTGCAGAGGAGTCAGAAAGCGTCTATATGAGGGAAAGGGTTAAAAAGATCTTCTAAAAACGTAATTGTATATAATAAAATATTTGTTTAAAGATTTTTATAACCAAATGGGTTAATATCTTTGAATGAAAAAAAACCTTACTGAATTACATGTGTGTTTTTTACAATGGATAAGCTATTGATACATAACGTAACAGTTAGTTGAACACAAAACTGTGGCCACCAGCTGTTCGTTTTTTTTTTTTTTTTTTTTTTTCGTTTTTTTCTGCCACGATGATGTTGTGGTAGAGCGCCTTCGGTGCAGTAGGTCGCGGGTTTTCATTCATTTAGATCCGGACATACCTAAGACTCGTTGGCGTTCAGGGTTGTAGGGTTTGCATTACTACTGACTCTCTGGTGTCAGGATAAATGGATCAGTAATACTGGTACATTACCCATGTGATATAACTGAACAATTGTTGAAAGGGCATCCCCGTTATGACAACATTCGAGTGAAACAATAAAATATTTGTATAATTAAAATTCGATAAGGTTATTTTCAGTATAAAACACAGTGAGTGTACTAAAAGTTTTTCGTCCCACTTTGCTATGAAAAGGCTGCCATTTAACGACTGGTTGGTCTCCAAGTTGTTATTTTCTTGTTTTTAAAATGCAAGAAAAAACGGATTATATCTATAATACATAATTATTCTGAGTACAATGTTTACATTGTTGAAGCAAACCAAACAAACACAGGAACACACATAAAGATGGGTGTTAACACACATACAGATATAGTTAATATAGACATACCAAACATTCGTGTACAAAGTATGTAAATATATAATGTACATCTGCAAAACAATAAAGTATGCCCAGTTACAAGTCGAGGGCTTGGCGAGACACGGTTGTAACTAAAACCTGTATTGTTTTACCAAGGTTAATCACCTCGCCATAAAGTATTTATAAGCATTAAATCATTTTCTTGGTAAACAATGGTAATTTAGGTGCCAATTGCTCGTAAATTTGCATTTTTAACAAAGGGATCAAAATTTCCCATAAACCAGGGTTTTTAAAAAAGGTTTTTAGTTACAACCGTTTCACGCCAAGCCCTCGAAATAGGCCATTTTTCGAAGCTGATACGGATGCTAGTTGTTTCTTTACTCGCCTTTAGTCTGAACAGTCGAACTAATATCGTGTAACAAGCGTGGTAACAAGCGTGTTAGAACAGTTGTCAATAATTAGATGACAGATGATATATACTGTCTATTTCTGTCTCTAGAAATGGACAGCTAGCAGACCGAAACCAAGTTCGTAACATGACCCGGAAGTACATTATTACCCTGCTTCCGGTAATATAGGCACTAGACACAGATGCATTATCTCGAATAAAAACAAATTTTCTTCAATTTGTCTTGTTCATATTCTATAGAAAATGTCGAATGATTCTAATAATATGTCATTAACATTTGTTTCCTTATTTGTCAGAAGTTTACTATGAAATTGCACGTAGGACAGCTGCGTCAGTGTAACTGGAGATAAGTTACTCTTTCGGATAGCCTAGGCTCGGGTATGCCTGTTCAAACGTTCTCATTGCTCGGATAATGCATTTGAACCGCATCAGACACTAAGAGGTATTTTGCATCTACATGCGCACATTCCTACCAGAACCTTCACTGTCCACCTACAGAGGTCCAGATAAGTGGGAGTATACAGCTCTTTTTCCCTACAGTATCTCTCTTGACATCCAACCAAACCCTATGATGTTTGTAATCAAAAGAGATTGTCTCATTGAGACAATTCTTTTGAGTACCCACAACATAGGGTTAGAGGGTCAAATACAAATTTCAGAACATGCAAAACGCCTCTTATCTGGAGCTCTGCCTCCGAGATGTTGTTTCTGGTGACCAATTCGAATACAGAGAAGTAACATGTTTGTTTAAGCCCGTTATGGACAGCAATTTTTACTTTGTAAGGGGTGTAATTAGAAAGCTTCAACCCGTAAATACGATACTCTTTCCTATAAAACCAGCATGCATTTGAAATAAAATGCGGCGGTTTAGGGATTTCCAAATAAAATTAAATGCGATTAAAAATTAATGTATGACTACAAAACGCAGAAGTTTTCTGAAATAGCAATGAACTTGAAACAATGCAAATATAGCCAAGTTCATTTAAATACATATTTAGCCAGTATGACACACGTCAAGTCTTTTTAACATGCCAGGTACCCGATCTAGAAACTTTCAACAATAAAATTAATACAATTGCAGATGAGATTATTTTTGAAAACCTGCATTATTGTGAAAATAAGGAGAAATTGCTTGATATGAATATTGAAAATATGTTCATATTTCGCATATTATTTAACTACCCTTGTATGAACATTTTCCCCCTTTGCCACAATATGGTCAACTCTGTTCAACTGTACCTTCATTCAAAAAGTTTTGCATAATTTAACAAGCATCTTTTCTTAGTCGCATCGCATGAAGCAAAAGTGCTGTACCTCCTTTTAAAATCAGAACACCCCTTTTCAAAAATTCATCAGGAAGTAAAACGCATTTGTGCTTGATTGAAAAAATTTCTAAACCTGCAATAATGTCTATTTTTCTTTATGAATAGACTTGTATATGTAAAGAGTTTTCGTCATTTCCATTTTCCATTTGAAAGAATCTAAAATAACAGTTTTTAAGGGAACAACTCAAAGGGATAATGTTATGATACACTATCAAGATTGCCTGAAAGCGTGTTTGCAGACTAAGACACATTCTCTTTCAGTAAAGATCAAAGCGCTGAAGGCACTGAATTTGTTTGGGTACATAAAACTGTTCAAACATTTGCCTTTGCATAGATGTGTGATTTATAAACTATGCATTGTTTATAAATATTACAACTTCGGGTAAAAGAATAAATGACGCATCCGTTAAAATTAAATGCCATTTTAGTTGTCTATAAAAATAAATCATGAGACATACATGTGAATATTATATTTAATTTCCAAGTTTCAAAAGACATGTAAAACAAATGGATAACCATTATGGCCCCGACTCACTCATTTAAGTATTTACCAATTTTTGTTACAAAAAAAATCACAATGGACCAAGGGTTTTCTAAAATCTTACTCAAAAGCTTCCTGCTTAACAAGAGATTTTTCAAGTGTTCACTATAGCCATATAAGGCCAAATAGCCCTGCCCCCTGGCGGCCATGTTTTTCGACCAATCAACATGGCTTGGAGGAATCTGATAGATGGTCTCCCAATGCACAGTTCTACAAAAAGAATTGAAAATTGGCCAAACACTTTCGGAGGAGAAGATTTTTCAAGTTTTTACTATAGCCATATTAGGCAAAAAAGCCCCGCCCGCTGGCGGCCATGTTTTTCGACCAATCAACTTGGCTGGAAGGAATCTGATAGAGGGTCACCCTAGGAACATTTCTACAAAATTATTTGAAAATCGGCCTGACACTTTTGGAGGAGAAGATTTTTTTGAGTTTACACTATAGCCATATAAGGCAAAAAAGCCCCGCTCCCTGGCGGCCAAGGAACACTTCTTTAAAATAATTTGAAAATCTGCCAACCAGTTTGGTAGAAGAAGAATTTTAAAGTTATTTTATTTTCGTTGCCATGAAAACCATAATTCTGCATGAATCACAAACATTTGAAGGAATTCTGGTGAGGTCAATGAGAGGATACTTTCTGTGAACTTTCATCCCAATTGACCCACTCGTTACTGAGGAGAAGATGTTGACGGACGACAGACGCCGGACAAAAGGAGATCACAATAACTAACTTTCAGCACTTCGTGCTCAGGTGAGCTAAAAAAAGAAACATCTATCCAACTGAAAGAGTAATTGAAATCATGTAGAACATATTGTGGAAAAAGGCAGTACTAATATTTATATGAGCACTTTAAAAGAAACATGCTTCAGACTTCAGAGGCTTTTGAATTCATTTGCATTATAAAAGGATTAAATGCTCCAGAGAAAACCAATACCTTTGCCGTCCGCATTTTACTCTACAGTATACACCTAAGCTGGCCGCTGTTTCCTTTAAAGGGTGTTTAAGCTTGCCAAATCAATTAAGGATGCGTGACCATACACTGTTAATTACCATTGTGTACGAGTGTCATTCTAAACAAATTATAAATGTAACCCCTTTTCTCAATAAACCTATCATATACATTTATGTATTTGTAACTTGCCGGGATGTGTCGATACCGTCATGGTACAATGTGATATATGCACAAATTGGTTTCACAAATCTTGTGTTAATGCACCTGTGGATATTTCGACAACAGATGCGGACTTTAATTGTAACTTTTGTTAATTATTTGGCAATTATAATGATAAGATATGTGATTAAATTGGCAACATTTAAGTGTTTTACTTATAACAGCCTTCAAATACAAATTTGGTTTATACGACGGTAAAGAAAGGTTATGGGAATTAAGAAATTGTTTAAATAAGCAAATTCTCCTTTTCCCACAATGTTTTCAATATATGTTGCTTTTTACTGTTTCCACAGCAAGAAAAAAACATTTAACTTATTTGTTATAGATTAGTATTATTGTTGTATATATATATATAATTACTAGAAACAAATTAAGATTACAAGTGTTGTATATATATATATACTTATTGTTTATTTGTTATTTAAATTGTTCTGCCCCTTCCAAGTACCCTACAGAATAGTATGTTGCATGGATCATTTGCCTCGTAGTATGGCACATGGAAAACTGTTGAAAGTTACAAAGTAGAAAATGAAGAGGCCAAACAATAACTAGAACCCGTGACCCTTTAATCGAGTGTAAAGGAGAGGATATAATTGAAGCAAAACCTATGGCTAGTTACTAGCAACCTATTCTATTCTTGCAATGTTTTCAAATTTCGTTCGCTGCAGATGCGTCAAAAGACATTTACTTGTCGGAAAATCAATCCATCAATTCTCGTTATTGATATCTATAGATATGATATAAAGAGGAAAGTCGTTAAAACACTTTACAAAGAGATTCCATTTCAGCATGATCTCGATTTTTGGTTTAATCTATATCACTGATAAAAGCAATCAAACACATTATATATTTACAAAGAAAACCCCGGATATGATCATATGTAACAAATTATACACATTTGCCCATCTTTTATTAAACATTTTTTACAACAAATCATAGCGTCCGCAGATTTGCTCTATATTGCATTTGTCCGCATTTTCCCTCTATAATGTATTTGTCCGCAGATCGCGTCCGCACTTTAGACCCATCCCAATACCGTTGTATTTATAAATAGAATTCGACGATCACGATTTCTCTGCAAATGTGTTACTCTCATTTTAAATGCATTTTATGACGCACATATTTGCTTTTTTAATTCTTTATACTATATTTATATGGTCGACAAGGCACAAAGAAAATATTTTCAATTCTGTTTTTACCTACATTTTCAATGCGTGATTGAAAATTCAAATACCGTATCTGGAGCTTAAATCGGAAATAGTTCAGTTCACTCATTGAGATTTATAAATCTCTCCGCGTTCATGTTTTAAAATACAATGTTTCATTTTATTTCCAAATTCTCTTTGAATATAAGAACCACATAAGAAAACAAAGACGATATAAATATATCATTATTTAAAATATCGTGATACATTTGAAAAGTAAGAGCAAGTATTGAGTACTACTTTCACGCGTATGAAATTTAGGGAATTTTCCATAAGACGTATGGCTTCAGAATTTCAGCTATCTCTAAATTTGTTTGTTCCAAACAAATAAAAAATGGGTAATGTTTTCGGCGATAGCTGATTAACCTGGTTTTTGACCTAGATGTTGAATAAATGATCTAGATTGTAGACCAATCAAATGTTGTATTTAATGAATAATGTCGAAGAAATAAAGGAAACGAAACGTTTTGATTGGTTCATAGTTCATAGAGATTGCCGATTAGCCTTTGGTAAACACATAGATTATTGTTATGATTTAGTAGTTGATATTGGGATAAAGATATAAACCTTTCCGTTTAGTATTTAATAATGTTTGAGAGTTTACATAATGTTGGCTGACACGTGGTCCTAAAAAGAAAGAGATAAACAAAAAACGCGCAAGCTACACTCGATTACCGATTATATATCTTTTTAAGAACAATGTTCTAATCGAACAATGTTCCAACTGGTTCACGATTATAATGCATTACCAATTCAAGGAGCTGAATTCTTAGATATACAACATTATTATGCAAATTGTATAATTCCTGAAAAATTACTGATTGTTTTGATTATTAACAAAAACCTTTCTGATATTCAAGTCAAATAATATGCGCATGTTCCATTTCTTAGTGTTTTCTCATATTGATCGCCGTTTATCTTTTTTAAAGATTTTTCTTGTTAAACTTTATTGTGACAATAATTTGAGCCGTTCCACGAGAAAACCAACATTGTTGAGCCTGCGTAAAGTATTAACCCGGATCAGCCTAAGCATGCCGCGCAGGCTAACCCTGACAGACAATTTTCGCCTCCAGTGGATTTTCTGTTTCAGGAAGCATTACTCTATACATCTTTCCCCCTGAGACGGAATGTGTTTCGGATTAATGTTGGTTTTCTCGTGGAACGGTTAATTTGTAGTCGACTAAAACAAACGCGAATTACTTTTTTTGGTTGATCAAATTCGAAAAGTATGCCTAGAACGACAATTAGGAGAACAAGAAAAAACACCGTCAATGACGACGCAACACTGGGTGAAATAGAAACAATGCACTTCCAACTGAATCCTACAGTACGACCTTGCAGCGTTCTTAATTTGTCCTAAGTGCATCTCTTGAATCCGATATTGATTGGGAGATGGGCTTAATGCTATGAAATTTGTTCTTAACCCTTTACGTGACTGTAGCCCATATCCTGTTTAACTGGACGTTAACCTTTATCCTGCTTTGCGTGACGGTAGCTCTTTTTCTGATTAACGTGACAAAACCCTGATCCTTATTCACGTGACATAACCCTGATCCTAATTAATGCGAAGTTAAAGCCTGTTATACCCTAGTCCCGATTGACATTGCATTATTCCTTATCCTGTTTCGCTTGACACTAACCGTTCTCCTGTTTTTCTTGACGTCAACCATTATCCTGCTTTAATTAAATGACGTTAATCTGTATCCTGAGTATTGTGACGTTACCCTTGATCCTGATTTACATGATGAACCCGGGTCCTTCTTTGCGTGAT
This sequence comes from Serripes groenlandicus, assembly GCA_031761405.1. Taxonomy (NCBI): domain Eukaryota; kingdom Metazoa; phylum Mollusca; class Bivalvia; order Cardiida; family Cardiidae; genus Serripes; species Serripes groenlandicus. The sequence goes on from JASEVX010000001.1 coordinate 51,667,802, forward strand.
GCTCTCCCTTACCCTGCATAATGTATGTAACTTGTATCATCGTGCTTTTTTTTGACACAAGTTCTTGCGTAGCTTTGAAGTACAAGTTTGTCCGTCTTTTGGAAAATGAGGTACACGCTGGCATTTCTAAACGAATTAAGTTTAGATCAGCCTGTATATCTACTTCGTTTTATCAAAGTATAAACGAGTAGACAGAACCTTCTAACAAACTTAGTTTTATAACATTGTAACACTTTATCTGACTGTACAGATGTACATGCAGGTCTGGATATAATCTGGTAACGTGTACATATTTCCAGTTATTGATTGATTTGGTAGGTACGACATTTTCAACAATTGTTCATATCATGGCGGTTAGTTCACCTAACACTATGTTCCATGACTCTCTCACACCAGTACTCAAAACACCAGTCTGTCTTTGCAACTGCTTTTCCACAAAGATTGTAAGTCCATTGACGGAAGACGAATAGCACGTATAGCTTTGAGTCTTGACAAACGGTAGAAAGAGTGTTGGCCGAGCTGGTCTTCGAACTCACAACCCCTAGATTGACAGCTTGCGCCGTTACAAGGGCCTCGGCTGTACCTTTGGCCATGGACGTGCTCATGAAGTAATCACTTACAATTAATACATGTGGATCGAAGACAAAGATAAAATTGCACACACGTAGCGGTTGATTTTGATTTCATTGTTCGCCAAAGTTGAGTAAATTCATGTATAGTTTATGTTATGAATACATACAGTTATCATAAAGGTCACAGCTGTAGCCAGATAGTGGTTTAACAAGTACCTATTGTAGTATGTACTTACACGCAGTCTTAACTGAATCGACACTGTCTGTTTCTGAACATCAAAACCGGGTTTAAATTATTCACGCATATGCACTATAAATGCCTAATGCGTGAATTCGCAAGAGGAAGGCTTAACACCCTATGTTCTCAATGAGGCTATTAAATAGTGCGTTGAAGTCGGATTAGTATCTGCTTTTGTCAAAGCACATGAAGCTTAAATGTCGCGAAATTGGCCACGTCAGTCAATGATGTGTATTATTATACCTCAAGTGACTTTTGTGTGTTAAATTCTCTTTTACTCGTGGACGATTTCTTATTGTACCATGCTGACAGGACGCGCGTCTTAAAAAAAAAATTTGGTTTCGCAAGTCTGAGGTGGAGAGCGCTTATTAAAATGTGTTTTCAATCTGTAAGTTCCGATGTTTGCAACTTTTTCAAACGACAATTGCATCAAAATGACGTCTAATGTTAAGTTTGTTTCGATTTCGGAAGCAGATTTATCAACACAAGATGGTGAAATGACTATATGTAATTGTGTTCTGTATAATAAAATAAATATGGCATGGCTTCCAGTGTAACATTACATATTGTCAACATTCGAGTAAAAACTATTAACCACGGCTTCGTTTCGAGTAACAGTATTTCAGACATCTCGACAATATGGTCTGTCACTCTGTAGCGACTCCGTGTCGATATCATAAAACTCTTTCCCACTTCATAATTATTTTGACACATATGCAGAGGAGACTATGTTTGAAAACTTTGTTTCAGGTGGAGATATAGTTCAGAATGAGCAATTGCTATAATAGTTTCAACTCAATTAAATAAGTTTCCTTCCATTTTTATAGAGGTTTTCAGTATGTTTGTCTAACAGTTCTCAAGATATGCCCCATATATGTCGTATGCTTGAATGTAATAAAGGTGATATGGTAGCGATATTAAAAGGGCTACTAGTTTACATTGTTATTAGAATATATACCTAGGACGACGTATCTTGTAAATTGAAGGTTATTTTTACACTTTACGGAGCAAATGTCTTCACTCAATCGCCAAATCCTTTTTGGTGCTTGCTATGCCTGTAATGATTTGACTTGTTAGCGGACTGAATGTAACATGAAATATAGCTATGACAAAAGGAAATGATCCGGATGAATCAGAAAGAACACTAATTAAGCCATATTAAGTGACCATGGTAGTTCGATATGTGTTCGTAATTGTCTATATTAAGAGGTTCTTTACCAATCGCTTAATTAACAATGAACTGGTTTTGAATATTTAAAATAGGGATTAATTTACAATAATGCATTTCTCCCCATGCGAGATTGATTCCCTGTATGAAGTTATTTTCTTCATATTTTTTAATATATTAGAGCTTTGCGACGATCCAGATTAGTGTGCGCCTCCTCTCAGTCGGAGAAGGAGCTTCCCTGTTAGCCATCTCGTCTGCCAAATATCACGGACGCATTTGGTAATGAAGATAAAAACAAATAAAATGATGTACAAGTAAGCAATTTGATCGTTATTGTCAATAATATCAAAACATAATTCACACTCAGTAGCGTTCATTGAAATGTATAAGCTTATACAAATATAGGGAACTTAGCATAAAGAGGACGAATATGTCTCACTTTGGACATGTTAAAAGAAACCTGAAATGAAACATTGACGCAACGAAAGCTAAGCCGGGACTGCACGGACGTAGCACAAGCTTTGCACTGACGGGAAGGAATTAATAGCTTTGTCACTGGCGTTCACGGAGTTCTTGCTCCATATATGACGACTCTACGTTGAAGAATAACTTATCATCGTTGGTACGTTATTATGGTACCTTCAACGTCCATGACATGTTTGCAACAGGTTCTGGCTGGGTCCTTTTACTTTCAGAGAAATTGATATAAATACTGTAAACGATTCTTCTTGCTCTATCGAGCAAAGCCTTACAAGAAATGATATTGATTTGTTATAAATATTCTTGTTTATGGAGATTTCAATACAACCCAAATAAATGCACTGTTGTCACGTTTAATGAGTCAAAAAGAGCATTTTCTCGTAGTTTTCGGTCTTGGTGTGTGGGTAATAGCCTCATACAAGAAACAGAGGATGTTGTTCATTTAAGCATTTTATGTAATAAGTATTCCTCATCAGCTGCAATTGTAAAAACTGTAGATAGGAAATTAAGGGGGACTTTCTTTGGGTTAATTAAGGAAGGTTTGCACAGAAATGGTTTTAATCCAATTACTAGTTTCAAAATATACAAATCTATTGTTTTGCCCAGAGCGCTCTTTGGTTGTGAAATGTTACAGTCGCTTTCTGAGCGAGACAACTTGATTTTGGAAAGGTCACACAGATTATGCTTAAAACAGATTCAGGGATTGAAAAGTAGATCGAGGACAGATATTGTCCTCGGCCTATTAGGCGCCCTTCCATTGCAGGCTGAAATTTATAAGAAGAAATTGACATTCCTTGGTCAGTTGTGTCGTAATAGAGAGGGACTGTACAACAAAACGTCTTTTTCTTCTACGTTTATGTTCATTCAATAATGGTCTTAGTAGTACTGGTTATATCTCTGATATTCTCTCTATATTACGTAAACATGACTTGTATCATGTTTTGCAAGACTTTTCGACATTTGGCGAGTTTCCAAGTAAAAATGTGTGGAAAAGGATGGTTAACAGCAAAATAACCAATCAGTGTATTAGTTCATGGAACGAGAGAACTTCTTCGAAACATAATCCTAGTATGATGTATGCTTGTTTTTCTGTGGCGCAGTTAATTGCATACTCGTCTACTTGTGATACTTATTGTACGCGTTGTGATAGGCACGATATAGATTTAAGTGTTACTGAGCATATTTTACTAGACTGTAATAGTCTACAATCTTGTAGATCCGCATTTGAGCGTGGAATACATCATGAGTTAGTAATCAAGTTTTTGATCGGTTAAAATCCTTGAGTAAGACTCACTTGATTAGAGCTCTATTTTGAGCAAGTTCTTCATGCAGACTACCAAAAATGCTATCGAAGTGTCATTTTGTACTTCCACAATGTTTGGAACTGTTACATTTTCGTTCGGTAAGTGGGAAGGTTCCCCCTCGTGTTTTGCGATTCCAATGTGTCGCAAGTTGTTGCACATTTTTTGCTATCGACGACGACAATTTAGGCTCAATTAATGTAATGTATTCATGTGAATTGATGTCAATTTATCCCTTGTCCCCATGTAGACGAATTTCCTTATCATTATGTCATTCGGAAGCATTTTCTAAGCGTTGGTGTCTACTTATGCTTGGTAATTGTTTTCCTTATGATCTCTAATGTTATTAACGCTAGAAGTACTAATGTATTAATATATGCAATAGTTTCATTGCATGGGGGATAGGGTACATGTTTTGTACGTTTTCAACCGTCTCTATTGTTCAACCAACACCTTCTTATTTGTCTTCCACTGACTGGCACTGTCATTAGCCACCCTGAAGACATGTATCATCATTTCTAGCATTGACGTCGGCTTTCCCAGCAGAAATTATGACTCTGTACGGAGGTTCTTGCATCATGCATTGCCTTATATCCAGCGTTATGAGCACCTATTGTAGAACACATCTTGAAACGTAGTGCATGGCGCAGTATGTTTAATGAATAGAATAACGGTGTACTTCAGTGGTGCAATCCAATTGGACATTGTAAGAACGTTGTAAGAACGCATTGAAACAGATGCGCTTGACCATATTCATGGCAAATCATAAGTGTGAAAGTATTGGACGAAATGAGAACCTATCATGTAAGTAACACGGATGTATAGTAGTATGAACTTAAACACTGAATATCGTTTTGACCACGTCATTGTCTTTGTCTAAGTGCGATGGGGTCTATAAACGGACACATTTTGTTTACAATACAATGTTAATAAATCTATATCATTGCTCAGGGTCTCAAATCGTTATTTGAGTCTTTACTATAATTCTCTTTTTCAGACGACATTGAAGCCGTTGAAGCAGACCGGATTGTTGTGGGGTTATTTTTCCGTTTCTCATAATATTTCCTGCTCGATATCGAAAACATTATTCCAAAAACTTACAAAGTTCAATATGTTATACTTTTCCTCGGATATTTGCAAACGAGGACTCGTATAGAAGGGTTTATGTAGGTGAGTATATACATACAGAGAAAGCAATGTGTAAATTACTTTTCTGTTTATTAAGCGAATGTTGCATATTTACCAACGCAAGCCTTTTGGAGATCGCATGACCTTTTTACTCCCGGTAACGATTGTTCTAAATACATTCAAACTCTGAATAATATATCTGAGTCGCGTCTGGAGATTTTGGGTAATGTTGCGTGTAAACAGTAAAGACTCTGGTGGGCCAGTGGATACGCACGGTCTCACCAGAGTGTTCACTGTCCGCCAATATGTTATATAGACCAACATGCATCTAATGACAAAGCATGACAGAAATCCACATGACTTTAACGCTAGTCTGACTTTAAATGATACGAAACCGAAGATACAAAATGACAACCAATCGCTGGGCACGGATTTGATTCATGTAGAGTTAAGGGTTAATTGAAATACGTTTCTTCAATTATGAAGGGTTAATTGAGATGCGTTACTTCGAATGAAGCGTTAATTGAAATACATTTCTTATAAGGAAGGTAAGTTGAAATACATTTCTTCGTATGAGGGGTAAGTTGAAACAAGTTCCTTCGAATGAAGGGATAATTGAAATATGTTTCTTCGAATGAAGGGTTAATTGAAATACATTTCTTCGAATGAAGGGTAAGTTGAAACAAGTTCCTTCGAATGAAGGGTAAGTTGAAACACGTTTCTTCGAATGAAGGGTTATTGTAATACGTTACTTCGAATGAAGGGTTAATTGAAATACATTTCTTCGTATGAAGGGTAAGTTGAAACAAGTTCCTTCGAATGAAGGGCTAATTGAAATACGTTACTTCGAATGAAGGGTTAATTGAAATACGTTACTTCGAATGAAGGGTTAATTGAAATACATTTCTTCGAATGAAGGGTTAATTGAAATACGATACTTCGAATGAAGGGTAGGTTGAAACACGTTTCTTCGTAAGAAGGGTTAATTGAATTAAGTTACTTCGAATGAACCTAAATCACATAGTGGTCCGTCGCATAGCGTAACGTTGGCTTATTAACCAATCATTTTACATTTGCACAATCATCAGCAATTATTTGATTGGTCGTGCATAGCCGCAAAGTTTGACTGAACACTCAGCTATTCTCATCGCACTATGTAATAATTTGATTGGTTGATTCACAGCTGTACGATTTGACATAACATTCAGCTGTTCTCATCACACTAGGTAATACTTTGATTGCTTTATTTACAACGGCGCGATCGGACAAAATACTACACCGTTCCCAAAGAACGTGCAATTATTTGATTAATTATATACGATTTGTGCACACTCACTCGCTGACACACGATGAGGTAAACAGACACCGCAGCGACTGTATGCTTCTCGGTTTTTTTTCTTAAGGATAAAAGGTGGTGGGTGTTTAATTAAATACAAATACACGAATTCCTGAATTCACTTTATTGAACTGAAATAGAAACAAGATCAAACTGTTACTTTAATTTATCTTTTATATGATTTCGACACTTATCACAAGCTAGCTTTGAATTCAAACGTAAAGACAGTTAGTTATATAGGCAATGAACAAATACCATTCGATGGTGGTTGCATTATCCAAAAGCGTTATCTCCATTAGAGTTCATAGACATATTATATTGAACGTTCATAGATATATTATATTGAACGTTCATAGACATATTATATTGAACGTTTTTAGTTGATAGTATCGAGAAGTTTTCATACTCCACTTCCGACCTTGTTGTGATGAAATAGAAAGTTCACACCTGATTGTCTCCAACTGTTTATTTTCATGTTTTAATAATGCAAACAAAAGCGAACTTTATCTAGGCAATGAACAACAATTAACAAGCAAAACCAGTCAACGCGATGCTACCCTTGTGAACACCTGCATTAACAAATTCAGACTAGATATTCCTAAATGTGGGTTAAGCCGAGGTGCAGGTAGTGAATCCTCTGATGAGACTGTGAGTAGGCTAATCTAAGTCTTAATAACTCCTTATGGTTAACCCTTTAAGCGCCAATGGCAATATCCATATATCCGATAAGCAAATTAGATGCAGCATTCTAGCCAATGAAAACATTCGTACACTCGATCGCCGAACGCGGTTTCTGCATAACAAACAAACGTCATGTGATGCATGAGAACTCGGTAGTTTTTAACGAGTAATTGGTCGTTTGTTTGTGATACATGGCAATGGGCGTGGCTTCAAAAACGATTTCGACTCTATGACTTGAGGTTTTGTGCAAACAATACAGATTCAGGTCAGCCAGATCGTAACGAGCTGTCTCACCTAAACTCAGCATTGTTTGACTTATTTCAGAACTCTTATTACACGAAATAAGGTCTTGTCCGATTTTGAACAAGGAATTCGGCGAAGAAAGAGCTTCAAGAAAATTGACAGTTGCGTAATCAGTGCCCATGTATTGAAAAGGTGCTGCGCATCCATGCACTTGATCTAACTGCATAATTATGTAGATTTGTTTACCCTTCTATGATTGATTTAGCGGTCGGTGTGGAGCCCAAACAAAATGCATCGGTACGCTGTCGGACTTGTATCTACACTGTTCTCATGTGCATGCCTTGTTGTTTCACAGATCACATCTTATTAGGTTGTTTTGCTTGTCAAGTCTCGAATATAGACATAGTAGGAAATATTATGACAACAATGTACATCAATGCAAAATAGATAAACAAGATGACATTCTAATACATATCTTTTAGAAATCTCTTCAATTTTAAAATAGCACAAGTTCTGTTTGGCTAAGCCACAGTGGTTAATCTATCATAATTTGGGTTACCTTTTTGAACTTAGAAATATAATCAGGATGGTATATAGAATGGTTGATGAAGATGGACTCATATGTTAGCAAAATATTAGGTTCCAATGCTCGTTGTATATTTGGTATTCGTGTTAATATAAGTCGCTTCTGGCAATTTGGGTATTTTGTATATCCGAATCAGTATTATTTAATGTTACTTTGGCGTCCAACTAACGGGGCTTCACTTTGAGTTGATTTCTCAGAATGTGTATTGATTTCAGCCGTTCCTAGAGAAAACCTACGTTGTGGACTCTGCGTTAAGTATCGACCCGATTCAGCCTAAGCATAGCGCGCAAGCTAATCCGGGCAAACACTTTTCGCCTCCTGTGGATTTTTTCTGTCAGGAATCATTACTCTATACCTTTATCTTCCGCCCACCATGAAGTGAAAACAAAGTGAAAATGACCAAATCTCAACATCTTCCAAAAATTACAATTTACATCTTTCTCGCTTAAACATGGATTAAATAAGTAATGTAGATATGCTACGAGATTATTGTGAGAAAAACGGGTTTAATGCAAGCAAAACAATGTCGACAAAGCAAAAGTGACCAACCGACGTGCGTACACGGTGATTCCCGTATTGACACTGATACGACCAATGTGTATCGTTGGACATTGTTTTACATGACCACGTGAGCGGTGCTCCAGGAAAACCAACGGATAGTGTAATCATTACACGTTTGACAAAAGACCTGCCTGTGCATTCATGCCAAGGATCCAAACGTATACTAGTTTACAGAAGATTCTTGAAACCTCCTATGACTAATGGGGAATAATGCACAGCCAGATCAAACTGCACGAATGTACTTTCTAATATTGATCTGGCGTGGTCGTAATGCCTTACGGTTGATATTCCTGATCCCGACCTAAGTGCAAATATGTAAATTACTATGACGTACATAGGGAGCATTACGTTGCAGCAGCGATAGGTTGCTTTGTATTCTACTACGAGGTACGTGGAAAATTGATATTATTTGAATTTTGACTTGGCTCTAAATAATATTCATGCAAAATATTTGATAACCAAAAATTACTCTAATTTCTTCAAAGTTGTTATTATAGATAGTCGTTCATGGATTCGCCAGAGTGTGCTAATTGCGCATATACCACTAATATCACATACATTGTATGATTAATAAACGAATAAAACACACTATAAATAGGTCACTGGTATAGAAGTGATTCTTTTTATTATGTATATATAGTTATTATTTATAAGATGATAGCAACAAATAACAATTTAGCGCATGTTGATAATTGCTTATCTATAAGTAAATTTATTTAAACAAAAGGATCGGTCAGAAACAGTGTTTTTTTTTACTCAAGTAAAGATAAACATGTAAAAACATTTCTTAACAGACCGATGTATAAACACATACATGTCTGTGGTACGTATTCACAAAACTTTCATTCAATTTTACATTTCTTCAAACACACACTCATTGAAAACGTACGACTTTCCCGGACTAACAATTATAGGACAGACTACAGTCATCCGACTCCAACCGTGTTTGAATTAGTTTCAGAATGCTTCACGAAACTTCTGACAAATATCAGAGCTCTAGATAAGGGGCATTTTTCTTGTTCTAAAATACTTATTTTACATTCAAACCCTATGTTGTGGGTACTCAAAATAATCAGTGAGACGATTCTTTTGAGTACACTCAATATAGAATTTCGTTGAGTAATAAGAGAACTATTGTATGGAAAAGCCCTGTTCACTCCCTCTTATCTAGTCCTCTGAAACGTCTTACATTCGGATCAGATAGCATTGATGCAGATACATGACACATAAGACTAGTATACTACTAGAAAATGATAACACTTTAAGCTATCATTTCGAGGGCTTGGCGTGAAACGGTTGTAACTAAAATTGGTAATTTTTTACCAATGTTTAAATCACCTCGCCATAAAGTCTTTATAAGCGTTAAATCATTTTTTCTTGGTAAACAATGGAAATTTAGGTGCCATTGCTCGTTCTGAGCAATGGCACCTAAATTTGCATTGTTTACAAAAGGGTCAAAATTGCCCCTAAACCAGGGTTTTCAAAAAAGGTTTTAAGTTACAACTGTTTCACACCAAGCCCTCGATTTGTGTGCGTATTTCATGTTCTAAAATTCGAATAAAATCTATAATGTTGTGAGTATTCAAAAGAAACGTCTCAATAGGGAGATTCTTTCGGGTACTTACAAAATGATTAATTACTAAGTGAGAAACAGCTTTAAAAAGACCTGTTTACTCGCCCTCATCAAGAAGTTAGTATGTTGCACATTTGCGACGTAAAACCAAAGGATTTAGAATGTATCATATATATGGCTACTTTGGACAGCAACCAGACTGTGAGTATGTGTATGACTATCTAAGCCTTTGCTCTTCGAAAGATGTCTGCTGATAGTGTTGTCTGTAATACAACTCAAGTCTTATTCAGAATATTTATCATTATAAGATTAAACCGTCCATTATCCCATTTATCCAATACGTAGTCCGGGAAAGTCACACGACGTTAGACGAATCATAACAACTGCCATATGGGGCTGAATATAAATGGTACAAAAAATACACTTGGGAAGAACCTAGTGCAAAGATGCAGTACATAACCTCATGCATTCTGGAATGGGTCAGGAAACCAAAAAGTCCTGCTGAAGTTGAATGTCTATTACAGGCAAGTCAGTCTGATTGAATTCGGATGTCATATGCCTTGAATATACAGAGCTCTAGATAACGGACATTTTTCATGTTCTAAAATCCTTATTTGACATTCAAACCCTATGTTGTGGGTACTCAAAAGAATCGTCTCAGTGAGACGATTCTTTTGAGTATCCACAACATTGGATTTTGTCGAGTAATGAGAGAAATTTTGTCGGAGAAAGACCTGTTAACTCCATCTTACACAGTCCTCTGAATATAATCCTTTTATTGTCAATGTAACATTCATTATTGCTTCAACTCAGCCACGTCAACCAACGTCAACCAACGTGGGCTACATTGACATTGCTAACAGCAAAGCAAACGAGTCTGTGCATACGCACAACCTCTCCAAAGTATTCACGTTTGGCCTGCAAGCATATGTAATTTTTAACAATAAAAGCTTGAAGTGTATCAACAGCGGGCAATACGCATAAACATGAACACCTTTTTTTGTGATGTCCAAAATTGGAGATGAAATCAAATTTATATTCACCCCGAGGCCCTTCTCTATGAATGATCGATGTATCCATAATGACGTTTTGTATATTTATTTTTGGGCGCTTGTATTGTCTTTTTGCAATATAAATTATCGTATTGCTTCTTTGTACTAAGTTGCCTATATGCTTCTCTATAAAAAACTCTACATATGGCATAAACTGTGTTAAAAGTCGTTTAATGAAAGAATCAAATACAAAGATTTAATAAATTTTATTTTTGAATCCCAAAGTGACAAGAGAATTCTACTGAATTTGTAGATTAAATAAATGGTATACGTCCGAATGCACGAAGATTCGCAAACTTTTCAGCCTCGAAATGATGACCATACTAATGGAGAACACAAAACAAAATACAATCTAGGGCCACACATGTTTAGTTAATGCTTCCCTGATAGAACACATTGAACTACCCTCCAACTTACATTTGAGCCGTTCCATTAGATAACCACCATTGTGGACTCTGCGTAAAGAATCGATCCGGGATCAGCCTATGCATGCCGCGCAGGCTAACCCGGACAGACACTGTTCGCCTCCTGTGGATTTTCTGTTTCAGGAGTCATTTATCTATTCCTCTATTCCCCTGAGACGGGATGTGTCGGCCCGGATTAGCCCGCGCGGACTGTATAGGCTGATCTGGGTCGATACACTACGAAGATTCGATAATGTTGGTTTTCTGATGGAACGGCTCATTTGTTGAAAACATTGTATAGAAAAGGGTGAATCATTCGTTTTCGAGAATTGTGTCCGTATGGAACAATGTTTTGTACTATGTCTCAGAACTAGTCCCGTTCTCACCCATTGTTATAAATACACTAACAATCTAATAAGTGTTACATCGTTTATTTAGAATCAGAATTAGAATAATAATTAAGATTGTTTGTCAAAACGGACTTAGTTCAATTTATTCTAGGCTTTTCATTCTTTCTTCTGGTGTTTGTTTGCACTTTGGAAGAGATTAACAATGTACCGCGCTTAGCGATTCTGGTTCTTATTAAATCTGCATACTGTGAAGATTCGGGTGAGGCTGTGCATACATACAGTCTCACCAGAGTCTTCTCCGGACACTTGTAGTTTATATAGACCTAAATTCATCTTCTGACAAAAACTAAACATGTAACCCCACTAGTTGTACTCCAATGAGTCGTTCAATGGTGCCTAGCCGGTTCAAATAGTTAATCAGTGGGTTCAATACTCTTCTTGAAAACACAAACGAAATCATTAAAAAGCTTACTGGGTGTACGTTTAGCATCAGCATTTAAGGTATTCTGATTTTCGAAAAAGATTATTTATTTTTTTACAAAATATATATTTTTTCAATATTTTTCTAAAGGTATATATGAGCGGTGCTCCATGAAAACCGACACTAGCGTGGTTATTTCAAGTTTACTACATAAAGATCATTTATTTAATTTATTTTATTCAAACGAACAATTCTTGTCAGATCAGAAATGTATTGAAACCTTATGTGACTGATTGGCGAATAGAGTAGAACAAGATCACATTACACGGATGCGCACTCTGATCTGGCTCTACACTTGTCGCAAATGTCTTAAGGTTGGTTGTCACGGAGCACCGCTGATTTCATTTTTTTACACAGGATTTTACACGTTTGAATGTAGGGACACGAGGTCCCGATCGGTGATCCAAATCTGGAACGCTAGACCTCCAGCCCACCTTCCACGAGTTTGCTGAATAGCGACCGAAGATCGTACCACTCGCCTTTAGGCATCCCCAGTTTTAGCAATGCCCTCTGGTCGTTCTCTAAAGCGGCATAAAATGCGTCAACAAGGTTTTCTTCAGCGTCAGGAGTCACTCCGATCATCATGGCAATGTCGTCAATCGTCTTTCCAACTGAAATGATCATACGGGAACGTCCATAAGATAAAGCATACATGGACATTTGACACGTTCAACGAGAAACCCAACATTGTGGACTCTACGTAAAAGTATCGATCCGGATACCGCGCGGGCTAACTCGGACAGATACTTTTCTTCTTCTGTGGATTTTCTGTTTCAGGAATCATTACTCTATACCACTATCCCTCTGAGACGGAATGTGTCGGCCTGGATTAGTCTATCTGGTTCGATACATTACGCAGAGTTACGAATGTTGGTTTTCCCGTGGAACGGTTCAGTTCTGAACAATTTAGGTTCAGGCAAGCCTGGCCATCTGCTCAGTGTGATAGAAGACAGAACAGTGATTGACAGAACAATGTAAACAGTGTCGATCTGGGTCTACGCTATTCGCAAAAGCCAACAAGTACCTTTTCCCAATAGAACTGGCTTAAAGAAGGTACCAAAACCCACAACAGTTTAGTTAAGTTTGACAGATTTTGAAGAGCAATGCATTTTGCCGCTTTATCTAGGTTCATATACATACCAAATGATGAACGCATTATTGCAGTAATGTAACCAATTGGCTAGGTATATATTAGAAGGCAGTTAGTTAATTTAGAGGAACAATATTCGGAAAGGAGTGCTAGAAACAGTCAGAAAGGTGAAATGGTTGCCATGATGATACGTAAGGAAATAACAGTTGAATAGACGGAAACACCGAAGCACGGAATCAGCAAATTGGATGAAAAAATGTAATTAATAATTCTGTTTGTTTGTTCGTATGCTTTTTACGCGGCTTTCAACACATGTTCATTATATCACGACGTTTCCTGAGTAAGTGTCCTGTACTACTGGACCATTTATCCTGACACCAGCTAGCCAATAGTAATGGTAACCCAACATGCCTGTGCACCAAGGAGGAAAGCCATTACTACCATTGTTAAAGTCATTGGTATTATCGTGCCGTTGATCGAACCCACGACCACCCAAGTCGGACGAACCATACCACCGATACAGAAAATGTATTGCTATGATCTTTTTCACTAGAACTGTAATACTTCTGCATCACGATAAATGTTGCTTTCCGTTCAACAGGAGTGACGAACCATGCGATTTAAGAACACAAGCAGAATACTATCAGTTTTGGAAGAAAGAATAGGTTAAGACTTACCAGCAAAGGCGTGAGATACGAGTTCCAGGTCGGCACCACTAAACAACTTTTGCAACGCCCATTTTCGGTTTCTGTTCAAAACTTTGTAAATCATTTCTACGGATGGTCGTTTACCTACAAAAGATGGAACGGTATTCAAAATTTAAGATCAAAGTAATTATACAGTTTTCAGTCACATCTATCTAACCGCCGTACTCTACGAAAGCCAAATCTATGGTATTTGCGACCAGTATTGATCAAGATCAACCTGCGCTTCCATGCAGTTTGTTCTGGCTATGTACTGTTCGCATCTTCTTCTTTGATGAAACTATGACGATTTTGGATTAGAGTGCATGTATACGCATCCAGATATGTATATACACTCGTAATTATAACGCCGAGGGTTGAATATCTAGAACACTGTTAAAATAAAGTTAAAAGTCATCGGTGCAAGAAACAAAGGTATAGCCATCAGTTATGTAAACCTCTGACTTCTAGGACCGATTTTGTGAAGCCTATATGAGCCATTCCACGAGAAAACCAACAGTGTTGACTGCGTAAAGTATCGACCCGGATCAGCCTAAGCATGCCGCGCAGGCTCACCCGGACATACTTTTTTCACCTGTGGATTTTCTGTTTCAGGAATAATTACTCTATACCTCTTTCCCACTGAGACGGAATGTGTCGGCCCGGATTAGCATGCGCGGACTACGCAGGCTGATCTGGGTCGATACATTACGCTGAATCCATGATATTAGTTTTCTCGTGGAACAGCTTATATATATTCCACCAGAATAAAGTCAGACCATCCATTGCTTTAGCGCCGTCTGAACATGCGCTATACTATTAAATGTTCTACCCAACAGTTTTATCTTGATAATACCAACAATTTACAATGTCTGGGGAATTGCAATGAACGTCAACAAAGTACAGACTCTGTTACCAAGAGTAAAGCTGTGTTCGGGGACTTGCAATGAACGTCAACAAAGTACAGACTATGTTACCAAGAGTAAAGCTGTGTCCGGGGACTTGCAATGAACGTCAATACAGTACAGAGTATGTTACCAAGAGTAAAGCTGTGTCCGGGGACATGCAATGAACGTCAATACAGTACAGAGTATGTTACCAAGAGTAAAGCTGTGTTCGGGGACTTGCAATGAACGTCAACACAGTACAGACTCTGTTACCAAGAGTAAAGCTGTGTCCGGGGACTTGCAATGAACGTCAATACAATACAGACTCTGTTACCAAGAGTAAAGCTGTGTCCGGGGACTTGCAATGAACGTCAATACAGTACAGACACTGTTACAAGGAGTAAAGCTGTGTCTGGGGACATGTAATGAACGTCAACACAGTACAGACTCTATTACCAGGAGTAAAGCTGTGTTCGGGGACTTGCAATGAACGTCAACACAGTACAGACTCTGTTACCAAGAATAAAACTGTGTTCGGGGACTTGCAATGAACGTCAACACAGTACAGACTATGTTACCAAGAGTAAAGCTGTGTCCGGGGACATGCAATGAACGTCAATACAGTACAGACTCTGTTACCAGGAGTAAAGCTGTGTCCAGGGACATGTAATGAACTTCAACACAGTACAGAGTATGTTACCAAGAGTAAAGCTGTGTTCGGGGACTTGCAATGAACGTCAACACTGTACAGACTATGTTACCAAGAGTAAAGCTGTGTCCGGGGACATGCAATGAACGTCAATACAGTACAGAGTATGTTACCAAGAGTAAAGCTGTGTCCGGGGACATGCGATGAACGTCAACACAGTACAGACTATGTTACCAAGAGTAAAGCTGTGTCCGGGGACATGCAATGAACGTCAATACAGTACAGAGTATGTTACCAAGAGTAAAGCTGTGTTCGGGGACTTGCAATGAACGTCAACACTGTACAGACTATGTTACCAAGAGTAAAGCTGTGTCCGGGGACTTGCAATGAACGTCAATACAATACAGACACTGTTACCAGGAGTAAAGCTGTGTTCGGGGACATGTAATGAACGTCAACACAGTACAGACTCTGTAACCATGAGTAAAGCTGTGTTCGGGGACTTTCAATGGACGTCAATACAGTACAGACTCTGTTACCAGGAGTAAAGCTGTGTCCAGGGACATGTAATGAACTTCAACACAGTACAGAGTATGTTACCAAGAGTAAAGCTGTGTTCGGGGACTTGCAATGAACGTCAACACAATACAGACTCTGTTACCAAGAGGAAAGCTGTGTTCGGGGACTTATCATGGACGTCAACACTGTACAGACTATGTTACCAAAAGTAAAGCTGTGTCCGGGGACATGCAATGTACGCCAACACAGTACTGACTATGTTACCAAAAGTAAAGCTGTGTCTGGGGACTTGTAATGGACGTCAACACAGTACAGACACTGTTACCAAGATTAAAGCTGTGTCCGGGGACTTTCAATGGACGTTAACACAGTACATATGCTTACACACCATTTCATACATTACGCCTACGTTCAGAAAAACTAAAGTCGCAATTATAAAATCGGTTAGAAAATAAGTCTCACTGGTTTTATTCTAGTTTACCGTTTTTAGCATTTATATAAAGCATTCATTGCGGATAATATTTTATAAAATTAAGAATAAGTTATTTTTTAGAAGAATGTTAATCGTACAAGACCTAGACGTAGTTATTTTACTTTCTTTTCTTCGAAAAACGTTTTCAGATCTTTGATATGTTTAACTTCAATTTAACTCTACTTTATTTCTTTAAAAAAAAATCGAGAGACGTTAAACCTTTATTGTGTTCTTAGACGAACACTCTCTTGGTTCATACACGTGCAGTCGATTTAATAATAAAGATCAAACAGAACAAATATGAATTAACTACTATAAACTTCTCGAAAACTCAACTTCTACTGTTCTCATTCTTTTCGCATTGTGTGTATATTTAGATTAAGTGACTACATTATCATTTTTCAGCGCCGAATTGTTTAAGGTAGACTCTTCCATGTTCAAAATCGGGCGTCTCCATTTTTCATGTAATAACAGTGTTGGACTAGTTTAATAAATAGAAGGCAAACAATGCTGATTTCAGGTGAGACAGCTCGTTACGATCATCAATATTGCTTTGGCGCTGAAAGAGTTAAGAGATAATGTGCTAAGCTGAAATAGGATAGACGATTTTATGATGGTAACTCGATATATAATGTAAAGGTGAAGGGATATATGATATAAGAGATAATGTGCTAAGCTGAAATATGATGGACCA
Organism: Serripes groenlandicus; assembly: GCA_031761405.1. NCBI lineage: Eukaryota > Metazoa > Mollusca > Bivalvia > Cardiida > Cardiidae > Serripes > Serripes groenlandicus. Next base: position 51,684,950 of record JASEVX010000001.1, read on the forward strand.
TTTTATGATGGTAACTAGATGTATAATGTAGAGGAAAAGGGATATATCCGAATATCGATATCTGGCAGATGAAGCATTCTTAGAGGATTTCTTCAAATTTCAAATAAACTAGATGTTGAGAAAATACGAAAGCCCTCAAAGACATGTTTTTTACTTGTGCGCTGTGAAACGATTTTAAATATATACACTTGCACAAATACCACATGATGTCGCATAAAGACGCATCTACAGCAAGCATATTTTGAAAACATTTAGGCAAAAGAAAATATAACTCGCAATGCGCAACTTCTCCCTTTCGTTGCAATGTTTTCAACAATATTTAATGATTATGCTTTCTTTCATTTATACTTTTTAAAGACATCTTCCATATAGAAGTTTAAAAATGCGCGTGCTGCATGTTTGTTGTATTTGAAGAAAAGACACATTTGTCAGCATAAGAAGTGATGTCAACGTTTACATAAGTTACCATCGTAATTGTAATGAATACTGATTAGTATCGAATAAAGCATTTCGAAATTAAACCTCCTCGGTTGAACAAAGAAACATTTCATTTCAAAAAATGTGTACAACAAATATGTGTCTGGGAAGAAAGTTTAAAGGATCAGACTAAAGGGCTTAATAAACAATTTGAAATGGTTTATGTGATGCACAATGTGTTATTATTTGACAGGGAAATGGTTTATGTGATGCACAATGTGTTATTATTTCACAGGGAAACTCTGAAATCAAATTATTCTCATGCAACAGAATTCGAAAATTTAAATAAATTCGTCAAGATTGTTCAATCTATTCTTGGCTTCCAAAAACAGGATTTTCGGTTTTCTAATTCAGCTGGTATTTATCTTATTCAGATAGAAGGGATTTAATGCGAAATTCTTTTACACACCTCGACCTTGTTTATGTTGCAGTTATGCAAAAGAGTTCACTGCCCTTGAGGATTACACTACATTCGATCGTCGGAATCTCTCAGACTAATGAAGACCTCGATCAGCTTGCACCTCATTACATTCTGATCAAAGTAGCAGACTGATTAGGTCAGTCGGTATTGAGGCGGGCAATAACTCAAGGGATTATGAGGTTGAATCATAACTCGGCCAACATTCTTTTCGATTTTGACAACGGTCACTGCGACAAGTGTCATTCGTCTTCTACCAATGGGATAACTGTCCATGTAGGAAAGCAAGATTGTTGTGCGGATTGTTCTAGTGAGAAAGTCAGGAAACACAAGGATAGGAGGAGTGGCCACCACCCTGATATGAATGGACGTCACCGTTCACAACCAAGCCGTACACATAGCCATCAAGTTCATTGTTGGCAAAGTCAACGATAAAAGTATGTTATTTTTTATTTCAAAAGTGCCACACGGCGGGGTTTTTTGTGACGTATATTTATCAGTTTATTGTTGATAACAATTAATTTTCATTATAAAACACGAAAGTATATTTTTGATATTGTATTGAAAATCGAGGGCTTGGCGTGAAACGGTTGTAACTCAAATTGGTATTTTTTTTAACAAGGTTAATCACCTCGACATAAAGTCTTTATAAGCGTTAAATCATTTTTCTTGGTAAACAATGGAAATTTAGGTGTCATTGCTCGTTCTGAGCAATGGCACCTAAATTTGCATTGTTTACAAAGGGGTCAAAATTGCCCCTAAACCAGGGTTTTCAAAATAGGTTTTTAGTTACAACCGTTTCACACCAAGACCTCGAAATGTTATTGTGAAAGAAAAAAAAATATCCGTATTGAGTAGTTTCTCCTTTTCGCACTTATTATTTAAAAGTCGTCTGCTGCTAATCAGGCAACGGATTAGTCATTATGACACTGGTCAGGTAATATTGTCTTCTATCAATTAAGACGTTAAATTGATGTCAGAAAATTGCAAAGTTGGGTTTCCGTTCACGGTTAATATACGACGCTTTTGTTCGACCCTGCATGAATATGAACACAAACTACGAATAAGACAATTATTAGAAAACATCGATAGAGTCGCATGGTAGGTCTTTTCTTCAGGTAACACAATACGTATTTCCTTAATGCTATTCACTTTGTTCAGAGTCAGAGACTTATAAATTTTCCACGACGTCGATAGGTCAAATGGTCATTGTAATGCTTGACAGAGTATTGTCAATAGAAACAAATGTAAACTGCAAAGAGTTAAGACACAGATAGAAACATGCGTGCGGCACAGTCTCACAGAATATTCGAGCATCTACCTAGATTTGCATTGTAATGGATTTAACACTTGAAAACCAGCAATGCAGCCTTAAACTAGAACATTTACGTCTACTTAACTGTAAACTAGAACATTTACGTCTATTTAACTGTAAACTAGAACATTTACGTCTACTTAACTGTAAACTAGAACATTTACGTCTATTTAACTGTAAACTAGAACATTTACGTCTATTTAACTGTAAACTAGAACATTTACGTCTATTTAACTGTAAACTAGAACATTTACGTCCATTTATCTGTTAACTAGAACATTTACGTCTATTTAACTGTAAACTAGAACATTTACGTCTATTTAACTGTAAACTTACATAAAGAAGTAAACTGTTACATAGTAAGCAACTAAACACTTACGTCTGTTTTACTGTAAACGTGCATTACTGAGTAAACTATCGAACAATTAATTGTATTACATAGTAAGCAATTGAACTCTTTCGTCTATTTCACAGTAAACGTACATTACAGAGTAAACTATCTAACAATTAATTGTATTACATGTATGTATAGTAAGCAATTGAACTCTTTCGTCTATTTCACTGTAAACGTACATTACTGAGTAAACTATCGAACAATTAATTGTAATACATAGTAAGCAATTGAACTCTCTCGTCTATTTCACTGTAAACGTACATTACTGAGTAAACTATCGAACACTTAATTGTATTACATTGTAAGCAATTGAACTCTTTCGTCTATTACACTGTAAACGTACATTACAGAGTAAACTATCGAACAATTAATTGTAATACATAGTAAGCAATTGAACTCTCTCGTCTATTACACTGTAAACGTACTTACAGAGTAAACTGTCGAACAATTAATGGTATTACATAGTAAGCAATTGAACTCTCTCGTCTATTTCACTGTAAACGTACATTACAGAGTAAACTATCGAACACTTAATTGTATTACATTGTAAGCAATTGAACTCTTTCGTCTATTTCACGTATTACATAGTAAGCAATTGAACTCTTTCGTCTATTTCACTGTAAACGTACATTACTGAGTAAACTATCGAACACTTAATGGTATTAAATAGTAAGCAATTGAACTCTTTCGTCTATTTCACTGTAAACGTACATTACTGAGTAAACTATCGAACAATTAATTGTAATACATAGTAAGCAATTGAACTCTCTCGTCTATTTCACTGTAAACGTACATTACAGAGTAAACTATCGAACACTTAATTGTATTACATTGTAAGCAATTGAACTCTTTCGTCTATTTCACGTATTACATAGTAAGCAATTGAACTCTTTCGTCTATTTCACTGTAAACGTACATTACTGAGTAAACTATCGAACACTTAATGGTATTAAATAGTAAGCAATTGAACTCTTTCGTCTATTCCACTGTAAACGTACTTACAGAGTAAACTGTCGAACAATTAATGGTATTACATAGTAAGCAATTGAACACTTTCTTCTATTTCACAGTAAACGTACATTACAGAGTAAACTATCTAACAATTAATTGTATTACATTGTAAGAAATTGAACTCTTTCGTCTATTTCACTGTAAACGTACATTACAGAGTAAACTGTCGAACAATTAATGGTATTACATAGTAAGCAATTGAACACTTTCGTCTATTTCACAGTAAAAGTACATTACAGTGTAAACTATCTAACAATTGTATTACATGTTTGTATAGTAAGCAATTGAACTTTTTCGTCTATTTCACTGTAGACGTGCATTACTGAGTAAACTGTCGAACACTTAATTGTATTACATAGTAAGCAATTGAACACTTACGTGCATTACAGAGTTCCTCGTCTTCGTCATAATGATCGGGACAGTCGGGATGGCCGTCACATACCGAGTCGAGGGCTATGCACACGGATGACGATTGACATAAAAATGGCTGCCACGCCGGACATGGGTTACCTGAAATACAGACAAGAGAAAATGTTTAAAGAGAAATGTTCTGATACGATTAAACCCTAATCCAGCTTCATTAACCCTTTACCACTTATAGATGCTTTCTGACGCCTCTGCATCAGATCACTTTTTGAAAGCATTGTGACAAAAGAAGAAAATGCTCATAATGAGCAATTTCTCCCTTTGCTACATTGTTGTCTACTATATTCAATAAAAGTGCTTTTATTTTCATAGTTTAACCTTTATTTTTTTTAAATCAAATTCGTCTGCGACAGCTTGATAGTATGTGGAAAATTATTCACCAACGTAAGCGTATCATCTGATGGCTGACTTTAAATTGGAGTTGCGAACAATATAGATCAAAACCGGCATGCACGTTCGCGCCGTCCTATCTGCGTCTACACTGTTCACTTCTCATTAATCATCGTTTGATAAAGACTTCTCCACAAACTTGTCGGCCATCACTGATTGTTTAAACGGTTGATGGGATATAGCCGGATAAGGGTTGACTTATTTGCAATGTTATACTCTTGAACATACAGAAAAAGCTGATTTGCCAGAAATAGGAAGGTAATATAGATATATCTGGAGAAATAAAGGCATTATTTCAGAACAAAAATACTATTGCTGACACTAGCAAACGCTTAATGTATCTCCATTTTCAGTATCTAAAATAAAAACGTTTAGCCGATATTTTTATTTCTCAGAAATTGCAGATTGTGCGAATGTTAAAAGCATGGTAACATCGACATAGATAACAACTACAACATTTAAAACATGAGGTGTGGCAAACGGTAAAATGACATTCTGAATCTTTGTTACATAGCTCAATGCAAGTTGACGCCAAGGGCACCATACGTCCAGTTTTCTAGTTTGTTTTGTTCATTTGATTTTACGTCCTTTTTGCAAATTTTTAATTTATCAATATACCACATGTACAGACGAATTTACTTTTAAAAACATTACTCATCGTGAGCAAGTTCTTCTTTTGCGACAATGTTTTCCTCTCTGTTCAATTATTCAACTTCCCGTATAGAGAGTTGTCATCTATGGGTCTACATGTATTCAAAGTCGTCTGCTGTTGATTTGTTGTATGTGGGAACTGATTATGTCAAGATGAGAGTTCACTTAGCCATGCTCCCTGGCTTCATAACCGTCGCAAAAATAGGTCTTGCACAAGGGCATTCCGCCATGACTGCGGGAACCATGTGTTCTATAGATGGCTTCATGCAAAACGAGTAGCCCCCGTCACGCTAAGACAACGACCATGAAGAGCGCACAGCGTCTTGAACAATGTTATGAACGTAACGGGAACGTAATCAATATGAAGAAAAAATGCACTTGTTCAAGTTCATTGTACGTCATTTCAATGATCCTGCCAGGTTCTCACTGCGTCTTACACGCTCCCACGTATTTCTTATTACCCAATTGATCGCGCGCGCACACCGTGCCCATTGTATTTTAGTACCACCATTCATTTTAGCCGCGGGTATCACGCAATTACCACATTCTCATTGCTGTTTTCTAAGACGATAGTGATCAAAGATGTGACAAGACTCCTTTTGCATGGTATGTAACCGAACGATCGACACTGTATACGTCTTACATATTCTTATCAGGGTTTCATGACAATAAGACTTGTCCATCTTTGTAATTTGATTTGCATAAGTTAGTCTTGCTTAGGGAAAAGCAACGTAAGTATGTACATGTAAGTACAAAAATGACTGAGAATCTGATGGGTAATCTGATCCAGATTTACAGTCACGAAAACGTCGTTGACTACTTGGCAAACGGTGCAGGCCTATATTAAACTGGGCGGTCGGATATGTTGATCTGGATCTATACTTGTCACAAGTGCCCGTATGTTTATTTTCTTAGAGCACGGCTCATGCTGTCTACTAGATGTCGGTTATATTTATGTTCATGGACAGGGAGTACTTAAAGTTAAGTGCTCTTACTGACCGCATGTACTATTGATCTATACTTGCCTGTAAAGACACGTGTTATGATACGAGTTTTGATTACAAAGTGTCGATATTATATTAATTTACTTGTATTTGCTCAAATTACTGAACTGGGAGACTTTATTCCTTTATTTTACACTTCCATATGATTATGCAAAATTGTAACCCTTTGACCGCTGTGGTCGAGTGGTAATCGTCGGGGATTTGAAACCGGGTGTCCCGGGTTCGATCCCCAGTCGAGGCACTACGGCCATGGTGGAGTTCCCTTTGGTAAGGCACATTTTCTAGCCTAGTACTGGTTAGTTTACCCAGGGATCATGAATAAGTGAACTGTCGCCGTGATATAACGGAAATAATGTTGAAAGCGGCGTAAAACTCCAATAAAACAAACAAATACATTGTTTTGTGTCACCATCATAATCAATGTGTAGGCAGTCTCGTGAGAAAATCAACATTGTGGACTCTGCGTAAAGTATCGACCCGGATGAGCCTAAGCATGCCACACAGGCGTACCCGGATATACACTTTTCGCCTCCTGTGGATTTTCTGTTTCAGGAATAACTACTCTATACATCTATCCCCCTAAGACGGAATGTGTCGGCCGGATCAGTATGCGTGGACAGCGAAGGCTGATCTGGCCGATTCATTACGCAGATGTCTATCGCCGCAGCTGCATTTTTGGTCATTTTTAGAAAAAATACAGTGCCTAAAGGGAGCTACGCCTCTGCAATCGGCTCTCCAATTCAACTGTTTTATCTTGAAATTCATAAACTGTTTTATATATCGTTCAGTGTATGAATGTATCGCTGGTCGTGACCGAACTGATATCCGTGTTCACAGATGAACAGTAACGCATACAGCGCATATGCAGGAGATGACTTTGAAAATATCTTGATGTAACATATCGGATATTCTCTATCATTGAAAGAACAATTATTGAATGAAAATGAAAACATAATGACAAGCAGAGAATTGGCCCATTATGAGCAATTTCTCTTTTTGTCACAACGTTTTCAAAAGGTCCTCTGCTGACGAAGCGTTAGAATATGCCGCTCGTATGAAAGGGCTAAACGGTTGAGTACAATATTTTTTTCTGTAACTAGGTAATTCCAGATTTGATTGCATGGTTTCGTAAGTTAATCTGTATCTACGCCGGTCTCAAATGTATTTGTGTTAGTCATCCTAAAGTACAGGAGCTAAGCTGTCACAGTATCTGTAAAAGCTGTTTCTAATTAATATCTCTAATCCTTAAATGATCAACCCTGTCACACATACAGACGCTTCTGTTGCATCTGCAGCAGACGACTTTTTAAAAATACTGTCGCAAAAGGGGAAATTGCTCATAATGCCAACTTCCTCTTTTGGCTACAATGTTTTTAATTCTATAAGATTATTCAACTATTATTTACAGAAATATCTTTAAAACAAATTGTTTAAATCTGCTGCAGATTTGTTGTATGTGGGATAGGGTTAAAAGATGAGAAATGGGATAATATGCTGTAACTCGACCGTTTCCAGTGATATTTCAGAGAAACATGTATGGATTCAAATAGGCGGCAATGAAACCTTTTAAAAATATGTACAAGTAAAAGTACAGAATATATTTTAATTGGTTCCTAAAAAATTCAGGAGACCAGAAGACGCAAAAATACCTTAATCATCTAATAACATGCTATCCTTTAACAGTCTTAAATGAAAGATGTAGTAGTAGTAGTGAATATTTGGGTGTAAACAGAAGGGCGCCAGTTTGGTGACCTAGTTCCTATTATCTCATTTGCATATAAAGATTGACACATGAGCGGCAGCCATTTTGTTTAAATCATGTGTGTTAGAAGAAGAGGAGAAAAGGATACAATTCTTCAAAAGAGTTGAAAACATTGTGACAAATGGTGAAATTGCTGAGCAACTTCTCCTTTTGCCACAATTATTTCAAAAGTCGTCAGCTGCGGAGGCTTCCCACATACAACAAATCCGCAGCAGACGACTTCGAAAACATATTGGCATTAACATGATCAATCTCCATAAATAAGGGTTTAATTATTAAAAAGAGTTGAACACATTATGAAAAAAGGAGAAATTGCTCGTTTTGAGCAATTTCTACTTTTGTCACAATGTATTCAAAATTCGTTAGCTGCGGAGGCGTCTGAAAGCGTCTGTATGTGGGAAAAGGGTTAAGAAAATGTATTGGATAGCCCAAGGAGTACCGAAACTCCAAACTGCAGACACTGCCGAGGAAATCCTATTATTTCGAACGTTATTAGAAATAATTTACCCTAAGTCCTCCAACCCTTACACCGTCTTACTATACAGGCCTATATGGGAAATCTTCATATCACTTTTACACATTCTATCTTTAATAAAAACAAAATCAATCAAAACACGCTTGATTTGTTTGTTTGTATTTTGTTACGCAGCTTTCACTTTTCTTCAATTTCATCGCAGCATTCTTAACTCTTTCAGCGCCAAAGGCAATATTGAGCTTTTTGCAAACAATACAGATTCAGGTGAGTCAGCTCGTAACGAGCTGTCTCACCTGAAATCTGCATTGTTTGGCTGTGAGTTATAAAAAATATTCCAAAAATCCTAAAACATGAAAATAGAGTCGTCCGAGTTTGAACATGGAAGAGTCTACTTTAAACAATTCGGCGCTGAAAGGGTTAAGGGGAAGCGACTCCAGACTAGACGTTCTACTGGTCCATTCGTCCTTACACCAGCGAGTCAGTCGTAATGCTAACCAAACAACTCTTCGTGCCAGAGAGGGACGGTCATTACTATCCTTTTAAAGTATTTATCATGACCCTGCCAGGGATCGAACCCGCGGCCAAGACGTTCGCTCTACAATGACACCACCAAGGCGGTCTAGAACAGATTGAGTAGTCTGCGTACACTGATTCCGACTTTTTATGTACACTTAGTTTAAGCTAATTTATTTTACATTGATTCCGAAACAAGCTTTAAAGCTTTTATTAATCACGCCCGATGTCTGCTTCTTGGAGACATAACCAGTTTGTGTATAAAAAGCCTAAAGGCAGAACACGCTCATCACGAGATTCGAACCGGGACCTTTGGTACAAGGGTCAACGCTCTACAACTGCGACACTGTCTGTCAATTTGAATTTCTCGAAAACGGTTATGGGCAAGAAATGACGCTACAAGTATACAATTTATTTGTAATTGCAAACGACGTTTACTCTTTCCCCAATACATTCAATATTCAGCAGACTATAATTAAAATATACACACACAAACAAATAGATATGTATATTTATATATGAACAGAGTTTTGAAGAAAAAGAAATAGAAAAACATTATCAGAAAAATGAGAAATTGCTCAGTATGGGTATTGGTCGAATTTTGTGAACATTGCAACCATTCGTCAGATCGTTAAATATCACCCTTTGTTACACACACATATATGCGTCCCTTGATACACACAGAAATACGGAAATGTTTTAAATGTCAAATGCAATATCCATAAATGTGTGTATATAGCTGTTTTATTGACACTTCTGCACGTACGTTCTCGCTTATCGAAGTTATTTCCTTCAGGCTAAAATCTGCGCCAGCTTTTTAATCGAATTTATTTCAATAAATTCACAACAATTGAGATCGTAAAATGTGTCCCAGAAGCCGTCCGTTTCCACGTTTATTTTGTATTGGAACTGTCAATACTTATCACGATTGGATAGTCTTTACTTTAGCATCGTTTTACTATATGGAACCTTATTGAATCTGTGTCAGTGACGACAGTAACGACAGTACATACACACAGTCTCACCAGAGTCTTCACTGTCCGCGTAAGGACTTTAACATTGTCTAAACATAGCAGGAAGAGGATAACAAAAGTAAATGAGAAGTATACGACGTGAAACTATATTCTAATTGGTTACGTCATAAGATCTAGCCAATTAGAAAGGACTTCACTTCAAACTCATCTATGGCTTTAAATTTGTTCTGAGTGGCCTTCGTAAATTCGCGGTGTTGTATGACCTGGACTGAATCTGCAGCAGACGTCTTTGGAAAATTTGAACAAAAATATAGATAATCCCTATAAATGAGAGTATATATACTGCAAAAAGTTGAAAATATTGTGGCAAAAGGAGAATTTGCTCGTTTTGAGACATTTCTTCTTTTGTCACAAAGTTTTCAAAGGTCGTCTGCTGCAAACGCGTCAACAAGCTTCTATATGTGGGAAATTGTTAATTGAACTATACCAAAAAAATAAAATCATCACATGATACCGTATCAATCTTTTACTTATAATATAATAAATATAGCACGGCGATTCCTTGGTAAATTACCAGTACTACCGGTTTTATTCATCCAAACATCGATGCATGATGCTATTCCTGGAACTCAGAGCTCCAATGGGAGAAGCCATTTCCACTATTTTGTTAAAAGATTAAGTGTTTCAACCTGTAACCGATGCTTGAGAATCGAACTTTGTATATCAATATCAGATTGCATGTATCGTCGAGCATTCCAACTTTGAAGTTTTCCTAAGATCTCGACGTCATTATTCTCACCCTTTTCTCGGGTTTCTTGATATCGAAAGTCATCTCAGAAGCCGTTTAACTATTGTTCAGTGCATTATAATTCATTTAAATCATTGGTTGGTAGTTCGTTTCATTGCTTCAGACCACGAACATAGGATACCCGATAAACGTTCATCCTGATATTGACGACATTTTGATTGAGAACATTAGCATGATATTGATTGAGTTTTGAAAGATATATTTTGTAGAATACAAAGTGTCATAGTTTTATTATCTGAAAACAGCATTTGCCACATTCAACGCTTTTACAACAGAGGACTTTGATGAATATTTTTCCATAAAAATGATAAATCACTAAAGATCAAAGAATAATTATTTAACCCTTTCCCTCATATAGACGCTTTTTGACGCCTCTGCAGCAGACGGCTTGTTTAAAACATAGTGACAAAAGAAGAAATTGCTCAAAACGAGCAATTTCTCCTTTTGCCACAATGTTTTCCACTTTTAGTCATAGGTTATCCATTCAATTACAGGGATTTTTCATTTGTTGACAAAATATGATCAAAGTCGTCTGCTACAAAATTGTTGTATGAGGGAAAGGGTTAAAAGTGTTGAACACATTTTGACATGCTAATTATGACCAATGCCTCCTTTTGCAACAATGTTTTCAATAGTCGTTTGCTGCATTGGCGTACGGAAGCGTCTATGTGTGTGAAAGGGTTAAATTATAATTCAATTGAAAGGCTAGACGTTATTTGAATGCCTGCCATAAAGAACTTACTCCTACACGTATCCCTTAAAACAAAGGATTCTTATGGCTGCTCCATGATACCGTCACATTTTTCGATACCATGACTGTCACGGAAAAATAACAAGTGTTACATTTTCCAGACTGATTCTCACCTACTTGTGTAAATAAGTCTAGTGTGGCCGGAAATAAATATTTCAAGGATATAGAAACCTTTTATTTAACGCCTAGATAGATCTCTGGCAAGTTTTGGAAAGCACTCTTTAGGAAGGAGATGTTGCTCAAACCTATAAAATCCTCAACATAATTTTTCAATTAGACCTACATTACTGAAAGGATACTGTCAGTTTAGCAGATGCTAATTTTGTATCAAAATAGTTTTCGATATGTACGGCAACAGTTATATTAGATGATTTGAGCCGACCCACGATAAAACCAACATTATTGACTCTGCGTAAAGTATCGATCCGGATCAGCCTTAGCATGTCGCGCAGGCTTGCCAGGAAAGACACTTTTCGCCTCCTGTGAATTTTCGGTTTAAGGAATCATTACTCTATACCTCTATACCCCTGCGGCGGAATGTGTTGGCCCGGATTAAACTGCGAAGACTACACAGGCTGATCTTGATCGATACATTACGCAGAGGCCATATTGTGGGTTTCGTCTTGGTTCCGCCTACAAGGGTCTCGTGTTTCGTAAATCGCGTAATTATACCTTGTCAAGGTACCCTGACTCCCCTACAAGGGCTCGTGTTTTTTAATATTGTAAATAAGATCAATTTTAAGGTGATGTGTCTTCTTTTAAAACATTTGATGAAATAGTATAATTTTTATATAGCATTGATAAAATCGGTAATCTTCAAATAAAGAGAGAAGAAAGTATCGCTTTACTATTGCTAAAGGAAAAAGACTACTTTAAATCTTCTTTACATTTGGCATGAAAACATGTATCCCGGAATTTCCAGGAATGAAACTGTAATTTCGTTGTCATGTAAAAGGGCAAATCCGGCTAATTGTGACGTTTGGGAGCTGTAAGTTTCCTTGAAGACCGGAGTTGTGACAGTTGCCTGAAATAATGAGCCGTTTTACGATTTGAGGCGATTCATTTGGTGTCGTTTGGAGACAAATTGGTATCGTTTTTTCCAAATTTACGGAAAATAAAATCGCACGGCAATTCTTTAAAACTGGAGATTGGGTTTCACCAAAAAGCTTAGAAAAATATGGCGAATAATTTATCATCAATAAAGCAATCAAAAACTCTCATATTATAACATGCCTAAATAAAAAGGATTTAACCACAAGAAGGAACGCATGTGTATACATGAGGGGTTATTGCACGACAACCTCATATATTTTGTTATGATTGATTGATTGTTTGAAAATATAGTGACAAAAGAAGAAATTGCACAAAACGTGCAATTTCTCCTTTTGCCACAATGTTTCAATCTCATATATTTTGTTATGATTGATTGATTGTTTGAAAACATAGTGACAAAAGAAGAAATTGCACAAAACGTGCAATTTCTCCTTTTGCCACAATATTTCAATCTCATATATGTTGTTATGATTGATTGATTGTTTGAAAACATAGTGACAAAAGAAGAAATTGCACAAAACGTGCAATTTCTCCTTTTGCCACAATGTTTCAATCTTATATATTTTGTTATGATTGATTGATTGATTGTTTGAAAACATAGTGACAAAAGAAGAAATTGCACAAAACGTGCAATTTCTCCTTTTTCACAATGTTTCAATCTCATATATTTTGTTATGATTGATTGATTGTTTGAAAACAAAGTGACAAAAGAAGAAATTGCACAAAACGTGCAATTTCTCCTTTTTCCACAATGTTTCAATCTCATATATGTTGTTATGATTGATTGATTTTTTGAAAAACATAGTGACAAAAGAAGAAATTGCACAAAACGTGCAATTTCTCCTTTTGCCACAATGTTTCAATCTCATATATTTTGCTATGATTGATTGATTGTTTGAAAACATAGTGACAAAAGAAGAAATTGCACAAAACGTGCAATTTCTCCTTTTGCCACAATGTTTCAATCTCATATATGTTGTTATGATTGATTGATTGTTTGAAAACATAGTGACAAAAGAAGAAATTGCACAAAACGTGCAATTTCTCCTTTTGCCACAATGTTTCAATCTCATATATTTTGTTATGATTGATTGATTGTTTGAAAACATAGTGACAATAGAAGAAATTGCACAAAACGTGCTATTTCTCCTTTTGCCACAATGTTTCAATCTCATATATTTTGTTATGATTGATTGATTGTTTGAAAACATAGTGACAAAAGAAGAAATTGCACAAAACGTGCAATTTCTCCTTTTTCCACAATGTTTCAATCTCATATATGTTGTTATGATTGATTGATTTTTTTGAAAACATAGTGACAAAAGAAGAAATTGCACAAAACGTGCAATTTCTCCTTTTGCCCAATGTTTCAATCTCATATATTTTGCTATGATTGATTGATTGTTTGAAAACATAGTGACAAAAGAAGAAATTGCACAAAACGTGCAATTTCTCCTTTTGCCACAATGTTTCAATCTCATATATTTTGTTATGATTGATTGATTGTTTGAAAACATAGTGACAAAAGAAGAAATTGCACAAAACGTGCAATTTCTCCTTTTGCCACAATGTTTCAATCTCATATATGTTGTTATGATTGATTGATTGTTTGAAAACATAGTGACAAAAGAAGAAATTGCACAAAACGTGCAATTTCTCCTTTTGCCACAATGTTTCAATCTCATATATTTTGTTATGATTGATTGATTGTTTGAAAACATAGTGACAATAGAAGAAATTGCACAAAACGTGCTATTTCTCCTTTTGCCACAATGTTTCAATCTCATATATTTTGTTATGATTGATTGATTGTTTGAAAACATAGTGACAAAAGAAGAAATTGCACAAAACGTGCAATTTCTCCTTTTTCCACAATGTTTCAATCTCATATATGTTGTTATGATTGATTGATTGTTTGAAAACATAATGACACAAGAAGAAATTGCACAAAACGTGCAATTTCTCCTTTTGCCACAATGTTTCAATCTCATATATGTTGTTATGATTGATTGATTTTTTGAAAACATAGTGACAAAAGAAGAAATTCGCACAAAACGTGCAATTTCTCCTTTTGCCACAATGTTTCAATCTCATATATTTTGTTATGATTGATTGATTGTTTGAAAACATAGTGACAAAAGAAGAAATTGCACAAAACGTGCAATTTCTCCTTTTTCCACAATGTTTCAATCTCATATATTTTGTTATGATTGATTGATTGATTGTTTGAAAACATAGTGACAAAAGAAGAAATTGCACAAAACGTGCAATTTCTCCTTTTGCCACAATGTTTCAATCTCATATATGTTGTTATGATTGATTGATTGTTTGAAAACATAGTGACACAAGAAGAAATTGCACAAAACGTGCAATTTCTCCTTTTGCGACAATGTTTCAATCTCATATATGTTGTTATGATTGATTGATTTTTTGAAAACATAGTGACAAAAGAAGAAATTCGCACAAAACGTGCAATTTCTCCTTTTGCCACAATGTTTCAATCTCATATATTTTGTTATGATTGATTGATTGTTTGAAAACATAGTGACAAAAGAAGAAATTGCACAAAACGTGCAATTTCTCCTTTTTCCACAATGTTTCAATCTCATATATTTTGTTATGATTGATTGATTGATTGTTTGAAAACATAGTGACAAAAGAAGAAATTGCACAAAACGTGCAATTTCTCCTTTTGCCACAATGTTTCAATCTCATATATTTTGTTATGATTGATTGATTGTTTGAAAACATAGTGACACAAGAAGAAATTGCACAAAACGTGCAATTTCTCCTTTTTCCACAATGTTTCAATCTCATATATTTTGTTATGATTGATTGATTGATTGTTTGAAAACATAGTGACAAAAGAAGAAATTGCACAAAACGTGCAATTTCTCCTTTTGCCACAATGTTTCAATCTCATATATTTTGTTATGATTGATTGATTGTTTGAAAACATAGTGACACAAGAAGAAATTGCACAAAACGTGCAATTTCTCCTTTTGCCACAATGTTTCAATCTCATATATTTTGTTATGATTGATTGATTGTTTGAAAACATAGTGACACAAGAAGAAATTGCACAAAACGTGCAATTTCTCCTTTTGCCACAATGTTTCAATCTCATATATGTTGTTATGATTGATTGATTGTTTGAAAACATAGTGACAAAAGAAGAAATTGCACAAAACGTGCAATTTCTCCTTTTGCCACAATGTTTCAATCTCATATATGTTGTTATGATTGATTGATTGTTTGAAAACATAGTGACAAAAGAAGAAATTGCACAAAACGTGCAATTTCTCCTTTTGCCACAATGTTTCAATCTCATATATGTTGTTATGATTGATTGATTGTTTGGTGGTTTACGACGCGTTCACCTATATCACGGCGGTCCCTGTGGAAAACATTGTGGCAAAAGGAGAAATTGCACGTGCAATTTCTTCTTTTGTCACTATGTTTTTCGAAACCATTTATCCTGACACCAGCTTGTCAGTCGTATTTGCCAATCCCGCGACCCTGAGCGCCAAAGAGGCCAGCCATTACTGCATCCATTGATACTATTGTCTCAAGTCTTTTGTATAATACGGCTGGGGATCGAACCTGCGACCTCATCCGTTATGAGCAACTGTTATTTAATGATACCCTATATCAGATGTTTATTGTATACTTTGATATTGTTCCTTCTTGTTTCCATATGAACAAAGGATGCAATATCATTTGATATTGCACAGGTTGATATTGCACTGGAATCTTTTTCACGTGACGCTAAGGACGGAACTATTTCCATACACTAACGTTACAAAGCGCTCTCATCCAACCTTTCATGATTTAGAAACCAGCTAACTACTACTTCTACTTTGTTACTGTCAAGGCTTAGTGCATCGCAGGCAAGTGAAGCCATTAACATGGTTAAAAGAACTAATTAGGCATATTTACAAATATAAATGAAATAAAAAGAAACATCTGTGTTGTTTAGGCTGGGTATCAATGTAGACGGGACTTGAATCAGTTTACAGATGTGATCTGCTCAAGGTTCGACTCTCTGATAGTCCTAGGAAAAAGCTGTGCTTATACGGTTCGTAGTACATTGTTTGGTACATCTTTTATAGATGACACGTAGTGAAAAAAAATCGATAGACATACACAAAACACAATCTGGTCTATTTATAGCGTTAGCTTTGCTAGTCAATACGTACGTAGTTTCTGACGTAATAATGTGACGTGTACATAAATAATATTGCTCGATTGTTGTTTTGATTGTCGTTGACGATCTATTATAAGTGTATCAACAAATAAAGAGGGATTCATAACTGCTAGGATGAATAAGCAAATGATTGTTTTAAAGGTAGGTCTTCAGATTTGTTTTGTTATCCTCCGATGTGAAGTTTATCAATGCAGTAGCCTTTATACGTATATCAAAGATGTGTGTTCGCTTTACTGAACATACTGCGAGGTCAAAAGGCCCTTTTAAAGGGGCATCTAAATCGTAATAAAAAAACAAATATCCAGGCGTAAATACAAGAATAAGAGAATACACGAGTTCTTAATGAAAA
Organism: Serripes groenlandicus; assembly: GCA_031761405.1. NCBI lineage: Eukaryota > Metazoa > Mollusca > Bivalvia > Cardiida > Cardiidae > Serripes > Serripes groenlandicus. The sequence goes on from JASEVX010000001.1 coordinate 51,701,928, forward strand.
ACACTGTTAGAAAAGGCGTTACACATCATGTTGTCGACGATTCCAATTTCGAGTCGACAACAATGGCGGTTCGTAAATTATATTTCCCGCGACCTTAGCAACCAGCGTAAAGTAGAGTATACTTCCGCGATATACCGTTAATGTTTATTTATCTAAACAATCCAACACGACTGTTAATTTTCTAATAGTGTGACGTGTTTAAAACAAACAAAACGACTCATTTTAAATAGCCAATATCAAATTATACAATAAAAAGGTTATTGCATGATTATGGGAATCTATTGTGTTGGGACTCGTTCCTTCGGCGGAGTTCTGCCCTCGCAAGCTCGGGCAACTCAGCCGAAGGAACTCGTCCAACACAATATTTTCCCATATTGATGCAATAACCTATAATATAAACTCGCACGTAGCAAAGAAGGGCCTACGAATTCAGGTACGGGAAAACCGACCGACCTTTGTGACTTTGCGACCGGCCTGGTTCAGATCAGCATGTACCTCGACGCTCTCGGATCAGGATTGTTTGTATATATTATTTAGTCATATAGAGTTCTGGAAGCCGATGCGGAGTAACAATGGCCGATTACACGTGAGCCTCTTGTAACGATATGGTGTCTTTCTGACACACCTCTCCGGTTTTGTTTGCATCACTTTAAGTTATACTGGTGTACAGATAATGGGGCTACACCTAAGGCGTTTTGTAGGAAGATGCATTTATGTCTATATACAATTTAGGCGGACAGTGAATACACTGATGAGCCTATGCGTATGCACCGGCTTAACTGAGTCAACAATGTACGCAAATGCAATAAAACCCGAACTCCTCCGATGCTGCGCATACTCAATTTGATCGTATTTCACTATTGTGATATTTAAAAAAAAAATCCCAAAGGTCGATTTTCATGCGACGCGACATTAATTACGGTTCTTAGATATATGAACCCTACATAATAGTACTCAGCTTTCACAGAACATTGCGCGGTATACAACACATGTCGTACGATATATACAGAATGGTACTCAGCTTTCACAGAGTATGGCAAGGTATACAACACACGTCGTACGATATATAAACCTTACAGAATGGTACTCAGCTTTCACAGAGCATGGCACGGTATACAACAAACATCCTCAGATATCAGTTTCATAAAGAAGATCCAATTAAACCTCGTTCACAGGAAAGAAATGTTTGTTTAACTTACACAATTTCTTTTCCATGGGTGCTTCAGTTACATTTAATTGGTTTTTATACGGTCATGCAACTATATGTTCATGTACTAGATGACTATAAATAGATAAAGAAACTGTCAGCATTGTTGTTAGCGTAAGGGTTGTCGCAGATAACAATCGTGCAGTGTACATCCAGATTAGCCCGCTTATCCATACAGTATGATTAGAATCTGTTTTCGTTGCGACATATGCTATCAATGAACGTACGATTAGCATGTATGACTAGAGTCCGATATCGTTGATTCACACACAGCTCTTCGTCTTTGCACATTTCACGCGTACATGTACGATTTGATTGCTTATCCGAAATCACTGTTCGCTTAGGGATGAATGGGGATAAAATAGAATATATATATATATATAAGTGCCGTTCCATGAGAACACCAACTTTATGGACTCTGCGTAATGTATTGACCCGGATCAGCCTGCGCAGTACGCGTAGTCTAATGAGGGCCGACACGTCCTGTCTCAACCGACACGTCCTGTCTCAAAGGGATAGAGGTTTAGATTAATGATTCCTGAAACAGAAAATACACAGGAGGAGAAAAGTATCTGTCCGGGTTAGCCTGCACAGCTGATCCGGGTCCATACTTTACGCAGAGTCCACAATAGCGGCTTATATATATTTCAAGTTTGATAGAATCCAAAAGTGTATGTCTTGTAAATGGTATAAGAAAAAACAACAACATATTTTTGCATGACGCGTCTTCCAAACATCCCGCCCATTTTAGCCCCGACGGTGCGAACTTTATTGTCACATCGAAAACTTACTTTACCAATTCTCTATTCCCCCGAGACGGGTTGTCATGGCAACGGATTTTGAAGGATTGTTCCGAAATATTAAAGCTGTATAATACAATTTGTTAAATGTAGAAATATGGGTCTGCCATACCATAAGCAACGTTTGCGTATTATTAACCCTTCTGCATCATTCAGTAAATCTGCACAGACGATTTCGAAAACATTCAGGCAAAAACATGGAAAATCTCTATAAGTGCAGGTATCATTCATGACAAATGGTTTAACACATTGTGGCAACGGGAGAAATTGCCCGTTTTGCTTTTGAGACAATGTTTTCAAAAGTCGTCGGCTACAGGTTGGAAAAGGGAAAAAGCAGTTCAATACAACAGAGCCTCGGGAAGTCTTTAAGCACCTCGGTGTCTGGAAAGGTTTTGCAGAGAAATGTGCTCCTGTGTTGGTTGAATACATTTGGGTTGATAAGGGTTTGTGTTTATGAGCGATTTATGTGTGTATGTGTGTGTTGTCCGCGCAGACTGATCCGGCCGACACATTCCGTCTTAGGGGGATAGATGTATAGAGTAGTGATTCCTGAAACAGAAAATCCACAGGAGTCGAAAAGTGTCTATTCGGGTAGGCCTGTGTGGCATGCTTAGGCTGATCCGGGTCTATACTTTACGCAGATTCCACAATATTGATTTTCTCACGAGACGGCCTACACCTTGATTATTGCAAAGCTACGCCCCTGGTTCAGACAGCAAATGCATGCCAAGCTTGATATCCAGTATGTCTTGATGGTTAGCGGGTATAGGATGAAACATATGAACATGTCAAATCTGTTTCGTTTCCCTCATACGAACAACATTTAAAGGATTTGCAACAGCCGGCGTTTGAAAACACCGTGGAATAGAAGAATATTCACAATTAGAGCAATTCCCATTTTCCACAATATTTTCAGCTCTTTGTCAAAATCATACTTCCAATTTGTGTGAAGTTAAATTTGGTTGCCTTATACCTTTTCAAAGTTGAAGACGCATAGGGCAAACTCATATAAGCACGGTCAATGTTTGTCTACATACATATATGAGTCCTCAGGTCGTGTAGGTCGGATCTTCGGTGGCTGTCGATATGTTTAAACAAAATAAGCATTTTTAGTGAACACTGCCGACAAACGGTAGTGAAAAACATGCATTTCCTGTAGATGATTCAACATTCGTATTTATTTGAGAAAAGGGTAAAGACATAATAAAATCGATTTAAACACAAATCTTCGGGTTTTATAAATGACACAGAAACCCACCAATATACATATAAATAAATAAACAAATGATTATACGAAAATAAACATTCCCGTTTCCCTATCCTATCCTGCAACTATGCGTACTCAGTCTCACCGCACCACAAGTGAACGCGGTAGACTATCAAGTTAGCATCGATCAGCCGTCATCGCCCGACTAAATCAAGACGTATTATATTACCGCTCTTCAACAACGCTCCCTTCTTCAGAAACATTTATCTTTTTACAATATTGTCATCCGCTAAGCAATGTATCGATACTTTAGGATGAACGACGGAATGTGGGCCACGTATTGCGAACTAGAGTACCGTTCCAACGACAAACAGTGAATCGTGCTTAACTAGAGTACTGTTCCAACGACAAACAGTGAAACGTGCTTAACTAGAGTACTGTTCCAACGACAAACAGTGAAACTTCACGATAGTTTGTGCTTAACTAGAATACTGTTCCAGCGACAAACAGTGAAACTTCACGATAGTTTGTGCTTAACTAGAGTACTGTTCCAACGACAAACAGTGAAACTTCACGATAGTTTGTGCTTAACTAGAGTACTGTTCCAACGACAAAGAGTGATACTTCACGAGAGCCTGTGCTTAATTAGAGTACTGTTCCAACGACAAACAGTGAAACTTCACGATAGTTTGTGCTTAACTAGAGTACTGTTCCAACGACAAACAGTGAGACTTCACGAGAGCCTTGCTTAACTAGAGTACTGTTCCAACGACAAACAATGAGACTTCACGAGAGCCTGTGCTTAACTACAGTACTGTTCCAACGACAAACAGTGAAACTTCACGAGAGTCTGTGCTTAACTAGAGTACTGTTCCAACGACAAACAATGAGACTTCACGAGAGCCTGTGCTTAACTAGAGTACTGTTCCAACGACAAACAGTGAAACTTCAGGATAGTTTGTGCTTAACTAGAGTACTGTTCCAACGACAAATAGTGAAACTTCACGAGAGTCTGTGCTTAACTAGAGTACTGTTCCAACGACAAACAGTGAAACTTCACGAGAGCCTGTGCTTAACTGGAGCACGGTTCCAACGACAAACAGTGAAACTTCACGAGAGTCTGTGCTTAACTAGAATACTGTTCCAACGACAAACAATGAAACTTCACGAGAGTCTGTGCTTAACTAGAGAACTGTTCTTACGACAAACAGTGAAACTTCACGAGAGAATGTGCTTGTGCAAGGACTCATTAGTGACCTTATCGCCTACACTAAGAAAAACCTTGCTTAACGCTGTTCCTCATATAGACGCTTTTTGACGCCTCTGCAGCAGACGGCTTTTTGAAAACGTAGTGACAACAGTAGAAATTGCTCCAGACGAGCAATTTCTCATTTTGCCACAATGTTTTTCACTTTTAATCATAGGTTATCCATTCAATTAAAGAGATTTTCTATTTTTAAAAAAAAAAAAAAATCAAAGTTGTCTGCTGCAGAATTGTCGTATGAGGGAAAGGGAAGTCTTTCGCTGCAAAAGGCAATGAAAGGCATTTGCAAACAAAGCAGATTCGTTACGAGCTGTCTCTCCTGAAACTTGCATTATTTGCCACTTATACATTACATTTTACCAATTTTCCTGTAGGCTGAAAAATGGAGTGGTTCAATTTACAACATGGAAGAGACGACTTTGTGAAATTAGGCAGTGAAAAAGAGTTAATCCACAATCATTCCCATGCCATCAATGTGATACCAAAAACAGGTGCGCACCAACAGTTCTTTTTCATATGAAGCGCCTCAGAATATGCTTAGTATGGCGTGAATTACAGGGGCGTAGCTTGGCAATAATCAATGTGTAGGCTGTCTCGTGAGAAAATCAACATTGTGGACTCTGCGTAAAGTATCGACCCGGATCAGCCTAAGCATGCCACACAGGCGTACCCGGATAGACACCTTTCGCCTCCTGTGGATTTTCTGTTTCAGGAATCATTACTATATCTATCCCCCTTAGACGGAATGTGTCGGCCGGACCAGTCTGCATTTCTGCATTTCTGGGCATTTTGAGAAAAATATGTAGGCCCGTTCCTACAGTGCCTAAAGGGAGCTACGCCCCTGAATTAATCAGAATCCCAATATAAACAGGTGCATGAAAAGACGTACACGTTGCATGTCTAAACAATGAGATCAGCCTGTACATCTACCCGGTCTTATCAGAACCTACACACGGAGACATATGCTTCTAACAAGCGTGTGTAAGTCATATGTGAACAGTGTATATCTATAGATCTACACAGGCTTGGCTAAGTCTTCACACATGCAACAATGCCTTATTTCGACTGCCACGACCCTATCTCATTACCTGAGTTACGATGTTAGTCTCTTCTACGTTGAATACATCCCCATAATAAAAGAGCATAACAACCTTAACAAATAAAACTTTATTAAGAGCGTTATCAATTATCTCAACTTACTTCCTGAAGATACTGTATCAATCGAACGTTCAATGGTATAACAAGGACTTTTAAATAACTTGGTTCTGTTGAAAAGATATAACCTTTGCTTTATTTGTAAAATGTACGCCCTGAAAACAAAAACGACTGTCGTTGATGTAACCTTGTTTTAAACATATTACAATCTAGTATTGTCCTCAAACTACTATTTTTTAAACGTATCATCGATTTTAACGTATTTCCTAGGAGAGCGTTAAAGAAAATGTTTTGCAAAATACTGTTCCGTTAGAATTGAAGTTTAAAGCTCATAAAACAACGGGTTTCAATAAAAGCCAGTAACACGAGAAAAGGGGGAAATTCAGTATTTCTGTACAGAGAAGGCTCAGATCATCTAGCTCATCTATTATCAGAATCTTCACAATTTGACAACATATTTTAGCAAGCTTCTTTAAGAGATATGTGAACAGTGTATATCTTGATCCGACTGCGTGTGAACAGTGTATATCTTGATCAGACTGCGGGGATGCACTGACTTAACCTTATCTATACTAGAGCTCAGGATACGAAGAGTATTTCACATCCCCAAACCCTTATTTGACACTAAAACCCTATGTTGTGGGTACTCAAAAGAATCGTTTCAGGGAGATTCTTTTTGAGTACCCACAACATAGGGTTTAGTGTCAAATAAGTGAGATATGGATGGGAGAAGATCACTTCACTCCTCCTTATCTAGTCCTCTGCTACACAGTTTACAAAACCTAACTCGTACCTTTTCTCAGGCACTTTCTCACTGATTAAATATGAAATTTGAATATCATACTAACTTGTTATACAAAAACGCGTGGGCTTTTCGAAAGAGCGTGGGCATAGAACATTTGAAAATTGAAAAAGACACTAGATTGATGATCGTTTACAAAATTACCATAGAAAACGAAATAACTGCAAATGTTGCGGATTGTTATTAAAATAATAATCACATACACAATCTCATCTAAATATCTACGGATTCGAGAGAATGAAAGCAATAATAGAGACCAGGGTTCCATTCAAATGGGTCAGTGTCCAATTCCAACAACCTTAGTTAGTACTAAGTAATACTTAAAATCGTATTTCATCATTTTTGTTACCCAAGAAAAGATGCCTAAGGCCAAACTATTTCATTTCTTAACAAGTATTGTTTGTCAGCACGGTATATATTCATTTCAACTTTGTCATTTACTGAAATACATTCCACCATTCATGTTTTACACAATATTAGGGAAACAAAAGATAAACGAAATATGCTCTGAAATATTTAACTCTTTCAGCGCCAAAGGCAATATTGAGCTTTTTGCAAACAATACAGATTCAGGTGAGTCAGCTCGTAACGAGCTGTCTCACCTGAAATCTGCATTGTTTGGCTGTGAGTTATAAAGATATTCCAAAAATTCTATAACATGAAAATAGAGTCGTCCGAGTTTGAACATGGAAGAGTCTACTTTTAACAATTCGGCGCTGAAAGGGTTAAGTATTACTTGACGCTAAGTTAAGTTGGTGGACTCGGACCCTGAAGGTTTGAAAAGGTTAAATAAAGCAGCATGAACGTATATTGCCAAAAGAGATGACGTGGATCTTTGCAAACATCTAAAACGAAATGTAACCCTTTCCAACACGCCAACGTTTTCTTATGCATCTATAGAAGACCACTTTTGAAAACATTTTGTCAAAAGAAGAATTGCTCAACAGGGCAATTTTGTCTTCTGCCATCATGTTTTCAACTGTAATACAACTGGTTATACTCTTATACATGTAATACCTTGGTGTTTTCGGAGTCGTCTGTCGCACCGTTGATGTATGTGGACAAGGGTTAAGCCCGTCTACCAATTAGAAGCTCGGAGCCATCCTCGCTTAATCAACACACAAAAATCGCATGGCTTTAATGGCTAGTAATAAAACAAATTGTACGAAACAAATAAAGGAGAAATGCCGTTTCTTATTTCCCCATCATTGGAAATTGTCTTGGCATTTCTGTGCAGGAATCACACCGCGTTAAGTATATTGTCTTATCTAGTTTGAATTAAACCCATTCTTCGAGGATTAGTTGCACCTGCGGTTTTTTACCCTGCCCCACTTACAACAAATTTGCAGCAGACGACTTTGAACAAATCTCTTAACTCTTTCAGCGCCGAATTGTTTAAAGTAGACTCTTCTATATTAAAAATCGGGCGTCTCCATTACTCTTGTAATCAAAGTTTAGACAATTTTGATAACTAAAAGGCAAACAATGCTGATTTCAGGTGAGACAGCTCGTTACGAGCTGACTCATCTGAATCAGTATTGTTTGCAAAAACCTCAATATTGCCTTTGGCGCTGAAAGGGTTAAAATGAAAGCATTATTATTGAAAAGGGTAGAAAACATAATGGAAAAAGTCACACTGTTTTAGAAAGTCGCCCGAAGCAGAGTCACCAGAAAGCTTCTGAATGTGAGAAAAGGTTATTGGTGTATTGCACTGCCTTGAATAGAATTTGAATTATACCAGGACCTCTCCTGCGTAGTTTAACAATACCACTATTTATCTCCTACCACTGGCGTCTGAGTACCCAGTTTCTAATAATAGCATGGTTCATTGCAAACCATATATCATATATAATTGATTTAATTATTTAACATGGTTCATTAATGTACATATATTAATACTACTATTTGTAGTAACACGTACGGTCTAGTGAAGTTATTTCACCCAAATGTTCTCAAACTGAGACTCATGTGCTCACATTGAAGCACCAGTCACAATGCCATCCCAACAACGCTAAGTGTCAACAGGGAAGTTACTGTGCCGTTTTAACTACTCTAACGCAATAGATAGTAGTTCTATGGCGGCGTTGCAAGCTCGTTTTGTTCTTAACCTTATTTAAAATTATGGAAACCAGAGATTCATTTCCGAACAAGTCGTACAAAATACTTTAGAAATGGCAGTAGTGTCTCCCTGTATTGGCACCCAAGGGGCTGTGTGGATATATTTATATCCGCGTAAAACACCTTTCAAACACATAACGATAGAATGTTCTCCTTAATAGCTCTGCCTCATGTAGACGCTTTCTGACGCCTCTGCAGCAGACGGCTTTTTTGAAAACATAGTTACAAAAGAAGAAATTGCTCAAAACGAGCAATTTCTTCTTTTGCCACACTGTTTTCCACTTTTTGTCATAGGTTATCCATTCAATTAAAGAGATTTTCTATGTTTTGACAAAATATGTTCAAAGTCGTCCGCTGCAGAATTGTCGTATGAGTGAAAAGGTTAATAGCTCTGCCAGCTTCTGAAGTGCCACCGTGTTTAAAGTGTGGAAAGAATGAACGCAATAATCACCTTAAACGTATGTGAACTGTTTCTGTCTTTATTTTGTCAACATTTCAAAAAGCCAATCCCGACGAATCTCCAGTGACACTGTTAAGTTCACAACTTGAGTATGTCTTCTATAAAATGCGTATCAATTTCAGTGCAACCAGACACATGAATCAAATTTAGCGGAACATTTCTCTTTTATATCTACGTTCTGAGGAAACAATCACTTCAATCACATCAAGATAAACTGATGGATCATCAGAACCAAATACTGATAAATGTCTCAGACGTCGTCTTCTCGTAAACATTCCATTTGGATACGTCCTGTAATGTTTTGTGGGTTGACAATAACCGTTACCAAACACGTTCTGTAATGTGTTGTGGGTTGACAATAACCGTTACCAAAGACGTTGGGTTTATTGATGTAATAAAACATTGTTTACCTGATAAGCAGTCTTTCTTTAACACTTTTCCACATTCAACACATATAAAGCAGACGACTTCGAAAACAATAAGACAAACACATGGAAAATCTCTATCAATAAACTTATAATCATTTAAGGGAGTGAAAGCGTTGTGGCAAAAGAGGTCTTCTGCAAAGGCGTCAGAAAACGTATATATACTCAGTTCCAAAAGAAAGTGTGCACTTTGTTTTCTGTGATTTTTCATCGACTACTTTTCTGAAAGCCTATATATTTGGTACCAAAAGTGAGATCTGTTTACGTACAATATGGCGAACATTTTAGATTTTGAGATTCTCGAGCCCACTGCTGTCGCCCCCAACGGAAATGACGTCTGGCCCACTGTAAACGAGCAGCCCGATGACGTGCTGTCAAGACCTGCCCCACATAGGGCCTCCTAGCCCGGATCGGCACCCGAGCTTGCCCGAGGCGACGCAATACGGTCTGTCTGCTGATACCGTACTGCCTTGCAGTACTAGACGCCGTTTGAAAACGACGTCGAATGTGCGTCAACGTAATAAACCTGTCCGTTCGTTGATTTGTTACCCTAGGTCTACCAGATCTGCGGCGATCTGCTACACCACCTGTTTGCTGAAAACGTTGGCGCAACCGAATTACTGTGTTTCTGTGGCATACTAACGCCCTACTAACGTTAGTTACGTTGTCGCCACGAGCAAGCATAGTTAATGCTAGAATTCGCTGATTTTCATTCAATCTAGGCATGTTCGTTGTGTACCGATGTGAATTCAAATGTGATTTTCCCTTTGTATAAGCATTAAGGATTACCCCCATACACGTTTCCGGTGACATGTACATTTTCCTCGGGCTGCACGTGCAAATCAGGCAAAAGCACGTCTAATCGAATACATTGAAAATATCTTCATACCATTTTGGACTCGATCATCGATGACAAATACACTTGAGATATAGTGTGCGAAAATTGAAACCGATACGTCTGCTAAATAATGCACTTTCCTTTGGAACTGAGTGTATATATATATAGATGGGAAGTGGTTAACATTTGTTCGACTATACACGATTTTAAACAACAAATGTGTAAACTTTAATGTAGTACTTTTAATTATTTTAATATACAATGGTGAACATTGTATATCAAGATCAGCCTGCACATCCGTGCAACCACATCTTAATCCACAACGTTCAACACTGTTAGCCGCTAATGTATTCATCCTTAGCAAATTCCACTTCGTAAGTATGAGAGATTTGTCACAATTCAAAAACGAAGATCACTAGAGTAGGAAACCAGGGAGAAGAAGGTTAATGGAAGCAAGAAGAAAGAAAGGAAAACAAGAAAGTTTGGAAACATTTAAACGTGGTATTGGTTTTGTCTTTGAAAAGGGATTACTACTTCACAGAATTATCCAGAAACCTTGAGTGCAAACATAAAAGTTTTGGAATTAAACGTATAACAATCAAGAAATAAACCGTATTCTATACATTATTTCAGTTTGTTCGTGTATGGTGTTTTTCAACAGTAGTTCAGTCATATCACGTCGTTCCCTGGCTTCACTACCAGTACTGCTGGTAAGCTTATTGTGACACCAGCGCACCAAGCATAATGCAGTTCTGGCATTCCTGAGCACTATTCAGGGAAACCACAGCTACCGACCTTAAAGCATTTGGTATTTGGTCTAACCTGACTGAATCCGCTTTTCCCGGTCTTGAGTAACATTATTTCAGTAACTATAGTTACATCCATATGTCCATTCTGTTATAACAATTAGCAACGACAACGACATACGTGCAGTACTATTCATATGAGCCGTCCCGCGAAAAAACAACATTATGGCCTCTGCGTAATGTATCGACCCAGATCAGCCTGCGCTGTCCGCGCAGACTGATCCGGGCAGACACATTCCGTCTTAAGTGGATAGAGGTAAAGAGTAATGATTCCTGAAACAGAAAATCCACAGGAGGCGAAAAGTGTATATCAGGATAGGCCTGCGCGGCATGCTTAGGCTTATCCGGGTCAATACTTTACCCAGCGTCCACACTGTTGGTTTTCTCGCGGAACGGCTCATATAATATGCTCGTGTAAACCTATTGTGATCATGTAGCGATGAATGTTGCAATCGAAATGTTATATCATAGGCACTTTAGATGAGCCTTTTATGCCCATTACAAAGTCTTTCATTCCATTTAAATGATTTGAATGTTACTTTTGAACTCTATAGAATAAAGTGGGCGTTTGAATCAAATCGTACTTTGGGTATTGACATGAAGCCCTTTGTGTATATGTACCTGTTTCATATTTGCCTTAACTGACATCTAAGGAAACATGCCACAATAACGAGCCACAGGATACCATTAGAATCCCCTGGAAATATTTTAGTCGCGTCTAGCTATCTGGGGCGTTATTGGTCCTCTGGTGTGTCACCAATTAAAGTGACATTGACATACAACTAGTAGATATATAGTTTCAGTGTTGTGTATGAAGATGCATTCAGGTCTTTATAACAGGTAGGCGGAGAGTCAATGCTTTGATTGGACTGTGTGTTTGCACAAACTCACCAGACTCTTCACTGTACGCAGTTTCACAACTCCCGAAATCACGCCGCCAGTCGCGACTCCATTCTCTTTGATTATTACAGATCAATACGAATGGTACAACTATAACAGAGGCCAATGCTATAACTCAATGTTAATGCAGGTTAACTTATAATTATGTTGCATCGATTCAGGCAAAATATACACATCTCTGTCCAATGTTCAAAACCCATTTCAAGAAATCTTTAACCTTTCCCACATACAACACTTTCTTGCGCATCAGCAGGAGCAGACGAGACGACGATTTATATCATTGTGGCAAAGGGGGAACTTGCTCATAATGAGTAATTTCTCCATTGGCTCTTAAATTATTATATTTTTATTTAGAAGGACCTTCCATATTTGTGCAAATATATATTTGAGCCGTTCAACGAGAAACCCAACATATGTGCAATGTACCGACCAACATCAGCCTCCAGGGATGTCACGTACGAGTGAGTTGATCAAAAATGAAAAGCAAAGGTTATTTCAATAAACAAATAACTTTGTTTGCAAGTTGAATTAAATACTCAATAATTAAAAATAACACATCATTTGTTTCCATTGGGTTTTGTTCAATGACGTAAAGTACTGTGGTCCGGTAATGCCCTTTATATGCTAGCTATTGTTTCATATCACAAATAGATATCTCAAAATTGAAAAAAAATATCCAATGATTGTCAATCAGATTTAAAAAAACCGCGTCATATGTAAACCCACCGATTAAAGTTCGCGACCAGCGAAGGCAGATTTGGATGTGCCACACACAGTTTTATCATGTTTTTTCCTGTTCCACGTCGTAGCTTTCAGTAACACGTTCAGCTGTTTTGAAAATATAGCCAAATTAAAGTTGGAGAGTTCGAAATTATTTTACTAAATTTCTGAATTTGTGACTTTTTCGCTGTTCGTGGACACACACGTGATCATCTCTACAGATAGTCCTCCCATTACGTAACGTTGACTGAAATGAAATAGTAAGGCTAAAATCGCCCTATTACATTCGTTTCTTTTGCCAAAGCAATCTACTAAAAAACAATTAAAGTCGTTATGATCTACAAAGTCACTCTTGTAGGATTATTTGTCTCATAACCTGAAGTATATGTTCCATGAGTGCACTCAGATATGTGCCGTCCCACGAGAAAAACCAACATTGTGGCCTCTGCGTAATGTATCGATCTAGATCAGCCTGTGCAATCCACGCAGGCTTATTCGGGCCGACACATTCCGTCTCATGGGTAAAGAGGTATAGAGAAATGATTCCCGAAACATAAAATCGACAGGAGGCGAAACGTGTCCTTCCGGGTAAGCATGCGCGAACTGCGCAGGTTGATCTGGGTAGATACTTTACGCAGAGTCCACAATGTTGGTTTTCTTGCGCGACGGCTCATATAATTAACGCATCGAGAACGCGGGTGTCGACTAGTTCAATGCTGTTTTTTGATTGGTTAATTCAGCTACCAATCAGAAAGCATTTTCTTTCTATTAGATAAATCTAGTTTTCATGGTTTTATATTAGAACAGTTTTAATATCTAAATAAGGAAAATAGTTTATTTAGGTTTATTTTTTAATTTTCAAACTAAATAGTACTAGTATAATAATTGCATATAGAAAAAAGTTCATGAAATGGTCGAAAAAGTATTAATATACCCAAATATACGTTGATATTTAAATGCTGTTTGTTTATTATGTTCTCTGTTATCATGTACGAAACGTGGTCTGTTCAATCAGAAGCGTGTAACCATAGTTTGAATGCTATAGACATGTGGACATATATAATTGGCGAAAACGCGAAAATGCTTCTTGCTGTGTTCTACATAATGGCTCTAACACTTTCCAACTTGTAGACGCGTTTACCGCATACAATGTATGTAACAGACGACTTTTGAAAACATTGTGGCAAATTGAGAAATTGCTCATTATGATAGTGGATAGTCACTGGGCTTGTGTGCGACTGAGTGCAAAAGCACGAGTCACCTCCTGTTCGCACAAATACAACTTGACACTTTTCCCCCTGATGTGGCTTAACATTTGACACTTTCCTTCCCCTGATGTGGGCTTAAACATACACCTACACGTTATTATGAATTCTTGATCTAAGATGGCACGATATGACTGATTCTTTATCACCTGATCAAAATAAGTATGACTTGACCGCAAAGAGACCATTAATATTACACGAACAGTTCGTCAATAACCTTCATCATTTTTCTAGCGAATTGCGGTCTTCCTAAATCCCCATTTTGACGTCATTTGACGTTAAAATTGGCATAAACTAGTGGGCAGAGGCCGTAGCTTTGCAATAATCAATGTGTATGGCCGTCTCTCGTGAGTAAATCAACCATTGTGGACTCTGCATAAAGAATGCGACCCAGATCAGCCTAAGCATGCCACACAGGCCTACCTCGGATAAACACTTTTCGCCATGCTCGCAATTTCTACTTTTGATGGCAGGTTTTAAAAAGTTGTTTTCTGCAGAGGCGTTTAAATGCGTCTACACAAGGTAAATTATTGATGCAACATGTACGTTTGTTGCTCGGTGCGAGTCTAGAAGGAAAATCGAATCATTCGAGATATATAAAAACAGACGTACATAAAAATATCCAATCCGACACTATCTGATTTAGAAAGGGAACGTCTGGTGATCATTTCTAGAATCTTTGCTAAATTATTGAATTTAGGCTTGAACTTTAATCATAGTTGAATTGAGTTTTTGTCTTTGTAATTAAATATATAATCAATTAACTTTTCGTCGTCGGTTTCTTTCAATGAGTTGATAGATTACACGTTTGTGATTAAGGAAATCGATTTGTGGAAGACAGAAGTGCAGGGGTAGAGCGTCGGCTTATCGTACCAAAGGAGTCCCGGTTTTGAGTCCCGTGATGATGCGGGATATGACTTTGGGATTTTTCCACACACAACGGCGCGAGTACTGGTTAAGTCTCCAGGATAGAAGACATCGAACGTAATTAATATAAGCAGAAGAGCTTGTTTCAATGTAAAATGTAACCCTACGCCGTTTTCAACAGCCCTTCCGTAATATCGCCCTAAATTATCTTATCAAAATGCTGCGCTAATGAATGTGCCATTAGTGGGGATCGAAACAGTCGCAAATTGCCCTACAATAGCCACTTGATAAGGGCAGTTCTGCGTATTGTTGGGGTTTTGTATTACACTTGTCTCGTTCTAAATCTTTTTAAATGATACATGTAGTTTTTGAGACATCAATGTAGATATATTAAAACAAAATTACCACTTACAGTATTTTACCTGTTTTGATAATGCAAGTAAATGGAGTAATATTCAAATTGTAGTTTTCTATTCTTGTTTATTTTTTAATTTTATTTCTGTTTCATAAATTGAAAAACAATAACTTTTAACATGATACTCTATTAATGGCGCTAACAATGTGTGTTATGGTTGCCAGTTGCACAGGAACAGTGACGTAAAGTATCGAGCAGTTTGAAATTGGATGTTGTTGTTGACAGAACCATTGTTGAAAATAAAATGAATACAAACACGGATTCTCCTTTGTTTGTCTCTCCTCTCTCTCTCTCTCCTCTCTCTCTCTGTCTCTCTCTCTCTGTCTCTCTCTCTCTCTCTCTCTTCTTCTCTCTCTCTGTCCTCTCTCTCTCTTCTCTCTCTTCACTCTCTCTCTCTGTCTCTCGTCTCTCTCTCATCTCTCTTCTCTTCTCTCTGTCTCTCTCTCTCTGTCTCTCTCTCTCTCTCTCTCTCTCATCTCTCTTCTCTCTCTCTTCTCTCTCTATCTCTCTCTCTCTCTCTCTCTCTCTCTCTGTCTCTGTCTCTCGTTCTTCCCTATGTCTCTCTGTCTCTCTCTCTCTCTCTCTCTCATCTCTCTCAACTCTCTCTCTCTCTCTCTCTCTCACTCCTCTCTCTCTCTGTCTCTCTGTCTCTCTCTCTGTATCTCTGTCTCTCTGTCTCTCTCTCCTCTATGTCTCTCTCTCTCTCTATGTGTCTCTGTATGTCTCTCTCTCTCTCTCTCTCTCTCTCTCATCTCATATCTCTCTCTCTCTCTCTATCTCCTCTCTCTCTCTATCTCTCTCTCTTTTTCTGTCTCTC
The DNA here is from genome assembly GCA_031761405.1 of Serripes groenlandicus. NCBI lineage: Eukaryota > Metazoa > Mollusca > Bivalvia > Cardiida > Cardiidae > Serripes > Serripes groenlandicus. Next base: position 51,717,994 of record JASEVX010000001.1, read on the forward strand.
TCTGTCTCTCTATCTCTGTCTCCCTCTATGTCTCTCAGTCTCTGTCTCTCTATGTGTCTCTCTGTCTCTGTCTCTGTCTTCTCTGTCTCTGTCTCTGTCTCTCTGTCTCTGTCTCTGTCTCTCTGTCTCTCTGTCTCTCTGTCTCTCTGTCTCTCTGTCTCTCTGTCTCTCTGTCTCTCTGTCTCTCCGTCTCTCCCTCTCTAATATGATACACACCTATACGCACTGCACTTACTGACATAAAATATGAAAAAAATTATGAATAATTAAAATATCTTTATTCGTAAACTAAACTAATTTATTCAATCATAAACCTCCTAATATAGAAGTAATTGCGTGTACGTGATGCTCTCCTTTTCTGACCACCGTCACACGAAAAAACCAACCTTCACAGGTATCAGAGGTCACAGGTAAGGAGGCGTATACAGCTCTTTCCAACACTATCTCTCTATTATCCACCAAACCCTATGCTGCCGCCGTCTCAGTGAGTCGCTTCTTTTGAGTATCCATATCATTAGGGTTAAAGGGGTCAAATAAGGATTTAAGAACTTTTAAAACGCCACCTATCTCTAGAGCCCTGCAGGTGTTATGAATTAATGGCCGAAACAATCACATTGCATATAAAGTCGATTTTTTTTTTTGTCACGGCTTCCAGGAGACTTGCAAAGCAAAGATGGCGACAAGCGAATAACCTGATTTGACTGCGTTAATGCGCATAGCCCAGCTTTGTATTCGCTGGTCGATAAGTCACAATGGTAGGTTGTCGTGTGTCGTGTCCAATGTCATGTTAACGTTCACACCGAAATCTCATTCCATCATTTAATTAAAACTTATTTATTCTAGATCGATTGTAAAACAAGCGTACACTTTATACAAATCATTCTCGATAACAGCTTCCTGGGGAAAAAATAAACAGTTTATCCTGCCGTTTGCGTGAAACGACATTACGGGATACGAACCCGGTACGAGAGGCCGACACACTGTCTTTTCATTTTGTGTAGGTCAATGTCGAGCTTTTTGTAGTCTATTTTGAAGTTCGCTTTTGTATTTTTCAAACAAAGCATGTGACAATATCAGGCGCTTGGGCAACAACGCAATAAAACAACACAAAAACGATAATAGCATAATAGCGTTCGAAGCATTAACAAAAACAGTACTATTTACCGTCTGTGCTGTATCGTCCGTTGGAAAAACCCTTTGCAGACCCTTCTGACAATGTTACCACCAATGTAAAGGTTAGATGATACAAAAACCAGATTGATCGAAAACGATCAATTGGGTCCACGAAACACGAACATATACCTCGATGGTTTTGCAACCCGGATTATAGACAGGGGCGTAGCTTGGCAATAATCAATGTGTAGGCCGTCTCGTGAGAAAATCAACATTGTGGACTCTGCGTAAAGTATCGACCCGGATCAGCCTAAGCATGCCACAAAAAGCGTACCCGGATATACACTTTTTCGCCTCCTGTGGATTTTCTGTTTCAGGAATCACTGCTCTATCTATCCCCTTAGACGGAATTGAGTCGGCCGGAATCAGTCTGCGCGGACAGCGCAGGCTGATCTGGTCTATATATTACGCAGTATGTGTATCGCCGCAGCTGCATGTTGGGGCATTTTCTGAAATAATGTGTAGGCACGTGCCTACAGTGCCTAAAGGGAGCTACGCCCTGATAGAGAACGCCCTGCGCCTTCGCACTGTCAGATCAGACGCATCCCTTCTCGCCAACTAGTCATTGATCCATCACTGACAGCCTCCCGCCCACGGTACCATCGTCGTCGATTTGGTTTTATTTACCCTCGCCTTTGGGATATAGCCAAACGGTAACTCACCAAGAACATCTAATATAAGCTGTTTGTTTGCTTGTTCTCTAATAGTTTAGAACCATTCCAATACTGAATCAAATTATACTCATTAAGCTCAATATAAAAAGATTAAATGAAATGTCAGCTGTCATTTAATCTCATATCTTCGTGTTCGTAGGGTACCATTACAAAACAACAAGCACGCACTTCCAGAAAACGCAAAGTGACGCGCCAATGTGACCAAACAAAATGATTTGGATTTTTTCTTGCGTTTTTAACCCATACCGGCAAACACAACTATTAATTTAATTTGGCATATTGAATTGATGTCGGCAGCTTATTCCGTCAAATAACATTCGGAATGATGGCATGTTAAAGGGGGTACCAACATAGCAACACACCAGAAACGATAGATAATTAGTATTTGTTAAAGGGTGGTACCAACATAGCAACACACCAGAAAACGATAGATAATTAGTATTTGTTAAAGGAGGGTACCAACATAGCACAACACACAGAAACGATAGATAATAGTATGCTGTTAAAAGGGGGTACCAACATAGCAACACACCAGAACGATAACTAAATAGTATCTGTCCAGAGCTTTATAAGAGTTGAACATTGTGAGTAATTTCTCATTTCTGTCACAATATTTAGAACAACTCGTCTGCTACAGATGCGTCAATGGGCGTCTGTATTTGGTAAAAGATCAATCGATATTCTGATACCTATATTAAGTCCCACATTGATCAGTAATCTTACGGAAATGTCAATTATTGTCAATTGTAATAACGAGAAGTATTAGTGCCTCGTTTTTGTTAAGCTGACGTGTTATCGTCTTGCTGGCGTTCTTGCTGTTTGTAGCACTGACGAAGGCACAATCACATCAACACGTCGTTTTAGTTGTGTCTCGTTTTGGCGTAATGACTTGTTTTTGATCTGCTTGCGGAGCATCACTAACGCATAAAAAAAAAGATGGCAGAAATTAGCCACCGTAGTTCACATTGAAAGACTTTCTGAAAGTACTTAATTTTTCGGATTGATTTCAAAACAATAATGAAATTTAAAAAAATATATTTCTTATGTGACATCATCGAGCCTTCGTTGGTGTTATTATATAGTTATACAATACCAATCAATCAACGAATACAATTATCCGAACAGGTCTTTTGTGTGTAACTGTGTACCTATTATGGTAGTAGAAAAGACGGGCGTCATTCGCAGCAGCAACCCCAATCATCGTTCATCTGTCTTGTCTTGTTTCTGAACACGTTGTTAATTTACGTTCATGTCGTCCTTTATTGTCGTTCGTTATCCCTGTGGGAGCGTTCTTTTATTTGTAATCCTTGCGTTCCGTTTAGGATGACCCTTTCGTACATGTATACCTTTGTTCTGACGCATGTCATCTGCAGCGGATTTCTTTTGAAAACATGTGACAAAAGAAGAAATCGCTCATGATGAGCAATTATGCTCTTTATGAGCCACAATGTTTCAAACTGAATTCAATAATGTAATTATCATTTTATATAGATAATTTCCTTTGTTTTGCCAAGATTATTTCAAAGTCGTCTGCTGCAAGTGTGTTGTATAATCTTAAAAGTGTCAAGTGCATAAGAACCAAGTAAACATAATCGCCTTTTAACAGACAATGAAGAGTCCGGTGATCTGCCTCAATTCGCGTGGTCTATTTGCGTCATCATTGTACAATTATCAGACTCCTCAAGCAAATACAAATTTCAGATATGAGCAACGCAGTCGAAACGAGGTGTTGTTGTACCCCCCCCCCCCCCCCACCCCCCCCCCCCCACCCCCCCCCCATATTCTTGTGAGTACTAAGTAATCACGTTTAGAAACGAATAGTGCACATATCATATATTGCTGTCTGAACTTTGTAAAGGCTAATCGGTTGCCCTTGGGACGTGTACGTGTAAGTCAGGCAAAAAAACGGGTCTCATTCGCACACTGTGAACGTAAAGACACTCTCGTCCGCAAATGTCTCTGAGTCTCATCGCACCTGTGAACGTTAAAGACTCTCTCCGTCCGCAAAGGGTCTCTGAGTCTCATCGCACCTGTGAACGTTAAAGACTCTCTCGTCCGCAAACGTCTCTGAGTCTCATCAGCACCTATGAACGTTAAAGACTCTCTCGTCCGCAAACGTCTCTGAGTCTCATCGCACCTGTGTTAATGTCTCTAAGTCTCATCGCACCA